>VXBW01008054.1:2076926-2247839 GCA_013400375.1 Thinocorus orbignyianus | reverse complement strand
TGGTGGTGTGGTGGTGGTGTTTTTATGTTTGTTTTGTTTTGTTAGGTTTTTTTTTAAGTCCTGGAAATAAAACCCATTAAGGTAGGGTGGAATATATGCCACAAGCTCATCTCCAAACTGGTTTCATGTAAAGACACAGCTGTTTAATGTTCATAATTGTAAGGCAGAGCAGAATCTTCTTGCTTGGCAGTACATGCTGGGCAGTGCCACTTTGCCCACTGAGGAACAACTAGTATTGCTTCAGGTAAAAGTCTGCTGAGTCTCTTTGGTTAACCAGTGCACCCTTCTGCACTGTGTGTCTTCTCTTCAACCAAAAGGAACCTCTTTCTTTGCCCCATCCTGTTTCAGGGAAGCAAGGAGGTACCGGCTGCAGCTGTATGAAGAAAAAAAAATTCTAATAAATTTGTCAGTAACCCGAAACCAAAAATCTAGATCTTAAATCTAAAAATATCTCACTTCTATTGGGCTAGGATTTCCCATTTTGCTCAAGACTGGTGATCAATATGCTGGATGGACAGTGTGATGGCTCAGAAACTCTGCTTCTCAGCATGTTTTCTGATGGCTTTTTCCAAAACAGCTTTTTCACTGGGGCTGTCCCTTCAGCAACACTGGGGATGTTTCACTGAACAGCACAAGGTGCTTAGCTCTGATATGCATCCCAGTCTTTGCCCTGCTATCCTGGCATAGAAAAAAAACCATGTAGTTGAAATAACTAATTGGTGCTTTTTTAATGAACTGTAACTTCCTAATTAAATCCTTGCTTGAAGTGCGGTTGGTGTAACCCCTGCATTTATGGAATCTGCTGGATTTACTTCCCCTGCTGCTTGTCCACAACACCGGATCACGTGGCTCAAAGGCACCAGTGCTCCTTCTGACTAAGCCAGCAGAAGCGTGAGCAGCCAAATGCTTTGGAATTTCACTTGTCTGCCAAGGGGTTTTTCTCAGCTCTGGTATTCTGGCACCATGGCTGGATTCTCTTCCAGTTCAGAAGGAGCTTGCCAGCTCATCTTCTTGGGGGCCAGTGGGCAGAAGCAGATGCGGGTGCACAGACTGCCATGCAGGGTCAGGCAAGAGGAGAGCCTGGTTTCCAGCATCTCGCATGCTGGAATTTAACATTTTGATGTAGCAGGGAGGAAACGTGTTTTCACAGTGGGAATGAGAGGAGGGAGAACAAGCTGCTTGGTGCAGGGCTGCATGATTTGCAGGAGCAAACAGCTACACGAAACCGTAGCAACCCTGAATATTTTTGTGGGGGTGGTATTACTGGTGACATCAGGGAAGGGGTTAATTGCTTGCTGTGTCTGTCAGAGCTGGGGAGGGGGAAGGGGGTGAGGAGGAGAAAGACACTTTCACAGAGCTGAAGCTTTCTGCTTTGAGGCAGCAACAGTGATATTTCATGTCTTGTTTGGTGTCTCCCGCTTTTAAATGTCAGTCTCTGCAGCCAGCCTTATCTCCTGTAGCACATTTCAATTAGGTATTCCAAATCATGCTCTGTTCTTCCAGGACAAATATGCCAGAGGTGATATTTACTGTTGCAGCAGCATTTTAAATACTCCCTGCTTTCTTGTATTTTTTTTTTAAACTAAGTGAATGGCAGTTGTTCCCTTAATAAGAATTTTACTATTAATAAAAATTTAATAATAATAGCTGAGAGAAGAATCTTGGGGCCAGCACTGACAGCTAAGTGATTTTAATGGAGAGGTTTTCTTTTCCTGTGCTTTCGTTCAGCTTTGAAAGTTATTAAGGTTACCTCTTCATTGAAGCACTCCAATGCCTTGTGTTTTCATGGCAGTGTAAATGTCACTGTGTGTTTCCAGCCTTGTGCAGAGGCTACTTGAGTGACAAAGTTGACAGGACAAATAAAACTGGACTTTGCTCTCTAATTCAGTAACGCACACAGACCTCTCCCGTTGGAAGGAGGGCCAGTGAAAATGGAGTTAAGCAGAGATGGGGGTACTGAATTTTTTGGACACCTAGGAGCCCGGGCAATGAAGATACAGTAAGGACTTAAGGACTCTGAGGCATCAGGATGGGGGACACACTGAAGTGCAGCCCCGCAGGGTCACAGGGAGCTGCTCAGTCCTGTCCTGTCTCCCTTTGCCAGGGCTTCAGGGCCTTGTGTTACTGATGCTCCTTGTTCTTCTGCTGCCTTCAGGCTCACCGTGCCCTGTCAGTAGGGTGCCTTGGAAAGCAGGCAGCAGCTTCTCATGGAGGAGAAGCCAGGATGAACAGAGAGGGGCTGGTGTGCAAGGAAGGGCTACCTGTGTCCCATCAAGAGCCTGGGCGTACATGGGAGAGCATCACCAACTCTAAATCTTCTCCTTCTGTCACATGTCACAACTCATCATTTCCTTTCCTGGCTGCACACAGGACTTGGCTCTTCCTAATCTGTAACCTTCAGCCAGCATTACACAATTGTGCACATGTAGCTATGGGCATTCCATCCACAGCACAGGGCTGCTGTACGCACCAGGAGGAATGCTACAGCATCACTGTTGTTATTATTTTTTTTTTTCTCCTTTCCTAATTTAGTTTAATGCATTTATCTCCCATGTTTCTTTTACTACCCAGAGCAACACATACAAACCCAAGATGCTTTGTCAGGTATTTTCATCCTTTTTCATTGTCTGGCTGTGGAAATACCTCAGATGTTTCCCCAGATTCTCCACTGTAAATGCTGCAGAGAAGTAGGTAGGCAGCAAGACTGTTATTCCAGTAAATTTGTTTGAAATTTGAAAAGCGTTCCCTCTTAGCATTATCGCAAAGGGAAGAATTTATATGATGTTTCACGAGAATTGAGAGACAAGCAGACATATTGCCTGTGATGAAGTAGTGAGGCACAGACATGTGCTGCAGACCTCGAAAAAGCAAACTGTGCTGTAATGACTTACATGGAGCACTGAAGTCTTGCATGATTTAGGGAAGGGATTGGTCCTCAGTCCTCACCGTACTGAATGAGTATCCTAAGTATTGGACTTGAAATTTTTTGGTGAGATTTCATCTTGCATTTAACAGGATTTGAAGGTTAATTAGTTCATGGCAGCCTTGCAACTGCCAGATCCTTTGCTGAGGAGGGAGGTAGACATGATGGTCAAACCTGCAAGGACTAACTTTTGGCAATAGTCTGTATGAAATGCAATCTCAATTTTTCTCTCTGGTCAAAGAATGTATTTAATAAGCAATTTTGCTGGGGCAAGACTGTGAGAGCTCCATCCTGGATTGCAGCTACTGAGCTCTGATAGCATTATACTTGTAATACTTACCAGGAAGTTTTTTCTAATACAAGAACTTGGACTACAAGATCCGTCCTGGGTACCTGCTCTGTGCATCTGCTATGATCAAATTTTTGTTCCAAAGTGTAAAAGTCCTAGAGCTTCCTTGCAGAAAACTGTAAAACCTGCCAAGTTATGTTTTCATAGCTTGGCAAACTGAAAAATGACCAAGAGTAGGCTCTCGTAACGTGAGGGAATAGGCAACCATAGTCCTGGGTAGCTGATAATTCCTTTACCTCCCCAAGCTGCTGTTAGGGCTCATAGAGGGAAGTAGTGCTCATGATTTGCAGTGTGCTAAAGCTAAGCTACAGGGGATGAGCCGAAACTGTTGTACAGTAATAGCAGCTCAGTGTGTGGGAGCTGTTTTGGCAGCTCTCAAACTTTCTAATTAGGTCCAAATAAGGCGAGGAGAGAGGGGGGAAACAGGGCAAGCCTGTGTGATCTGTGGTGGGGCTCTCTAAACGCAGCAGATACACATTTCTGCCAGTTACAATGTCTTTTCACGTCCTTGTCAAATACTGTGGATAACATCTTCAATGCTGTATTAAATTTTTAAGCAGGCCTCAGTGATACAGGTTTCCCAATGGAATGATTCTTATTTATACAAAGACCGTTTTACAAGTTCCTGAGAACTCTTAAATAGCTATTTAAGTTAAATGCAAATCCTACATTGGTGACTCCAGAGGTTATTTCACCTGCATTAGAATCCTGAATATGGTGTTCTATGTTTAAATGGCAACATAATATTTTGCTTTTGTTGTGTGTGTTTTGTCACAAACTTTTTGGGGTTCAGTGGCAAGGTGCCTGACTAATCTATTTGGCTTCTCTAGATCTTATGTCCTGCCATCTTTAGGTTAAATTGCATTTAAGTTTTACTCAGTCCCGCTGAAGCCTTGGAGAAAGACTCTTTTCTTCGTACCTAGAAAAGGAAGAGATAGATTTGAGAAAGACTGCATAGGCGAGGGCTACAGCAGCAAAACTAAGTTCTGCCACTGCTGGTCTGAGGTGAATCATTATGCTTTAGTTTTCATGCTTTGTAAAAAAAAAAGTTAATGGTGCTGGTTTCTTTTGTAAAATGCCATGAGACCTGTGGATGCAGAATAATGCAGACAATTGAGTACTGGCATTTATTTCCTTGGGCAGGTATATATATAATTTTTTTGTGAAAAACATGCAGGCTGTAAATAAACATCAGTAAACTGGCTGTGCAGAGTATCTGAGCTATTGCTCTCCCTGTTAATTCAGGTCTGCTTCATAGTCTAGCAGCCCCTGTGCTTTCCAGCTAGTTGTAGACTGGGTTTTCAAACAAACAGTGGTGATAAAACAGAACTGCTCATTATTTGCATAGCTCCTGCCTGCTTTTTTTCCCCCAATCTCTTTGTTCGCATGTCAGTCCTAGTTTGTAAAACATGAACAGAGTTTGGAGGGGGGAGAAAAAAAGTAATTACACTTCACATCTGCTTTTTCTCCTGACACCACATTGTACGCGCTGAGTTCCACTGAAGGTGGCTCGCTTTATTCTGTAGCTTTTCAAATATATGTGTGGGTTTCTTTTGTGGTTTCCTGATGGAAACCTTTTGTACTGGTAGAAGGTACTGTTTGTGGTCTTCTTCTCATCTTCCTGAAGCTGCTGGTTGTGCTCAGTCCATCAGGCTGAGCAGATCCTGGCACAGTAAATACTTCTGCAGATTTCCAGCCAAGTGCCAATACACTGTGCCCTGCAACCTGCTGAACTCTGTAGCCTCAACCCTGCACCAACTGCAGCGTTACAAGAGCAAATGCTACAGCACTAATTAGCAAAGCTAAATCTCAACAACTTGCTAGGAAGAAAAAGCTGTGTCTCTGACAGGGCTTTGATAAAAGTAGGGAATAGTTCAGGGTCTGCCATTGGCCTCTGGGATTATTGTAGGGAAACTACTTTCTCTTTCCAGGCCTCAGATACAATATTTTCTGTCTCTTGGTGTGATTTTTAATCACAATTTGTGATCGTGTGCAGAAAAATATTCGAGATTGGATAAGGTGTGCAATATGTTTGTGCTTAAATTTGTTCAGTAGAAATCTTCTATGGCTTTTTGCAAAAGCAGAGATGTAACGTCCAGTGCCCTACACCAGTTTAGATTTTCAATAAAACTTTTCTACATCTTTAAATTGCCTTTGTTTAAGAGAGTTTGGGACCTTCTCCCCTCCTGTCCTTCAGAGTTGAACAACGGACCTACAGGACATTGTGTAACCTTTCTACAATAGTGGGTGATGTTTCAGCCATGGGGACAGAAGAGAAAGTTTGTGACCAAGTTACAAAGTAGAAAAGCAAAGCCTAAGAGAGACACTCTGGGTTAAACCAAGCATTTCTAGAGGTCGACTTGGTTTTTGGACGAGGCTCTGAGGGCTGGGTCCATTACTGAGCAGGTGAAATGTCTTTAGTTAGATCGCTATGTAGGAAATGGCATTATCTAAATCTTCTCGTGGCAATTTATTATTTTTTTGTTGTTGTCCCAAATGTGTCCATCCTAGTAGCAGAATTAGGACACCTAGTCCTTGTCAACAGATCTTCAAAGGTCTGAAGCCTGACAACTCTTCATAGATGCTGAGCTCCTTTAGTTCCTGTTGCGTACCGCTGAAAGCACAGAAACTACATTACTGTGAGTAATAGATTTGGCCATCACACAGAACCTCAAATAGTAGCATATCCTCTTTCTAAGAGGTGCAGAATTTACTGACCACTTTCAGAGATGTGTGTTGGTTTAGCTCCTGAGAGAGACCAGAATCCTAGCCTCAGCGGTACGGAAGATCCATGCTCTTTCCTGTAATTTGAAAGGAAAAGGTGCAGTGTCTGGTGTGAGGCACTGTAAGGCCATCTGAGAGAGGTGCAAGGGCTATCTGTGCTGCAGGGGTGTGGAAGGAGCATGAGTGTGAAGAGCAGGGAGGTACTAGTACTGTGGAGTTACAAACGTACCATTAGGATCACCTGTTAAATTTTTTTACCTCTGCTCTTTGTCTTTGTTCAATTAATTCTTAATGTGCTGAGGAGCAGTGCTGCTAGAACCTCCTGAAGGAAACTGCTCTTTGTTTTCACGAAGTTAATTTCTACCCCCTTCCGCCCACCACTTACAACAGCAAACCCCCAAATAGACCAACAAGCAAGACAGAACCCGGAGAAAGGTCTGGACCAGAACAATTCACACACCTCTTCCAGAACCTCACACCTAACAGCTGTTAGTTTAATATGGGCCAAAGCAGTAGTACCATTGTAAACAGGAAGATTTTCGGCAACTTGAGCTAATGGCACTTGAGATTTTAGAGAAATTTATTTTACAATGGAAAAATGTAAGAATATTTACTGTTGATCCAATTTTTTTTTTTTGTTGGAAAAGCAACAAAAACAATTTTTCATAGAAAATCTGAACTCATTCCTTCAAAAATAAATATATTCCAAATAGTAATGTAGATACTGCAGTGTAGAGCAGCAGCTCTTTGGTGGCTTCCTGCCTTAGTGCCCTCTGACTGGCAGCCAGACAGCCATCTCTTTGATGCCCAGTGTCCAGTAACTCCCAGTCTGCACTGCATCTCTAGCCTGGAGGAGAGACTGTTGATGTATCGTGAAATACGTGCTTCAGGAGTCTGTCTTTAAGACTGAGTTTTTAAGGATCTGATTTCCAATTATTTCTTCTGGCAGCAATTGGTAATATAAATATGTCAGTATTACAATTTTTTTGCCAAAAAGTCATTTTATGCAGCTTAAAAATTCTATTTTCTGACAGGCTGTACGTGCACCATTAAGGTATTATCCTAAATCCACATAACTTTAGCCGCTCCAGCTCCATCTAGTAACTCTGCAAGATAATTCACCACTGAATGAATGTGAAAATGTGAAAATTACTTTTCAGGAATGCTTAGAAATATTAATCTGAAGAGATGTGGTTATTTAGGACTTGCTTCATGTGCTCCATAGCGCTATCCGCCGCTACTTCATGTGGGCATAGGTGACTGGCAGGTTGAGCTCAGAGAGATTTGATTCACCCAGAAAGACAGGAGCAGATGGTTTCTGCCAGTTATGAAAGGGATACAAAAAACTTAAAAAACCCCACCAAACCAACAAAATAAAAAACCAAACCAACCTTAAAAAAAATAAAATTGCATTCACTCACCTTTCACTAAATAAAGGCATTTAATCAGTGCCTTTGAGTGGAGTTGCTCTTTCTCTGCGCTGAGCTCTGCTGGAATCAAGATGGATCAAACTCATACAGATTTCCACTGTCATCAGACAGAAAAACATAATTGGGACTTCAGAATTTCTGCTGGGATTTATGCTTAGAGCAAACTGTTTGAGCATTTCTACACATGAGTAAATGTTTTTAAGGGAAGGTAGAGTGATTAGTAGCAAAATTAGGGATTGAAATGGTGTATCATCCTCTGCTCACCAGGCTCTGCAGCGGTGAGAGCACTCTTCCCAATCAATGTAGGTGGCTAACAGAATCTGGAGATCCTGGTCTCTCATTCCTATGGGATTACACTAATTTTTAAGGATGAACTAATCAATTGGGAAATGATTAGGTGACTTCATCATAGAATCTTAGAATCATCCAGGCCAGAAGGGACCTCCAAAGGTTATCTAGTCCAACCTCCCCACAGTCGCAGGGACACCCCCAACTAGACCAGGCTGCCTAGGGCCTCATCCGGCGTCATCGAGCCTCACCTTGAATATCTCCAGGGAAGGGGCCGCAACCACCTCCCTGGGCAACCTGTTCCAGCATTCCACCACCCTCAGAGTAAAGAACTTGTTCCTAATATCCAATCTGAATCTGCTCTTCTCCAACTTAAAGCCATTGCCCCTCATCCTGTCACTGCAGGCCTTTGTAAACAGACTCTCCCCAGCCTTCCTGTAGGCCCCCTTCAGGTATTGGAAGGCTGCTATCAGGTCTCCTTGGAGCCTCCTCTTTTCCAGGCTGAACAACCCCAGCTCCCTCAGCCTATCTTCATAGCAGAGGTGCTCCAGCTCCCTGATCATTTTTGTGGCCCTCCTCTGGACCCGCTCCATCGGGTCCATGTCCTTCCTATATTGAGGACTTCAGACCTGCACACAGTACTCCCGTACTTTCTTTCACATTTTCCGTCTGATCGAGTAACAACATTGTAGGAAAAGCTGTGAAGATACGGGCATGGGGCTTGCAGAAAAAGGGAGAGAGAGAAGTGTGGAGTGGGCAACGGTGGAGCTGAACTCAAATGCTGCAAAGGTTATTGGTCGTTCAGACCCCTCAGAGCTGGCAGACGCTCCCAATGCAGCAAAAAAGCTAAAGATATTAACTTCCATGCCACTGGTTGTTATCTTTCTGTGATCTCATTTTGCATAGTAATTAATAAGGGGACCCTTTCCTTTAAGCCTGGAAGTGACAGGGAACCAAACCAGGTGTGCTGCTGTGACCTGACATTCTCATTTGTCATATGAAGGAATATACAATAAATGTCAGTAGCAAAGGTAATGTTCATGAAAGAAAAATGTCGGCTTTTAATTTGGCGTGAAGACCATCAGATGTGGCACTTTTCAGGCAGACTGACTCTCAAAATTAGTGTGTTAGTAAAGCTGCAACAAATGACATCTGAAAGGGAAGAAGATGATAGAGGTTCTCAATCCAACTACCGCATCTCCATTGACAGTCATCTTTTCTGACTTAGTGCTTCTGTTTTAGAAGATTTACATGTATTTTCTAGAAACACAGAAACACAGTTCAATAAGTACATGCTGTGACTGCAGCAGTTTCTGTTATCTGCTTAAATGGCTGGTCTTGCTTTGCATACTGCTGTGTCTCTAGGTTTCGGTGTTACTCTGTGGCAGTGAGTTCCACAGGTTATTATTCAACATGTAAAAATATCCTGATTTTCTTATTCCCACTACATGAAGGTGTGACAGATATGGGCTATATAATGCTTCATTATTTCTTATGCCTCTACTGCATCCTTTATTCTTGTCTAAAAAAAGGATTTTCTGTTTGGAAGTAATCTCTCTTTTTCCCTTTTTTTTTTTTTTTTTTTTTTTTTTTTTTTTTAATTTCCTTGTAGTCCTAAGTATCCTTTCTGTTTCTACTGGAGTCTTCTAAAATTGAGTGACCAGATACCGAGCATAATTTGAAAGAAATCATTCTGTGAATTATTTGGATTATGGTAGGGATAAGTGTGTGGTGTACTGGATGTGCACGGGACCCTTGTCCTGTGTGAAGGATTTTTAACACTTCAGGGCGAAAGCTTCCATGTTCTTTTGAAGTGACAATGTGAATGGACAAGATCAATATTCGTTTATTCAGCCAGCAGCATAAAAGATACAGTATCACAGAGTTAAGTGTTTTATTATTGGAAGACCTGACTGTCCAGAAAAACTCTTGTTTGGGAGCAAAAAAGAAAAAAGGTTGCTGGGTCTCAGCTGGTGCGTATTAGAAAACCTGTCAGGCTTTTCCTCTCAGTCTCACATCGAAGAAAATAGCGCTGGGATGGAGGTCAGGACCACAGAGCATGGGCAGAACTGTGTGTAAGAAGCCTTCACCCGGCCTTATAAAATGTGAGATGCATCAGAAATACCATCAATGGGTAACATGAGGAGAGGGTGCTCTTTTGTATTATTTTTGTCTGAAGTGCTTGTTCTCTCCTGAGTGATCGTTGCCGTATTGCTTCCACGATGAAGAGCCAGCAAGCAGATCAGTGAAGTCCAAACACCTGATGTCCCAGAGGGGATGTAGTGTGTCTGCAGCAGAAATGGGTGAGAACTCAGGAGAACGTGCTCACATGCACGTGTTCATACACACTGGGCTGCTGTTTCAGTTTGCTGTCAAGCAGTGCAGGTTTGGTGTATTATGCATTCCCAGATTGTGTATTTCTTCCTAGAAAATTTGCAGAGTACTTCTATCCGGCTTTTCGGGCCAAACCCAGATTGTGTGTTAAAACCATTTATTTTGTGCCATTTTAGGCTTTGACTCCTTGCACAGTCCAGAGCTCTGGGTTCTGCACATGTAGAGACTTAACAGACAATAGGATTGATTTATACACAGAAACTACAGTAGCACGTGCACCCCTGCAAACACAGTGACTCAATGTATAATTTAATGTAGCTCCAAAATGTGATAACCCCTTTAAATAATCAGTGTGTTTCATCTGCTAAATCACCTTACAGTATCCCAGCAGATGCAGTATGAGCCTGGCATACATAATTTATTGCAGGCTTGATACGTATTGTATGTAATCGTATTAATTATTTATAACTTGCCTCTACCTACAGATGTATGTGCAATGAAGCTCCACTGCAGTGAAAGACATTTAATATAGGAAACGCAATATTATTTGATTAATCCTTCCTGAGAAGGACCAAACTGCATCTAAGGATAGTCTTGCAGTTCAGGCACATTCTGGGGCATGGAAAGATTTCCTTTTATTCTGGCTGTGTTGAAAGAGTATCTCCTCATGATTTTGGGCGCAAATCACTGTCTTTATATATTCCTTTTGCTTTATGTGTGAATACTTTTACTGACCTTCAATAGCCCGTGGGTAGTGTAAATTATATGAAACTAGATTAATGAATATTTTAAAGCACATACAATATTCCAGTTGGAAGGTGCTGTTGGAAGGCAGACGCCTTCAGAGAAAAATGGGTTCACTTTTAGCTAACTCCTCATAATCTGTCACATGAGATTAGGTAGTTTATTCCTTTTCTGCTCCCCAAAAGGTAGCATTTTTTAGAAGAGTTTTCATGCTCCAAGTGCTCTTTTAGCTCTAGGGGAATATTTGAAACTGTGGATCTTTCTCTCGCAATTGAAATGCCAGGAGAAATCAACTTGCATAGATAGTGGAAAGAATAGGAAAGCATAAATGATTAATGCCTGCATTTCTTTGTTAAGGTTTAATGGCCCTTATTTAAGGGGGAGGAGCAGAGTGCAATTTAGGTGGTAAAATAAGCAGTATCCTAAGACATACTGGGTGAAGATGGTGCCAGCAGGAGATTTTTGTGTTAGTGGTGAATTCAGCCATCAAGCAATTTCTTCCTTTTGTTAGAAAAATGTAATTCTGGTGGGTATTGCATGAATGTTTCAATCTGAAATGCAATTGTAATTGTATTATGAAGGCACATGCGTCAGGTACAGGCTTCTGGCAAACTCTGCAAACTTCAGCAGCATGGATCTCTGAGTTCATAGCGAGTATGTAGGCTGGATTAAGAGTTCTGGCAAAAGATTCCAGTGGTGGTAATTAAAAGAGAATCTCAGTGGTAGTAACAGATTTAGGAATGGCCAGTGTGGACTGACGTTTGTTTGTTGCTGGTGTCAGCTGGGAAAGAGAAACACCATGGTAGACTTTTTTGGAGGGGCAAGGTTCAGCAGGTGATTATGTACCTGAGATGAAGATAGTTTGGATAAACACTGCCTGCCATCCTTGAAGGTCTCTCTCTCTTGTTGTTTTTTGGAGTATTTGCTGCTTGGGGATGTTATCACCTAGCTTTTCAAAATAAATGCCCCAATTAAAACTCAGCAGCAGCTGCTTTTGCTGAAATGTGGGAACCAGTAGCTGTCAGTCACTCAGCTAACAGCGAGCAGAAAGCTTGCAGTGTTTAGCTTGTTATAAACGAGCTATATTCAACTTTCTGCAAATGTCTAGAGAGAATAACATAGTTTAGGTAAGGAGAGAAAATATCTTCTGCCCTTCCAGAAAAAAACCCTTATCCATAGCCTGCACGTAACTCCTGCCACACTTTGTCTCATGCAGAAAACCCCACATAACTGGTGCTTCTCCCTCTTCCTTAAACGAGCATCTTATCGACAGTTTGTGGTATAAACCTGTAAAGTCTTAGCCAGTGCTTGTGTTTCATTGTTGCTTCTCATGGGGTAGAACTGCAAATAGTCTTGTGTGCCATAATCCTTGTGCTGCTGATTATTAGGGAGATGCTCCTTTTTCATAAGCAATGTCAGAGAATTCAAGCTTGTAGAAGTTCTTTCTGCCCTCAGAGTTACCCTAGGTTTCCAAACACTCACAGTGTGTAGTATTGATGAAATCCACTCAAACCTTTAGCAGTTGTAATTTTTTTTTTAATATACGTGTTTCTCAGGGTACTTGGAAAATACTGAGAGTTAACAGGAGAGGATGAGAGCTACTGTCAGCTCAGTCCCAGAAACAGATCCTTGAAACAAGAGAGTCCAGAAAAATCAGACACACAAATTCTGATATTTGGATTTATTTGGGATTATTTTGTTTCTGTAGTATATACCATGTTAATATCTGACTGCACTTTGCAGTCAAAATACTCAGTTATTAATTTTTCTAGTTTCATAAACATTTTGTCCTTATTCTCTACACTTCTGTTTTTAAAGATGTTCTTACTTGGAAATCAGCTGCTGAAGCTCATTGACAGTATTTGTGTAACTATTTATAACTGAGGTACAGATGTCTTACTGGTCACTGAACTGTGTGAAGATCTGATACCAGCATTCTTGGCTTTTGGTCAGCAATTCAATATTCTTATACAAATTACCTGACTTTCTTTGCCTCATTTCCCCTACTTTGTTATGCCTTTGACCTCGGGCCAAACATTTCCGAGGTATCTGTTGATAGAAATCTCTTGTGTGAAATGAGAAAAGAGCAGAAGCTACCTCTGAAACAGATGTACTTGAAATTTGTTAATTTGACTGTGTTTTCTGTGGCACTTTTCCAGCTCTGCTTTTTGGATGACATTCATTCTTAGTGCCGGCGCTGCTGAACTCAGATATCAGGGCGCTTTCTGTGTTACGACATGGAGCATCAGTTGGCACAGCTTCATTTCAAGACACATGTCCTTTCCAGGAATGCCCTGGCTGCCAACATGTGTGTTTGCTAAACACTTGGCACGCAGGGCATGTTGTAATGTACCAGATTTACTAGTGGAGGCAGGAAAGCAGCCATATGTCACAACACAGACAATGATGTGCTGGCGCTATCAAAGGAAGGTGTGGTGGAGCAGGCTCCCAGCTTGTACCAGGAATAGCGAGGCCAGCAGGAGGAGGGAAGTAATGGTGCCTCGGCACTGGTGAGGCCTCACCTTGAGTAGTGTGGTTGGTTCTGACCCTCTCACTTCAAGAAGGACAGGGGCAATGGGCACAAGATGGAACACAAGAAGTTTCATTCAAATATGAGAAAAAACTTCTTTATGGTGAGGCTGACAGAGCCCTGGAACAGGCTGCCCAGGAAGGTTGCGGGATCCCCTTCTCTGGGGACCTTCAAGATCCACCTGGATGCAGTCCTGAATAATGTGCTCTGGACAATCCTGCTCTAGAGGGGTGTTGGACTAGATGGTCTCTAGAGATCCCTTCCAACTCTGATAATTTCTCTGAAGTGCTGGAGTGTGTCCAGAGGAGAACTACCAAGCTGATGAGGGGTCTGGAGAAAAGGTCATAGGAGGGAGAAGCTGAGGGAGCTGGGCGTGTTTAGTTTGGAGAAGGCTGAGGGGTGACCTCATTGCCCTCTACAGCTACCTAAAAGGAGGTTGTAGAGAGGTGGCTGTTGGCCTCTTCTCCCAAGTGAACAATGACAGGACCAGAGGAAATGGTCTGAAGTTGCAGCAGGGGAGGTTTAGACTAGGTATTAGGAAGAATTACTTCACTGAGAAGGTGGTCAGGCACTGGAACAGCCTGCTCAGTGAGGTGATGGAGTGACTGTCACTGGAGGCATTTAATAAATGTGTAGGTCCACATCTACACTTCAGGGCATGTTCTAGTGGCCGAGATTGTAGGAGTTTTTTGTGTGTATATGTTTGGACTCAGTGATCTCAGAGGTCCTTTCCAACCCTGATGATTCTGTGATTCTGTGTCCATGCAGCAGGAATCCTAAGCAGTGCATAGGCGACTGGCCAGGAGAGGGGACCAGTGAAGCCTGGTGAATTGGGCAGCTGGAGCTGTCAGTGTCAGGCGGCTTTGAGGACATTGGGCTTGGACAGAAGCAGCAGGACATGCTGCCCCCTTCCATTCTCTGTAAAGCAGAGTCATGTTAAGGATTGAGAGCGTTCTGCTGCTGCCTTTTGGCTTGGAGAAGCTACAGGCCTGTTGGTATAGGCTGAATGACCTAGTGCACAATGATGTTTAAACTACACAACTTAAATTTGGAAAAGTCTGAGAAGATTGAAGTGGAACTGATTCTTAAAAATAACACAAATATCCTGCATATTTACATATGTTTTTTGAAGACTGAAAAGAATCAGTTCAGAGTTTAAAGTCAGATCCAACTTTTGGGGTTATGAATATAATCTTCATAGCAATAAATAATTTTGTCTTTAACTACTTGGAAATCTTGTCCTCTCCTGCAGCACAGGCTGCTCGTCAGGCCAGCTTGCACCCAGGCAGAGGCAGGGTGAGATGACCATACCACAGTGGGTTTGCAGCTCGGTGCCGTATGATGGCATTGTTAAAGCAATTTTGTGATCGACAGAGGTCATAGTGGTTCTGTCAGCTGAGCTTTGCTCTGGCTTTCCGAAACCAGTTTTGGAGCTGGTTTCAGCAGAAAGTTGCTCTTTGCAGAGTTCAGTCTCGGGGCCCACCTCGTTTCCCGCACAGATGTGACTCTAGATAAGGAAGCCATAGTCCTGTATCACTCATCTCATTAGTATTGCTTGCATTTTTCTGACCACGTTTAAAAACAACAGGAAAACTGGTCCTAGGTGTCTGCAGTGCTTTAAACAATATGTGTACATTGCAAATGAGTGGAGTTGTCATTGTGAAGGGATCACAGTGTTTGTGCTGAATACCTTATGAAGATTTATAATGGCTTCNGGATTTCTTTTTTTTTTTTTTTTTTTTTTTTTTATGGAAGATAACAGAAGTATCGTACCTTGAGCAGACACTCTGTTAAGTGAGATAACATCTGTAAGAAATGCAGGTCCTCTAAGACTCATGTGTTGATAATACTTGAATATCTCTGAAAAAAGGTTAATTAGGAAAGATTTTCATGTATGATGCTGAATACTTGAGCTTTTCAAGCTGGATAAGGGCAAAGGAGTTGGATTTGGCTCTTGCAGTCTTGGCTTTGTACCCACTTGTGTGAGAGGCCTTGCCCTGGTGTCCAAACCATGCTTGTTTGTGTTGCTGTTCAAAATTGCTCTCCTGAAAATGCTTCTCCTGAGACAGGAGGGTCACCCTCTTCCTGATTATTTTAACTGGGCTGTGAAATCAGGAAAACCTATTTTTTAGGACATAACTTTCTGCTGTGCGGTGTGTGACTGTTGCTCAGTCTGTCTTGAAATTCCGGAGGCAGCAGATACTTGTGTCAAGCTCTTGCCTACTCCTTTGTTTTTTTTAAGTTGTGCTTTTCCACAAACGCTAACTGCTGGCCATATATAATTTTCTGAACTCCCCCGTGTTCGCCATGGCAATCAGCTGCTCCGGCGGCAGGAATGTGGGAGAGGAGGGTGTCGAGGCGTGCGAAGGCTGGATTGGCTGGGGGTGAGGTAATGCGGAGCAGCGCAAAGAGAGATGCAGGGACGAGGATGTGTCCCCTCTGCGAGCCCTCACTTCTTTTTGCCTCTGGGAAGGGATGGGGCTATGCGCATCTCTGGGTAGTAGAGATGGGCTCACAGTTGCCGGGGTAGATCTGTAATAAAGATTCTTCTGGCTACTTATCTCAGAAGTAGAGGGAATTTTAGACCTTCCCCCCTTATAATCGCATTATTTTTAGCTTTATTCTGATTTTTAGAAGTGAACGCAGTTGCGGAAAAAGGGTCACTTTGCTGGGAAGAGTCACACAGGAGGGAAAAAGTGGCCGGAGCACAGGTGGGACATGCATTTTGCAGATGGGTTTAAAGGAGTGAATGATTGCTTGACTGCTTTTCTCAGGGGAGGATCTAGTTCAACAAAGAGGAGGATTTCAACAGGCTGGGCGTGTGGTGGTTTCTATTAGTTGGGTTTGGTTTGGTTTGATTTTTTTTTTGGTCATCCAAACGTGGGTAGAGGAGAATCTTATGTTCCCAGTGTTCTGTGAAGGAGCACTCTTCTACATAATTAGAGGCTGTGAGTCTGCCCTGTCAAGTAGAGCGCGCTTGCCGAGTCCCTTGGCTGCAGGGCTCCCATTTTCTTTTCTCTTCAGCTTCACAAGAGCCACCAGCTTGAGGGAACATGGTCCAATTGCCTGAGCTTGCTCAGGGGTCGAGGCGGCGGGCGGTGTGGGATGTGTGACACACAGCTAAGCAATTTTCATTCTATCCAAGAGAGGGCACATTAACAAGGTAATTATAGCACATTACTTCAGCAGGGACGCATCAATTTTAATCCTTGAAGCATCCTAGTGAAGTAGAAAAGTGAGTACTATTAGGCCCATTTTACAAAAGGGGAGACTGAATTAAAAGCTGAAATGATTTGTCCGTGGCAAAAGGCTGTAATTTGCCTGAAGGGCAGGGATTAGAGGAAAAGGGCCTGATTCACAGACCCCTGCAGGGAAGTATTCCCACTTGATTTTGTGGACCCCTACATTCACTTCAAGCCATGCCACTCCAGCTGGAGCTCAGGGAAGGGGGGAACTGGATACTTCGATTGTTACCTTTTGCCACTCTTTTTCTGCCAGCAGATTGATTGTAAAGTTGTTGAAATGTGTTGATTTGAAATTATCAATGCATCTCTCTTAAGAGAGGAAACCCTGGTTTATGAATAGTTTGTAGACAGGTCATCACAAATACACAGAATTCACACTGCTGTTAGAGACCTGAGAATGTCATTGTATGGAAACAACCAGAAAGTTGAAAAACGGTTCTCTTCTTGTGGTGCAGACTTGTAATAGTTTAATCAAAAAGACGACAACAGTTCAGAGTTCTGTTTTACCCAGAGGTGAAAGGGAGCCAATGTAAAAGACCAATTTTCATTGTTACTGGTTAGCTGTTCAGTTTGAGGTTTTTAATTGTTTGAGTAAAATCATATTTGATTTTTAAACTTTATTTTTCCAAATATTTATTTTATTAACTCTCAGCAGAATATTTTGGTAAAGAAACCTTAAATGAGGAGACCATTGCAGCATATTTATTCCCCTTTAGTTTCTTATGTCATGAAGGCAAGGTGCTAATGCTGTTAGTCAAACAATCTTGTATCACTGACTGGATGTCAGATGGAGAAATAGACTGTGATTTCTCAGCCAACTGGCAGCATAATCTTATTAAACACTACGATTGTAACTGAACATCATATTTATTTACTTACTTATGGTTACATAGGAGGATTAGCCCTTGTTATCCCCGTGTTTGGCTCATAAAAGAACTAAACTTATTGTAGCTACAAGACATCAGTAGAGGATGTACCCTTCCCTTTGCCAGGCTAAACACATGCTTCTGCCCAGGAGTCCTAGACTTGCTGCTGCATTTGACATTTAAGTAGCAGTTTTTCTATGAAATTACAACTCACGTGAAACAAATCGGGGGTGTCTCAGACCAGTTCCTGAAAGGCTGAAGCCTCTACTGAAACCTTCGCCTTGCCCAATGCTTGGGTGCCAGTTGTTGTTAACATGTAGAGTGGAGACTGGCTGGTCCATGAGGGCAGGAGGCCTCTCCAACTCTCTGACATGCTGCTGTGTGGGTGAGTATTTGAGGGCTCACATTCTGTTACTGTCATGGAAAAACCTTTCTCAGAACTGCTGAGAAACTCCAGGCTCCAAATCTGTCATTGAGACCCATGCTCTCTTGCACAAGGCGATCTGCAAAGGCTGTGGGGATGTTCACTGCACCTACAGGAGCAGCATGAAGGGCCAGCCTTGAGCAGGGGACTCAGCCCCACACCATGAGGGTGTATGCAGAAGAGCAACACAGAGCTGCCTGGGCAATTCCCCAAGCTCTGCTCTTAGATGTTCCTTGTCCTGTGGCTGAAACAGCACAACTGTCCAAGATCTTTTATGGGACACCTGAGCAGATTAGCTATTCCTTTTGAGTTTCATTCCAGCATCTGAGAACTCCTCTGAGGAAGGCATGTTCGTGGCTCACTGCGTCTTCAACCCAGTGTGACCAAAGCTTTACCTCTACTTCACCTCTTACTGCTGTGGAATCTCCTTTTGGTTTCTCAGAAAGTCACAGTGCTGTCTGAGGGCAGTGGTGACCTACTTATTTTGGATACAAAATACAATCAGAGGTTAGAGTTGTACAAAGAGAAAACTGAAATGCCTGTGAAACCTAGCAAATGATTATGACCCCTCTCCTTAAGATACTCGACGCCTCTGAGCCTGTAGAGTGTTTGCTTTGCACTGCGAGGCGGTGTAGGACAACATCTGTGAAGCCTGACATACCTCAAAGCAGTAGGGGTGCAGCATGTTGAAAGTGAGAACCCCTTTACTGAATCTTTGGGTTCAGTTCCAAGAAATGTTTTCCTCCATATTCCTTTGATGCTTTCTTGATCATTTGTTTGAAGGATTCCAGGTTTTCATAATTAGCTCAGACAAAGGTCACTCAAGTGATGCAGTCAAAAGTGGAATGGGAGAGGGATCCAGAAGACTCCGATTTTTCTATTGTGTTGTGACACTTGCTCTTATTTCTGGATGTTAGACCCTGACAATTGGGTGTGTGGTTCTTGAAGGTTTTTTGTCTTATACTAAGCAAAATTAAGTTGTAATATTGTTGCTTTGCAATGCTGTGGGCCATTTACTTTACAACATTTTTAAATGGCTCAATACCAGAATCTTAATTTTAAGAAAGAGATGGTGATGTGACTTAACCACATCCATGCATGTTAATGATAGATTTTAGATGAGACAAGACAGAAATGTTGTAGAAACTCAGATTTGAATTCATTACTCAGGCCTTCAGAGCTCTGCTGTTAGTGTCAGGTTGGTCTGTCTTCAGCAGCTGTGTACCAGACTGCAATTGTCTTGCCCAATTTTAATTTGAACATTTAAATTGGGGATGCCTACTTTTTATTCCAATACCTTAGAATCTCTGAGGACTCCAAGGGTAATGCCTATTACAGTTTGCAAATATATTTGCTTTATTTACTGTAAATGTATAAGGGGTTTTATCTATTTTAATCCATGCCTGTTTTTTTCTGTGATAAGCATATAGAAGTCTCATCTTACTGGAATTCACAAGAACTGAAATAATGGATACTGAGAATATTTTATTTTCCAAGTCTTTGGATTTACTTCAGCCCCTGCTGTGCTATTAATATAGTGCTTTTCACCAGCTATAAAAATCAAAACAAATGCATATGAAACCGTGTAAGATTCTGTTCCTCTTCTCTCTCTAATGGAGATTGAAATACCTGCAGCAAAACAGAATCACACCTGAGAGTCTGAGTTTGAATTAAACCCCAGAGCCTCTGACTGCTTTAATCTCCTGGTTATGTAAAAATGCAGTTTAAATGGAGAGAAGCGTTTTTCCTTGTGTTGTGGTGGCAGTTCTGGACCTGGTCTGAACCTGCAACTGCAGATAGTTGTGGGAGTGGATGAAGTTAATTGACAAGTCAGCTTGAAAACAAATGTTCTTTTAAGATTTGGGGGAGTTAAAGGATACAAGGAGAGGGCTGAAATGGTTCAGCTGTCCCCAGACTGTAATGAAAATGGCTAATGCATATTAAAAGGTATTCTGAAGCCTTCTAGCTGGGAGAGCTGCATCGTTTTGCATTTGTTGGGGTAGCAGCTCTCAGTTAGCTGTGAATGGGACCGGTTGGCATCTAAAGATCTTATGCTGTGTCAGAGCATCGTGAGGGGCTGGCAGCTCACTGAGGACTGGGAGCTGTAGGGCTGGCTGGGCGGGGGCCTTGCTGGCCAGTGTATGTCCCAGTGCCCCTAGGGAGAGAGCAGGGCAGAACGGGGCAGCACCCAGACCAGGGTTCAAAGTGCAATATATTGCAATACTTTCAGGGTTCCCTATTCCTCCACATAGTTTCATCTTGCCTTTTTGTATAGACTGTGTTCTAGCAGGGTTCCAAATTTTATCTTTGTTTTATGCTGCCACTCAGAGGTTTGTATGAGGGTCCCATTCAAGGTAGCCAGGGTTAGGAGGTCACAAGTAGAAGATTGCTGAAGAACACTAGAAATGACTGCCTTTTTCTGTGTAATATGTTCCCTTGTACTGTTCCTTAACAGTAGAGGAAAGAAAAAGGATTTTGTAGCAGTCTGAGAGGTGAAGGGGGAGGATGGAGAATTGACTAATCTTGTCTCTTTATCACTCTACCTATTAAACATAATTATTCTTCCACTTACGTGGCTTCTAAACAGTCACAATTAGGAATTATGCTAATAAAATCTGTTGTGACATGAAAGCTCTCTTCATTGCTTATTCTTCCTCATGACTATGTTTTAGTAGTCTGCAAAACCTAATATCCCTTCCTTTTATGGAATATCTATCTCCATTATGGAATAGCAAAGAATGAGAAAGGAGAGGCTTCAGTGCCATTCAAAGTTGGGTCCTGCTTTGACACGCAGAGAAACAGACTTGCTGTTGGATGAGCGGTGTGTGCCATTCCCCCATCAGTAGCAGGAATCAGGTTTAGGAGTACCATCACCAGGAGCACGAGCCCCTTGGTGCTAGACCTAAAGGGGCAGCTCCATGAGTGCCATGGAAGAATGGCATGCAAGAGGATGACAGTAAGGGAGTGTTTTTCTTAGCACTATATGGGTGCGCCATAGACAAATCAGTTTTGCTTCGAATGTAGTTTTCTGGAGATGAGGGACTTAACTCAGTATTCTTCCATGCAAAATGGAATAGTTTATGCTAACCCGGCAACTGAGCCTAGTTCTGTTGCGTGGTCAATGCTGGGGAAAGTCTTCTAAGAGTGTTGGGGAGGCAGTAGGCAAACACATGGTAAAAGAGTATAGTAAAGATTCCAGTTTCCAAGGATCCTGAATGTCTTGTATGTGAGTGCCCTTTTAATGAATTAATATGTTTTAGTCAAGCAGTGTTGTCATTAAAATATGAGTGGCTTTGTTCTACAGAGTATAGATTTGATCCTCAGCTATGTTGCTTTGTACTACATGCGTGCAAATAAATAGAGCCAAACATGACATACCTATTCATCACTGAGGGGACTCAAGGCAGTAGGCTGTAGAAAGGAAGGTGATAGCTATTGTAGATTTTGGGAAGAGAGAGTAGGGAAAATAAAGATGCAAAGAAATCGAAAGGTAGACATAGGTCTTTTTCTTTTCCCCCAAACTTAAGTGCTAGTTTTGTCTGCCAGAAAGCTTTCCACAAAGCATCCCTAGGGTGTTAGAAATCAATACTGTTGTTTAAAAACTGTTGCTGAATAAATATGTCTGTAGCATCTAGCAGTTAGGTTCCTTTTACAGCTTTGTTGTGTTGTTTTGTTTCTTAGACATGGAGTTATTGGGTGCAGAGGCTGTGGTTGAAAGAATTCATTGCAAATTTCCTTGCTCTTCTGAATGCTTTCGTTAACTTGAATAGGACAGTTTAGCAGATCCTGGCACCAACTTATTTGTACCATATAAACTGAGTCTAACCACAGACAGCACAAATCTAGAAACTCCTTGAAACGACCACAAAGTTGCTTGCGAGAGCACTGCAGCATTAATTTCCCTCTTGCTTTCCCATTTGTCTCAAAGACTGCTCTGTCAATGTTCCCTTCATAATCTTTTGCTGACCAGAGATTATATTAAAACAAATCTTGTCTTTAATCTTATGGTAAATTTCTTTCTTCTCTTCGGCTTCCCTGACTCACTGAACCCCAAACTAATGTCATTGGCTCAACAGGCTAAAATATTAATTGGCATTCATATTTTCAATCATCTAAATCGGCTGTTTGTTTCCACTACTGTTTGCAAAACCCCCTTGGACTGCAAAGACAACTTTGATCAGACACTCTGAACTTAGGCATTCCCCAGAGGAAAAACGAGATCCTGCAAGTTTGATGGCAGCCTGGTGCTCAATATGGTGGTTAAGATAGTTCTATATTCAAAAGCAAAAGGTTGTGAGAGTGAAGCTGAAAGAAGGATTAGCATATAAGCAATTCAGGCAGAAATCTTTTTTAAACATGGCACAGTCAGAAATTTTGAAGAAACCACTAGTCAGCAAGATAAGAGAACGTGCATGAAGAGTTATGCTGGACAACTACCATGGAAATATGGAAGGGCAGCAGATGTCAGTTGCAGGAGGGATGGACAGCATTGTACCATTTAAATGTCACTTGAGGGATTTCTTTAGAATCTGCTTTTTAAAGTTTTGTCAGGTTCCAGAAATCCCAAAGTGGTGAAGTTGCTTTACACCTGAAAACATCAGAGTGAGAGGGTCTGATGGGAAAATGTCAAGGTATGGATGCATCCTACTATGACATGAGGACTTGACTTGAGCATTAATACAATAAAGTCCTTTATTTTTACTGTCTCCTAACGTGGAGTACGGGGGGACTAGGCAGGGCTTGACAAACAGTGACAGTGACCTTTAAATAGCATGAAAAAAAAAAGAAAATTAAATTAAGAAGGCTGCTCCAAGGGGCAACACTTTTTGCAGTTCTTAAATAAGCATTTTCCTATTTAAGTATTTATGAGTATTGTGATGTTTATTTGTATGATGCTGGGCAGTGTGAAGAAATGAGAAGAGTCAGACTAACAAAAGCCTTGGGAAAGCAAGGGGCAGTGGAAAGGAGAGGAAAAATGGAAAAGAGAAGAGGGGTCTCTGAGCTAAAAGAGAACAGCAAATTAGTATTTTAAGTAAAGCAAGCTCAGTGTTGCTTGGTGTTACCTTCCTATCAGTAGATGTTTCTTCAGTTTCACATGTATTAAGATTAAATAGCAAAGGAGTTGGGATACTCCACTGGAAATCAGAGTCGGGCCTGGGCAGCTTTGTACTATCTACTCGGAACATCTGAGCAAAGGCTTTGTTCTGTGGCAACATGAAAGTCTGGGGGAAAGGGACAGGACAGAGAGTTGGGATGGTTTATATTTTGAGGAACATGATCCAAGGATGGTCTAGACAGCTGTAAATCAGAATTTGTGGCTAATGTAGATAACAAAAACAGCTGAAGAAAAAGCCAGTCCTGGAAAAACTGAAAGCTCTGAGTCTGACATCATCTTTGCATCATAGATTTACCTTCAAGGAGCATCCTCTGATCATCCTTGTTCATGTGGATCACACAGTTCTTCTTGGTATTGTGATGGTTATTGCAGAGGTGGGACTTTCTGTCAGTTCAGAGTGTGATATTAGAATATTCTCATGTAGTGCCAGGGACTTTTGAGACCCTGGAAGTGCTCTTGGTACATGTCTTTAGGCTATGATTTTCTTCTTAGGCATCCCATTATCCTTGTCAGCTTGAGTGGGATTACTGGTCTTGTTTTCCTGTTTATCTGTTTAGGAGGATGTATTTCAGCAGACCTATAGCTTGAGTATCTAGAAGCTTACAGAGAAACTATAGCTCTCTTTTTCTGTGCCCGCAGCCAACCTGTGTGACAAGCAGAGCTGTGAAAATTAGCCTTTGATGGAGAGTTATGGTGGACAGAATTAGGATCAGCCAGCAAGATCTTTATCATTGTAGTTTGGAACTGGACAAAGTACTGTCCTGGCTGACACCAGACTGGAACACCTGGTTGTCTCTACTAGTCGGCTACGCATGACTGGGAATGTTTCCTGGCACTGAGGCTGGCCATGGCAGGATGGTCTGTCTGCGCTCATAAATATGCAAAACAGTGTGGTTGTATGCAAACTGGATCCTGGGAATGGTCATGGGATAGCCTAACTCCTGACCTGTGCTGAGGAATTATTAAAAGAGAAGAATTGTATCAGAGATTGTTTTAATAGTTTAAAATTGCAGATTACCATGATTCAAAGTCTGGGAGTGGGCCCAGGCTCCGTTTCATTAAAGTAGGTAGAGTTTATTAGCTTGACTTTAAGTGTGTTGGTCTCTCCAGTGTTTCTAGAACCCTTCACAAGCTATTAAGAGAAACAAGTCCCTTAAGGAGAGAGAAACATATTACAGGAAGTGTAGGTGGAAATGTTGCTATTGAAGCCGGACTGCTCAGCTTTGGTGCTGTTCATGGTCAACACTTCCAAGAGGCAACTTTCCTGGTACTGGTGTGGTTGAGATGCCACTGGAGAATGGGAGATGGACTTTCACAGCCACTCCAGATATGGTACGCTTCTGGTGGGTCTAAACCAGCAGTGTTAGAGATCAAATACAAGAGTCTGCTAGATGCGAGGTTTGGAGATGCCACCATTAAGTAAATGGTGAAAGGACAGCACAGTTCATCTTTCCCCTTGCATGCAATACAAGGAACCCTTGTATTAAGACATCAAGAAAAGGAAACAGGATATCTTTCACTTGGTTCCAGTTTGCTGTGTAGCTGTCTCCCACTCACTTCCCTGTAGGAAACATCTTTCTAGTGAAAGCAGGAAAATGGTGAATAAAGTTTTCCAGGTCTCAGCACCTGTGTGTGCCAGCAGCTTGCTGCATAAACCTTGGTGGGAGAGAGCGTCAAGCCCTGTCTCATTGTGCCTCAGGTTTGTGATTAGTATTTTTAGGGATATTAATACTCCTCAGCCTGCTACATGGTCTTTTAGAGGCTTTGCTCATCATTGCTTCCAGTAGCCTTAGCCATGCGGCTGCAGAGGTTCTGGAGAGAAGGGGAGTGTTGCTGTCATTGTTCTGGTACAGAGGGTGCACGGAAAGGAGAAGGGCAGAGGGATGAAGGGGCAGTCACTGGAACCTGTGAAAGTCAAAGCACTGCACGTATGCCTGGCTACCGGCCCCTCTGCATATTAACAGGGTGTTTGAAATGGCTGTCTTTGATGCTTGCCATGGGTGTGAGGGACCTGCCCTCCCCTTGCCTGCGTTATTCCACTGTTTCTCTCTGTCCTTCGCTCCTACCGCTCTGCGGCGCTTACTGCCTCCCCCCGCCCGCATGCACCCCTCTGCTCACAGCCAGGTTCATCAAAAAAACAAGCCGGTCTCCATGGTAACGGGGAGACAGCTGAAAAATGGCAGCTAAATGCAGCTGCCCCTCATTTAATATCGACTCTAGCACTGACAGAACAGATAATGGGCAATAACACACCATTATGCTGCGGGGAAATGAAATGCTTCAGCAGACGCCTGTCATGCTGCAGGGATTTATTTGTTGCTGTACCAGCAGAGATTTCTCTCCCCTTCTGTCTATCACTTTCTGTCATTTCCTCTCCTTTTCCTCCTTCTTCTTTCCTTTTTCTACCTGTTTCTGCACTTGTCCCTTCTTTGCTTTCTTTTATTTCTGTCTTTTCCTTCTTCCCTGTTTTTTCTCCTTTCCCCAGCTCTTTTCTCTTACCTCCTCTGCCACGTTCTCTAACTCTTACGTTACACTGGATTTCTTTTTCCTGGTTTGGGAGTGTGCTGTGTCTGAAGCTTGAGGGCTCTGTGAAGCTCCAAGCTCTATGCTCCTTTCAGACTTTCCATTTTCTTTCTAGTTTAAACCTACTTCTCTGTTCTGTCTGTGTGGACATGTCAATATGAGTCTAGTAAAGATGACGTTTGCTTGATGAGCCTTCAGCCAACATATTTCTGCAGGCTGTGTTTTAATTTGACAAGTACAACACAATGTAATAAAAGTTTTTGGTGGAAATGTAGAGGAAAGCACTAATGACAAGGGTTGTTCTCCTACTCCTCTGGCACCAGAGTTTGTCTGCTTTATTTACAGCTGGCCACAGAGTGCCCAGAGGGTAGGTAGTTTGTATCTGGGTTGTGGAACATTTTGGTTTCTAAACGGTTCCTAACGCTGTCAGTCTTTCACATCTTGATTAACCAGGGGTAGTTTCACTTTGTGATTGCTGTGGGGTTAGTTATTCTCAATGTCCTGCTTGCACAAATCTGAAATGTCTCGGAAGCAGGGGCACTGAGGATAGCACCTATCCCTTGCAAACAGAGCTTTGAACTAAGCAATGAACTTGCAGGTACCGACCTTTTAGCTGGAATGGAATGAGGGCTGTGAAACTCATGGCCTTGACTCAAAGGCTGCTTGGATGTCAGCAGAGGGCTGTCTGTGTGGGTGCGGTTCCTACAGGCAAAAGCATGCTCTTTTCAGTACAGCCTGTTTCTTCCATGTCTTCATGCAAAGAAACATGAGATCCTAACAAACGTAGGTGTAGTTTCATCTGCATGAGTGACCTTTGCAGGTCATCAGTGTCCAGATAAGCATTTGATGGGTAGAGTAGGGGAACTATAGCATCGTCTTCTCCCACAAAGCACACGCCATCTGCAGCATGCAATCCTAATCAGGTGACGTGGCAGAGCTCTGGCAGCTGCCCAGTCCCTACTCGCTGCAGTTAGCTGTCCAGGATCACATTGCTTCATCCCTGCCTGATGCTGGTATCCTGGAAAACCTGCATGAGGCAGAACCTGTTCAAGGCCTTGCTTGTGCCTGGAGGGCTTTGTTGGCCTAGGCGTGTAAAGAGGTCATTTGAATACAGATGCTCTCTATAAACTCTTTTGCTAGTGTGCCTGATCCCTTATTAAAGAAGTCATACCAGCAAAGTTGTATTTTCTGCCAGTATAATGACATCTGCACTCATGGTTTCGTCATTGTTGATATGGTGATTGCAGGAGATGTTGGATTTTTTTTGTGTACAGCCAACTGATGTATCTGTGCCATTAAATCTTAAGGTTAGAGTAGGCCTGAGTTCTCTAAGTGATGTATTTATACACATTCTACCATATGGGCCTACAGTAGGGTCATTCGTCTTTTCCCTGAGTGTGATGGAGTCAGCAAATCTAGCTAAGCAGATTCTTAGAAAGCGAATTTTGCAAGGATTCGATGCACTACAGTTTTAAGCAGCACAGGTCTTACAGACTGTCTTGTTAGTATAGCATGGGGTTCCTGTAACCCAACCTTTGATAAAACACATTGATTCTGTCTAAAATTCCAGGGCTGTAGAGTATGTTACCATTGCTGGGATCTTAGCAATTTTTCAGAAATCTGTCCAACGGCTCCTATGTTCTCCTGGCTCGCCAGCCCTTGCTGTGGTTAATGACAAATAAGTGTGGGAGGAATCTTTAATACAATAGGAGGTAAAATAGTAAACATTGGAAGAAAGGAGGCAATGAGGAAGAAAGAGAGATCCTTTTGGCTTATGTTCTTGTCCTGTTCAGAGCTCTCTCTCCACTATTGAAATGCCAGTGTCCTGACCCCCATTTCAACCGCATGCCCTGCCAACTTCTTGAGCCATGGTGCTTATTAATGAAATAATAAAATATGGAAGCGTCTGGGGGTTTCTTTTTATTCCCCTCCCCCCACAAACTTACAGTCATTATGTGCCATCGTAAGAGAGGAAACAGCTTGTTAAAAAGAAAAGCCCTGATTTTTTTTTTTCCCTCTAGTTTTTTTTTTTTTTAAATGAAGAATACCATCAGGAGCAGGCTATGATTAATACGTATAATTGAAACAAATTGCAGCTAACTGCAGAAAAGCATCTCCCAGCTGTTGACAGAAGGAAATTGCTGACAGCCTTTTCCCATCCAATGAAGGAGAGAGAGAGAGAGAGATAAAGGAACCTTGCCCAGCCCACGTAAATACACAGCCACTGCTTGTGCATGCGTGTATGTTCAAAAACACTAATGCTGCCAACATGCACCTAGGTCATCATGCATGTGTCTGTTTACACGTACAGATGTCACACGTGTGTGTGCAAACCCAACTTTTGCACGCGTTTGTAATGATTGTGTGTCTATGTATGTCGGATCCTTGCATGTCCGCGGATCCCTGCCTTGCTGAACATACTGCGTGCCCACACGCAGCGTGACAGTAATGTCACTTTAATGAGAGCTGCCCCGGAGGCACTGCGGGCTCCGCCAGGGAGGAGGCTCCAGCTGCATGTGTGCTTGCACGCATGAAGTGGCATATTCACATATGAAACAACAGAGACTGAGTCTTCTACAGGGAGACCTTCTTCTGGTTTTATCTGTAGGAAGATAAGGCTGGCTCATTTTTGGCTTTTAAAATGTCATCTGTCACTACCCTATTTTTCTGTCCCTTTCACCTTTTGTTTTTAATGCTCCCTATCCCTCATTAACAGCCCTCTAGTTTTACACTTAGCTTCACAGACTTAGCACAGACTCATCTCCTCCATCTAAGAGAGTCATCGTTGGTTGAAATGCCATACAGATGGCTAATGGACATACGTCAGAGCCTTTCCTCATTCAGAAAGTTGCTCTGGAGAAGAATTTCATATCTATAGTTCACTCAGAAGCTGGCTTCTGCTAAGACAATCAACGAGTGGGTTGCATTAATTGTTTTGTGGGGCAGGTTTGTCACGTACGGATCACTTCTAACTAGCCCATCTAGTGATCTGCTCCCACGCAGCCATGTGATTGTTCCAAAGCGGTCAACCCGTAGCACTGAGTGGGCCACAGGAATGCTAATGAGCAGAAGTCAAAGTTAGAGACCTACAGCAGATTGTTAGTAAGATCTAGCAAATTGGTTGGCAAAATCTGCCTTGAGGATGATACTCTGATATTTACTGAACGTGCTTTCTTGTGGTCATCTGCTGATTTCATAATCTGAGCTTCTATTGGCTACTTCATAAGGGCATTTTGACTTATTTAGAATCAAGCAGGAACATCAAATATGAGTTATTTCCATGTATCTGCCTTTAAAGCTGATTACTGCAGTGTGATGCCATATGGTAAAAAAAATAAATAGTTCCTCCTATTGTGGTTCTGTCCATTGAAATAAAGCCACAAAGTCTGTAACTACACACATAAGTGTTATAAAAATAACTTGCTTGAACTGGTTCCTAATCTGTTATTCTCCCTCCCTTTGTGCTGGCGTTCACTGTAAACACATCAATATGAAGCAGTAAGCAAACAAACATTCCTTTATCAGAGGTGTACGTTGATCCCAATGGAAGCTTAACAGTTCAGGCAGGCAGATGCAGCAGCAGGGAAATAACTGATAAATTCAGATGTTACAGGTTATGGATTGTGTTTACGAGTGACTTAGGGTGAAAGAGGGCTGGAGCTGTTGACCTGTGAAAGGGTGCGTTCATCTTTAGCACCCAGGGAGCCTGGGAAGAGTCCCAGCATGTTTTAGTGAAAAACCTGAATGCTAAAAGAATTAAAAATAATACCAAGTGGATGGTGCTGGAAGGGAGGTAGCTGACTCAGGCTGTTGCCATAATAACAAGTCACTCCAAGGCAAACTAGACTATGAATTTACCTATTCTGAAACTACCATGTGTATACATTTGTGATTCTAAGGGAAAGCAAGCTAACCAAGCATATTCGCATTGAGGGGTGAGCTGGCTTGCGTTTACTGAAGGGTAAGATGATGCATGTGGGCAGCTACCGTGAAGGAGTTGATGTGGTGTGTTCTACACTCTTGCCTGTTGCACAGAAACACGAGTGTCCAGCCTCTCAGTCAGGGTCACTGCCTGATGTACAAAAGCCAAGTCTCCCATTGCTGTAATTTCTTTCTGCCAATTTAAACTCCCCTCACAGCTATCTACCCAACTGCACTTTAGTCCTCGATGGTTACGCAACGTTGATACAGAGCTATATGCACAAGATGCAGTCTGCTCTAGAAAGAGCCCTGTTTATGCATTGTCTGTAGCAATTTCTCTCTTTTCTCAGAGGTGAAAAAGCAGGCAGGAGCGGAGTCTGGAGGCTCGTGTTCCTGCAGGGCTGCAACGCCTTGGAGGATAAGCAGGTCTGGTCACGCTGCCCGTGCCCTTCATCACAGCTTGTTCTGAGTGGCGCTTGCACGACTATCAGGAATTGTAGTTGGTTGATGGTGACGATTGTTGTCAAGGATCATTTTTGTCTTTTGGGGCCTGGGAGCTTCAATACTGCCAGAGGAAGCAATTTCAGCACGTACTTATAAACCACACTAGAATCACCTGCAACTAAAGGTACTTTATGGAGTTGCCACAGTTTTATAAGAGCTTGAAAATGAGTTCTCAATTCACCCCCATTCAGAAACAGTCTTAGGGGCCAACAAGATTTTTCTACCAGATGCTGTGAAATCTTACGGTCACCACTAACATTTGTCTGCTGATATCTCTGAAACTTGAGAACTTCTTCTTTTTTTTTTTTTAAACTAACCTTCCTTGTAGATGCTGTTCAAGGAGACATTGCTGATGAGGGGGGCACCAACCCTGCCTTATTGTTTATGCATCACAGTAGGGTTAAGCCAAGCAGATCGCAAAAGTTTGGAATCCAGCTGGTCATCTGTAAGACAACGACCCAGGGAAGTAGTGCTCCAGAAATGTGTGTGGACAGCAGCAGGAACAACTGTGATCCTCTGTGGGCCACAGAAGGGGAACTTAAAGCTGTAAATCATGAGGTACAAAAGGTTTCAGTATTGGTATATACCATTGGCAGTGACTTCTCTTGCTCCTTTGTCCTCTCTGAGAGTAGTAAAGTTATGCAGTTTCCTTTTGTGGGATTGAAATATAGTTGCAAGTAAGAAAATGTTGTGTAAAATTGGGAAAAAATATTTAATGGAGTGTCTTTATTATATGGGTCCAGTTGCCTGAGTGTAGGGATAAAACTGCATATATATGCATATGTTGATAGATCAATTATGTGGATTAATATAGTTATATGTAACTTCCCCTCTCTTAGTTTTCTTAGCTCTGCAGGACCAACATAGTTCTGAAAAAATAAGTTATACCTTGTTCTGACACATGTATTAGCAGACTACCTTTTAAAATTACGGCATCAAGGCCAAATTCTCACTACAGTCCTCCTTCAGCAGCTCTATAAGACATCATGGCATTATGAAGGTATGTGTGGAACTTGGTCTGCTAAAATTCTGTGGCTAGAGACAGCATGCAAAAAATCTCAGCTTGTCTGTGACTCTGCAAAGTAGTTGCAGACCTAGCAGTTACAGGGAAAAAAAACCCACTTACTTTTATTGGAAGTGAGTACTTTTGACCAGATGACTGTCAAGAGACAATTAACCTTGGAGGCTCTGGAGGTTACATTGGAAAAATCCATTTTCAGGATTGTCTTGTATTTTAAAGCTAGAGATCCTTTCCACACAGCAGTGTCTTTAATGAACCTTCACCCTGGCTGTGTGCAAGGATACACAAAGGTTTGCCCGGTGAATCTCAACCAAAACCATCCTCCCTCCTTCCTAAAACCTCTGACCAGCTTTCAGTTCCAAAACAGCAAGACCCCAGTGGTGGTGGGTTAATGGAGTTGTTAAAGTGTGGGGAACAACTTGAAAAGGGACAACACTTCAGTAAAACAGGGGGTGTGAAATATTTATAAAATAGGCAAGTTCCCCTGGAGTTTAGATTAGAATAAGTGTTTTTGCTGTTTAAAGCAAAACAAACTCCCAAATCCCCAAAACCACAGAAATCGAGACCCTCCAGCATGAACTCATCTCCAGGAAAATAATGGCAGTACCTTTCTGAACTGAAAGAGAAACACACATTTTTCAACACTGGTTGTAACACAAGGGCCGTGTCAGATTTCCTGCAGGGAGATTTGAAAAGTCTTTTTTACAGCAGCGGGGCTTTGCATGTAAGAGTAAGCATTACATCAGTTCTGACCTTCTAGCAACAGGCTTACAAAAAATAATGTGAACACAGATACCAGCATGATTGCTCTCTTACATCCAGCAGTAGACCTTCACTGATTACCATAAAATTACTCCTAATTTTTTATCAGGACTGGTGGGTTCAGAGTTTGACTTGTAGTACTGTAGAGAAGCACTGATTTGGCTGTTGCCTTTAATTATTTTCATTGATACCCAGTTTTGATAACTCGTACATGGCTTTAATAAGATTGTGCTACCCAGTAGCTTGAAATAATAAAAATAGCTGGGCTCATTCTTGGTGCTGTCACATCAAGATGTGAAAGTAATTTCACTGATGACATGAAATTACTAATTTTGAATGAACTGATAGAATAGTTGTGATCTATTACTCCAAATAGGATAGATAATTTCAGAAATTTATGAAAACAAGTGAGCTGATAACTATTTTGAGATACACAGTATATGCTAAAGATGAATTGTTATCGCATTGAAATAAATGCTCACATATATGTATATCTAAATACCATGTGGAAATAGCCAATAAACATTTACAATTATGATATAACTTTTTTCAGTTGAATATAAAAACCGTCCACCATAATGAAATACTTACTTTTAAAACCTTTTTGCTTTGGTGGGGATTGAAGAGATCTTGTATACTTACAGTGATTAGCTGCGATACTTCTGCCAAAGTACTTTTTCTGTTCATCAGCATCTTTACCAGATAGAGATGCTAAGCTGAAACATTTATTGCACTCCTGTTGAGCTTCCTCGGCTCTAGGTCCTCAGATGAATTTCTCAACCCACTCTCATTTCTCAGTCTTGTCTGGATTGCATGTAAAATCTTCAAAAGAAGGCTTGATTTTCCACAAGGGCTTAGATAAATTAGATGCTCCGTCCAAAGAACTTCTGTGGAGCTTCTGTTGTTCTATGTCACCTAGCTCCTGCTCTGTTCATGTAAGGAATTATAGGCCCTTTTAGAACCTCTGTTATTGCAAAGTGAAAATAGTAAAAACCCAAAACGTTGAATAGTAGTAGGCTGCACTGTATGCTTGCGCATACAGGGATACTATTGCACAAAGATTGATGTCTACTTTTTCAAATTATCATGTGAATTCTGTATACCTAGGATTTGCTCTTGAAATTTGAGATATGTTGGTCTTGATCTTCAAGCATGGAGCTATTACACAAAATCATGTTGGTGACTTCAGAAAATGCAATGTGTTCGGTTTGCCCAAGTCTCACACTGGGCTGGCAGCAGAGCTGAAAAACACGGGTTTTCTCTGAGCAGTTCCTGGGCAGAAAATCCTTTGGACAACCAACTAGACCATCCATGTTACATTCAGGTGTCTGTGCCTCCTAAGAGAAGCAGTCTCCTGCTTACTTGGAACCAGAGCTGCACTCTTCATGGGATGACCCTCCTTATCATTGTTAGAAGAGACTATTTGATAGATTTTATTATTTTTAAGGTTCCTAACTCTGGTGTATGCCGTTTAGTTCTTTTAATGAAGGTATTTATCTGTGAGCTAGTCCCACAATCATAGACGTACAGGATGGCAGGGTGATACTTGTCTTCATCTCCTCTGCTCTGTGTGCTTTTGTTTTCTGGTAAGGAACTTTGCTCCTTCTATCAGCTTTGCAGATATTTACACAGATGTGTATTTATTTGTGCACGGGCTTAACATCATTATACCTCATGAGTGTGTTTCCTGTCCTCTCTGCTTTCCTTTCTTGTTTTACAGGAGCCTTGTTTTTACACACAGCTTTGCTACAGCCAAGCTGTAAAGAAGATAATAAAGTGTATGCGTGGCAAAATAAGGTGGAATCAAACCCTTGTATAGCTGCTCTCTGTCATATTTTATGTGCATCGTTCTCTCCCTTCTGTCTGTACTGCTGTCTGTTACGGTCTGGAGTTGTCCCTTCCCTCAGCTTTATGTTTTTAGCATTGTGTTAATTGTTTGTGGTGTATGGGTTTTTCAGCAGCGTGCAGTGGGAAAGGTCAGCTGTCAGAAACAGGCCTGTCCACAACTGATAAGGCATTCAAGAGATTGGATTTGATTCATTAAGCACCTTCCCTGTAGACATGGAGTCTGCTTTGCTGCAGGGAAAAAAACAAACCAAAAAAACCCACAACAAAACACTAAAGCAGGAATGGGAGAAGCCCAGGATGAAGTTGGAGCATGCGCCAGGAATGCTGGCCTACCCTCCCTCTTGCCCCAGCGCCGTGCCGGAGCTCTGAAGGCTTCCACCACATTGCATCCACACCTGCTGTGGGTGCCTGTGCTTACACCCCGAGACTCGGCGCATTCACTCCTGTGTTTGCACCTGGTTGAGACATCTACTTATTTTCTGTGTGTGTGTGTAGGTCCTCGCGTGTAGATGTCCTGTAGTCACATAGTGGACTAGCAGGGATTCCTGCCCTCATGTGTGGACTGTGAAGTGTACAAGGGTATTCATTCTTCCACGTTTTTACATGTTTGAATGCACAGCCTCTCCGAGCTGGTTTTGTGTGTTTCTCACTGGCTTGTAAATCTCTTCATACCAGTGCTGGCTTCCTTTCATGCCGTAACAAAAGGCACATCTCCTCTTCATATGTACACATCATATTTGTTCAGATGCAGTTCATCTGCCTTTCCACAGAAATACGCTGCACAACTCTACTGCTTATAGCTGCAAATACACACATGAACTTGCTGCCATATAGACATAGCGGAACCCTAGCCTGTAGCATACAAATGCACACATTTTTGCCCCTAATTACTGGCTAAAGCTGCTCTGCCAGCTTGTAACAGTCCCTTGCCTGCGGCTTTGTTTTGAGAAGAATCATCATGCCTCAAACTGGGTTTGGATGCTGCTACTGGCATAAACGTTCTTAATGATGCCTCACAACGAGCACAAATGAAGGGCGGCAGCGGTGTTTGGCAGTGTATTTTGATACCGTGGCAGGGCTGGGCTTCCACACGTACACACCCTCCTATAACACTGACACTGAGGAGCTGACATTACTGCAATCTCACACACCACTCTGCCCCACTCAGCATCTCCCTGCCTCCTCACTGATACTTTTCACCTTCCTTCGCATCTCCCTTTTCCCGTGGGCATGGCTGTCAATACCGCTCATCGGTATCGAAAAGGACAATTTTGTGGATCATTACTGTGTTATTATAGTGATTAGCATTAACTATTTTTCTGCTCGCACTGGAAGGATGCCCAAAGGGCTCCCTGCTCAACAGCAAGCGGGACGCCTGCTGGAAGGTTGCTGCCAACACAAGTGCCTGTGCACGCACAAACACTCGCACGCCTTACGGTGCTGCCTCTCTGCTCCTGGCCTTCCAGCCCCTTTCTGTGAGAGCTTCCAGCAGTTTTCTAAAATAGTGCCCTTCAGTGGAAGCACGAATTTCTTCTCCCTCTGGGCTCCTTAGACGTTCTTTTGTTCCAAATGCACTTTTCAGCTTTCTCTTAGCGTTGGTATAAATCTCTTTTGTTCAGTCCTGGGAGACTCCCACCAACAGTCCCCACATTTCTTTCCCGACCTTGACCAATCCTATTGCACATGTGTGGAAAACTGTCATAGCTACCTAACATTCTTCCCCCTAATGTTGTAGCTTTTTACTAAGGTCAGAAAGTTTGGGGAAGACCTTGTCCTCAATATACTAAGGAACAAAAATGCCACAAGCACATGCTATTTGATGAGCTGAATGTTAGTGCTCTTGAATCTGCACTCAGTAATAAACAGGTCTGAATAGGATTAGGGTTAGTATTTGGTGTTTGGCTTCTGGTATTTATGATAAAAAGCCAGTGAATTGAGAGCTTTGCTGTAAACTTGTATGCTCCTACCCTGCTGTACTGCCATGTGTCTTCTACACAGCAGGGTAGAGTAGCCAGGTAACAAGCCAGCAGTGGAGATACTTCTGTGAGAGCAGGGCTGGCAAATATACCACATCTTGAGTTTTATGGTCATGATGCTGCCAAGAGTCATTTAGATATGGTGTTGGGGGATATGGTATAGGGGAGAACTTTGTAGAGTAGGGTAGATGGTTGGACTCAATGATCCCAAGGGTCTCTTCCAACCTAGATGATTCTATGATTCTATGTTCTCTCTCTGGTCAATTTGCACTTGGCTGAATGTTCAGTCTGTTCATTTCTGCTGGGTGGTATGTTCAGAGTCTGGCATCTTTATGTTTTAGAATGATGCACCAGGAAAATAAGTAAACTACAAGAAATGTGGAGCAAAATAAAAACATAAGGAGGAGTAAATACAGCAAGAGCAGGAATTGCCCTCGCTCATGCTCAGCAGGGAGGAATCTAGAGGAATTCTTACCATGGTATCTAAGCTCTTGACAAAATTAGTAGAAAAACCTGGCTTTTCCTGCACATTCTGGAACTGGGAGTGAGAGCAACAAAATCGTTGAGAGAAATGAAAATAAAACAAGTATACTTTACTCATCCAAAACAAATTGTGAATTTATATGAATATATCAAATTGTTTCAGTCAAATTGTTTTTTAAAATTGATTTATTCAGCATCATTCATTTTAAAATAAACATGTTTCATGCTTTTAGTTTAAAATGGAGCTGTAGATTTTTAATAAATGTATTTTTAAGGAAGTGTAAAACAGAATTGTTAAATTTCATTTTGGGCTAACAAAGACATTGTCACAGGATTGGTTTGGATTTGTTTGGGGTTTTTTGTGTCTCTTTGGCCATTTGATCAGAACATAAATAAAAAAGCCCAGCTCTAAGTGCATAGTGCCACAGTCAGACTGGTACTTGGAGTTTATTGTGTCTTTGCCAACATCAGAGAATGCAACTTCATACGCTTATACTGGTACAGTTGTTTTCACTTAACAACCAAGGGAAATAGATGGAGAGAAGAATGCTGAGGACACTGTACGCTGCATATACAGGAGATTGGCTGTGGGTTCTCCTTACAGACGTGGAATGTTTCTTGTTTTGCAGAAAAGCTTTATTAAATTCAGTGTTCTTTTCCCATAGGTCTCAAGGACTTAACCTATATTTTTGTTATCTTTGTAGTACAGATGGAGGCAGCTGAGGTTAATTAAGTGCCTCAGGTTGTGCAGTAAATCAGTGGCAGAGTCGAGGATAAAATGCTCAGTTTCTGACTTCTACACCTGTAGTTTGTCGTTTAGATCAATTTTGGTGAGCAATTTAAAAAAAATGATGTTACCAGCCATATGCTAGAAACTTTTGTAGACATATGTCATCTTATTTATTCATTTTCAATATTGTAGTACTAATACTTTTGTCATCAAAGCATTTTAGCTAAAAGATTTTATGGATGTGTTTTTCAGCTATTTCGTGTGGTATTGGAGCAAATGATGCTGGTGGGTAATTTCTATAGTAAATGGTTTAGATTCTTCTTCAGAGCCTTCTGTTTCCTGCTTCCCTTCAGAAAAAGACAGAAAAAGTGGTTTAGAGAGTCAGTGGGGAATCTGCGGACCATGTTATTTATGAATCTGGGTTTAAATAATCTTTGTTTATTCTAAATATGTGAACTATCAGGAAGATTTTCTGTCGTACATCCTATGTATATTTTTTTTCTGTATCAGAAGCTGGTTTTTTGAAGGGACAGTTATATACTGTTGAGAGATGAGTCTTCCAAGGTTGAGAAGCAAAATAGCTTGCCGTTTGTGTGAATTTTCAGTTGTTTAGGTGGCGTGAACTTCGAGTGTACATTTAATAGGTGCGTGCTCCAGAACTTTTATTGAAGCAGTTGTGGTTCTAACAGACTATTGTGAAAGTGATACAGGGAAACTGCTTTATACATTTTCCATTAGGCAATACATGTCAACTCTTTGAGCATCAGAAGCTTGTGGGGACGTTCCTCCTTTCTTGGGGTTAAAGATTCTGGCACTGTCATGTCTCTTCCCTCCCTTTGCTCTCAGTCTTTGCTGTGCAGTGGCCCAAATTCATCAGGAGAGCTAAGTCACTTTGCAGGGTTGATTCTGGACCTTTTGGGCATGGTTTGTAGTCCAGGGAGTCAAAACCTTCTCTGTGTTGGAACCAGCCCAAAGAGCATTGTCTAAGGATGCAGGCAGCAGCAAGCGGAGGTGGAACCTGCGGCTCTGAAGTTCTCTTGCAGTATCTTTAGAGAAAGCAGTTCTTCCTCCTGATTTCGTTAAGAGCTTTGGAGCTCAGAGAAATAATAGATTAGTCAGGTTTGACAAAAAGACGGACATTCATTGTATTGCTGAGTCTCCTTAATCTCTTCTGGGCTTAAATTTGAGGACCTTTTAATAAGCATTTTCCTTTAGACTCAAAGGGTAATGTGTAAAGTGCCAGATAACAGAGGAGAAGGCATGATTCATGCTAGGCACTTGGCATTCTCTGGTGTAGCATCATGCTTCCTTTGCTCTTACTGGTGAGATGAAAGAGCTATTTGGGTGAGATCAGATGTGCTATGCTACGTGCAAAATTTGAGTTTGACACTGAAGAGCACTGACTAAAAACTTATTCCCATAATTTCCTTGAAGTTAGAAGTAATATTGTTTTATTTTTTTTTATAAGAATGTATCAATGCAATCAGATTGGTCATCTCATTATGGTATTAAAATGATTTAGATGTTCTTAATTTACAGCTGTGGAGTATAAACACAGCATATGATATCACTGTCAAGGCTTCCACATGCCTGTATCATGTTTGGTGATGCTTAGAAGATGCTTAATGCATAGAAGAATCTTTTCCATGCTATTTCTTCTGAACTTAAATAACTACGTAATCTCTGTAAGACCTTTCAAACAAATAATTGGGTGATGATTAGGGGCCTGGAACATTTCTCTTATGGGGAAAGGCTGAGGGACTTGAGGCTTTTTAGTCTGGAGAAAAAAGACCGAGGGGGGATCTGATCAATGCCTGTAAATACTTAAAGTGTGGGTATCAAGAGAAAGGGGCCAGTCTATTTTTAGTGGTAGCCAGTGACAGGACAAGAGGTAATGGGCACGAACTTCTACATAAGAAGTTCCATCTAAACATGAAAGGAACTTCTTTATGGGGCAGCAGAGCACTGGAACAGGCTGCCCAGAAAGATGGTGGAATCTCCATCTCTGGAGACATTCAGAACCTGCCTGGACATGTTTTTGTGCGACCTGCTTAGACGGGGGCTTGAACTAGATCTCCGGAGGTCTCTTCCAACCCCATATCATTTTTTGAGTCTGTATTTGCTTTGGACTATTGAGAGCACAAAATATACATATACATATACAAAAATGTGTATATGAGGGAGAGAGCATGGGACCTTAGGAGACGGTTTGATTAGTGGTGTTACCGATTGCGAGGTGGTGTGAAAAATGATCAGAGTAGAAAAAACAGATCTGTTTGGATCTAGTATTTTTCCTGTTTGAAGGCTAGGAAGGAGGAATGCGACAAAAGGATTTGGACAACTTAATGAAGGATGGAGTAATCTGCTGTTTAGCTATTACTGGAGACTGTCGCCATCTCTTTAAAATAACAGCCTGATTGTTACAACCATCCAGCTTTGTTTTAATAACATGAATCTGGGTGAGCTGCTGTGACTGCTTCTGAGAGCTTTCATTAGAGTTTCAGTGTTCAGTCACTGGAGAACTCTCTTGGAGGGTGATGGAGATAGTTCATCTTTTTTGTCCTTCAGATGTGTTGGCTGACTTATCTTCTGTGACATTTGATGTACGGTTTCTCCTCTCCTAACCTCTGAGGGAACATCATGAAAGTGACTTGGAACATAAATTGTTCATCATTCTGCAATGTTGAGGATCATAGCTATTATAGTTGACCCCCAGGTCAACCATTCTCCCAAAATTGAATTACCTTCTGGTAAAGTTCATGGGGGTTGGCCCAGACTGTGGTTCTGCCCCATCGTTTGGGAGGTGATGCCTTGATCTCTCACAGCTCATCATTCAGAACAGCTTCTAAACCTATTTTCCCCTTAGTTCACCTGCATATGTAGAATTTATTCTTTCCAGGCTTCATTATGAGTTGGGTCAAAAGATTTCCTACAGCTCAGTTAGATTTTTAAAACTTTAAATCTGTTGTTTGTGGTGTAAGACTTAGTATAGAAAGGAGGCAAAGATATACATGTGCTGGCGTGAAGACATTTAGTCATGTCCATACCTAGCTGTACAGTGAGAAAGCAGGAATACCTGTTAATTTCAGCAGTGCAGAAATTCTGCCACAAAATTTATTCCCAGAAACAATCTGGAGTTCAGTTATGCTTGCTAGGATCGTGATGTTAGCCAGTCATTCCATCAGAAATAAACTCAATAGTTTCCTTGCCATGCTGCTGAAAGCATAGCTGATGCCCAAGTACAGTAAGTTCATGGCCACTGAGTACTGTGGCTCTGTTGTAATTCTCTCCTGATGCTACTAGTGTGTGTGCTACTAGATGCCTCACCTGAGTAGGTGAGGAGGGCTCATCATACAGGCAGGAGTAATACCTACAGTGGGAGCTTCTGGTTTTTTTTTTTACTTCTTTGCAGTTAGGTTTTCTGTATTAGCTGTATGCCATAACACTATATTATACCCTTATTGTACTAACTTAATTACCTATCCACAATGCCTCTTGAGCACATTGATAGTTTTCATTCTGTGTTTTGGATTCACGGTGAAATTGGGGGTTTTTTTGGTTGGTTCTTTCTCCTGCCGTGATGGATGACAGTCCTTTAACTTACTAACAGTTCTGAGGTGAGTGAGCAACTTTGGAAGCAGCTTTTTCCTTAAGACAAGTTCCATACCTGTAGCATTTTCCAAAATTATAGTGAACTGATAAATGATAGGGAGAAAAGGCTCCTGTACGTGCCGTTTTCCTTGTTGACCTCTTTGGAAAAAGGTCAAGGGTGTACCTGGCTGTTTTACTTCCTCCATCATTCATGCACACCACTTTTGGCAGAGAAGCCTGACACTTGACAGTGTTAGACCACTCCTAGATTATCAGACAGCACCAGCTCTTCTGTGCAAGGCACAGCAAGCCACTCAGATAAGGTAAATCCCACTGAACACGGAAATGTTATTAATAGTGGCTATTAATTCTGAAGCAGTGCAGAGAGTTTGCTTTTCTCACTGACGGAAGACATGCTCCAATGTTGGCTGTAAACCAAACCCCAGTGAGACAGAGATCGCCGCAGAGTACATGTGTAATGCAGTGGATTTTGGCAGAAGGTGAGAAGGTGAACAGCTGGTTTTTGCTTTGAAGAGAGCTACTTGAAGTTTTCTTCAGTAAACTTCAGGAAAGTCGCTGCCCATATCGTATTTTTCTAAATATTTCCTAAATGTGTCTGAGGCCAGAAATCCCATTACGTGAAATACTGCTTTTGTTGAATATTAAATTTCATGTCCTTGAGCAGAATCAGTGCTTCTAGCATTTGCTGGCTTTAGCTTCAGTCATAAAGTACTTATTTTCAGGCATCCAAAATTTTGGAGGCTCCTCTGCTTCCCACTCCTTGCCTGGGTGACTTCCTGGAGACTGGAGAAAAGTAGGAGGTTGTTTTACCACCACAAATATATGAGAACCTGTGGAATGAGCCCAGGATGGGGAGCTTGGAGCTCCTGAACTTAAATGCTTCCTCTACTATTGATTTTCTTGGTGGCCATAAGAAAATCCGTTTCAATGTCTGTGCATTGGTCTCATACATAAATCAGAACACCGAGGTTTCTCTACCACCTAGTGATGCTGTGAATTCTGAGTATTTGAGTCCTCCTTTGCAGAAAGAGTTTTGACAGGAACCCATAGCAACGGCTTTGCACATAAAAACTGAAGTTAAAATTACCACCTGGGTCTCCTGAAAAAGCAGTATAGCCATACGTAATATAGAAAGATTCCCAGTCTTTAAGCCTCCTGGGAAATTAAGACTCAGCAAGCTCTGCAGTTTCTGCAGGGATGAGAAGAGCCAGGAGCTTGGCCTAGGTAGATGTTGGCTGTTCTTTTTGTTTCTGTTATTGGTGTCAGCGTGCAGTATGTACCAACAGCTTGTTTGGGGGTTTGGATGGGTATACGTTGGAGACTTGCAAAATTGACTTTGCAGTGGGGTGATGATGGTAACTGCTTAACGTGCTAGCTGTGCCTGTTAGTGATTAGTCAGAAGTAGATAACCTTTTCCCACTTCTTAAAGCAATGGGTGACTCCATTCATTTCAGGAAAAGGTCTGCGGTGATCAATTTGAGGATCTTTGGTTTTGGTTCTACTCCTTACTTCTGCGAGGCTTTGAATATGTCAAGGATTTAAGTCTGAATGTGGAGTTTTGTACAGGTCTAGGATCTCTGCAAATCCCAGCTGTTACAGAGAATTTAGTTTTGTGAATGTGTTAGAAAATAAATAATGAGCTTAGATTAATATTAATGAGTGAGAAGATTTAATTGCTTACATGTGCTAAACTAATTTCAGATTCTGATTTTTCTAAATCTGTCTAGTATTATACGAGTTAAAAACTAAGTCTTGCAAATCATGTATAAATGAAGAGTTTGTAAATATCTTCTAAATGCTGTTTTAAGTAAATGTTATTTTATGCAGTTACATTTTCACACTTGAACAGCTAGATCATCAATTCAAGTTAATATCACTTACTGTTTACAGGGTTTCACATCTCCCTAAAACCAGGGTTTGGTCTATTTCTCCATGTAACAGAAACGAAGGATTCCTGTTGACTTTGAGTTGAGCCTTAAGTTTAGCTATTCTAGGTTAGCTGTGTTGCAACACAGAGGCTCCTTGGTACACTAGCACTGCTTAAAGAATGTAGAAGCCATAAATATCACATTGCAGTCTGTGGAGCCTTCAGAAATGTATGGCACAAGAGTCATGAACTAAGAAATAGCAAGCTCTTCATCCCTATCTGGTCTTCCATATGTCACCAGACTGTGCCTGAAAGTGTATGTGAATATGATGAGACCTGCAGCCTGCTTGGGTTTTTTGTTTTCATACTTTGTGGAAAGAACCTGTATCCCTTTTTCCCCTCCGTGCTTTTTGGTAATTCACATGTGTTTTGTGGTCATATCCATCAGTGATGTTAGAATGTCCTGACAGGCAGGACAAGAGTGGAAAGGCTGTGTTTGGTAAAAAGCCTTTCCTGAGTGCTGACATAAGCTACTGTGTTAGCTCGGATAAATACACAGTCAAGCTTTTTGGCAATTGGAACCTAATCTGTGCACTGAAGCCTTTCATGAGACTGGTAAACCAGTCACTCACACGGCTACTGATTAACTGGTTAGGAATTAGTGGTTTGGAGACTACAGTTCTAGAGAGTATGTTGACTTTGTGAGTTGTGCTTAACAGTTACGGGGTGGACAGGCATGAATTTGGACTGGCCAGTGAACCCCAGAGAGATTTTAGTGTGTGGTGATCTGCAAGTTTGAATGTCTATCCAGAGCAGCCACAGTAGGAAAAAACCAAAACAAACCACTAAATCACCCTAACATGATATGAAACATGAAACATGAAATTGGTAGCAGTCTCCCAAGAACAGGAAGGATACGAAGACAGATCAGAATCATATCTGACAAGGAGCAGCAGCAGTTGACTGGAAGAAACAGGCAGATGACGTAGTTGCATGTGGGGGTGGGTTGATAGCACCTTATATTACAACTAGCGGTACCAGTAAGAGTAATATCTTCTCTGAATTTGCTCTGCTCCATTTTGACGCATCTGCAGTGGTTGCCTTAAATTGTCATTTTAGGTTTCTAACCTACTCTTGGCCTTCTCCTTGGTGTTGAATAGACCAGTGAGATTTCATCTGAGTGGCTGAGAGGGTGTAAATGAGCCCTATTAATATGTCTTGTACTGAGGGAAAAAATCAGCCCCCCACACCCCCCTTCCCAAAGACGTCAAATGTGTATTCAGTGCTTTGCACATCTACGGCTGTGGGAAAATGGCTCAGTCATAATGATCGTGTTTGACTCCTGCCCTCAGATGCTGGCTATTTGATGGGAATTACCTGCAGGTACATAGAGCATGTGTCCGACTTGATTGTAACATGTTCCCTTCCGATGGATCAGGAGTGACTAGGCAGGGGAATTATCATCGTGGAGAGGGTTTTTAAGCGCTCAGCCCTGACTTCCAGCACTGCAATCAATACCAGCCCTCTGTGCTTAGGCTGGTTGAACACTGACACGAGCATATGCACTCCTTGGTGGTAGTTAAATGTATTCAGAGTAGAACCACGGAACCAAGTAATTTGGAAGGGACCTCCAGAGGCTGAGTAAACCAACCACTATCTCAGAGCAGGCAGCTTGGGACTGTGCATAATAAAGTTTTTAGTATTTCAAATGATGGAGATTTCACAGTCTCTCTAGGCCCTTCCTGGTGTTCGATCACCCTCAAGATGAAACGTTTTTTCTTGTAGAATGAGAATTTCTTGCATTCCAGCTGTGTCTGTTGCCTGTCATGCTCTTGCAGATGGCTGAGAAGAATCTGGCCCTCTGTTCTCTATGCTCTCCCATTAAGTTCTTGTAGAGGCCAGAAGATTTCCCTTGAGGCCGAAAAAACCCAACTTTCTGGAGCTTCTGATATATATCACCTACTCCAGCACCTTGAGTGTTGCGGTAACTCTTTGCCGGACTCACCTCATTATGTTGAAGAAATTATTATAGAGGGGAGCTCAATACTGGACAGAGTGTTCCTGATGTGATCTCACCAAGTATCTATCAGGGGAAGAATCACCTTCCTCAGCCTGCTGGCTGCATTCTTGCTAACACAGCCCAGGATGAGGCTGGCTTTTGCTGAAAGGGCAGGCACAGCTGACCTGTGCTCAACTTGTCTGCTAGGACCCTCAGGTCTTCTTCTGTGAAGCTGCTTTTGAGCCAGTTGGCTCCAAACTTGTACTTTTGCATGGAGTGATTTGTCTTGTTTTTTGCTCGCAGGGATGTATATAGACGCATGGTTCACATACATAAGTACAAATGCACATTACTGCGGCCTTCAAAGTGTCCAGATTTTTTAATGAGTTCATCCTGTGATACCCTCAATGAAGACTGCAAAAGTCTCTGCTTAAAGCAGACCTATCACTTGAGGATATATGTTCATTTTGCAACACCATCCTGTTTTGTCACCACTGTTTCATGCTGTGAGGGCATAGATTTTACCACATAGTTATTTTTCAAGAATGGTTATGACAAGTATTTTCCTCTCAGTTTTTTGCTAATAAATTCTGGCTAATCTGTATTAGGATTACTAAATGAGACAAAGTGAAGCAGAAAAATGCTGTTAATGTCAATGGCAATAACACCAGCATTTGTCTTAAGAGCAGATTGTAAGCAGTGGTAGCTTGAGTGCTTGTACTGTCTAGTTATTCATGCTCAGACTCACTTTCACAGCTGGGATTCAAGTAGGTGCTGCAATATGGGGTGGGGGGATCTATATGGACTCCACTGTAGCTACCATATTCCCCTAGATGGCACTGGTAGGAATAGGCTACCAAAAGACCTCCTGCAAACTTTACCATCGCTGTCTTGTATTTCTTCTACCGGGCAAAACTGGGGTACCCAGCTGGCTTGCATCACATGGGAGCAATTGGGCATCAGAGCTGTCTCTGTGTGACTGTGGAAGCCCAGGTCTGTGAAGAAGACTTCCAGCTCACACAAAGGATTTTTATGGTATTCAAAATGCTGCCTCCAGCTGCTGTGAAATTAGTTTAGTAGTTTTTCTTACTGTACCTAAGAGATTTTTTTTTTTCTTAATGAGGAAATACTTCATGTCATGTGCTGTGAATAACTCCCCACCATGTTCATTTTTGCTGTACGTGAAAGATATGCTTATCTAGAACAGATTTTCTGGATACATTGATCAAACAGTCAAAGTTCTGAGATGTGTTTATGAACAACATCAGTACTTATGGCTATGGACAAAATGTTTTATGTGGACTTCCTCTTGGTCTCAGAGAAGAAAACTATAGGATGTGGCTCTCTTTTCTGCTTGATCTCTCATTCAGTTGAAAGAAAGAGGCAGCTCTGTTAGGATTATATTCTGATGCCAGCCTTATATTGGCTGGCAGATGGGTTGAGATAAGTTCAGATGATGTTAACAATGAATCTAAATACTAATCTTTGAGAAACGTTGGTTTCTTTTGGAACAATGCATACTCGATGGTCATGTTGTGAATAGTAATGTTTTCTAACATCCTCCAAAAAGTATGTGAAATGTATTATAGCAGTGTCTTTAAATGTACCTTTCCTAGACTCCACTGCATACTTTTGAACGGTCCCTATGGTGACAGTGCTGTGGTGAAGCTGAAAACACAGCGCTGAAATTCTTTGGTACTGAGGACCCTGTTTTTAATTCTCTTGATAGCCATATCATAAGAGGAGCTGTACAGTCTTTAGAACGGCATGATATAGGGTTGTACCGGACATTAACAGTGCTGTGGGGTTTCTTAGAAATTTCATGACAACTGTAAATCTCTCCTTGGCTAACTGCTGAATAGTTCTTTCGTTTCCCTCTCTTTTATTTTCCCAGCACGAGATGAGAACATGGCCACTTTCCGTGGTTCCGAATACCTTTGCTATGACCTGTCGCAAAACCCCATCCAAAGCAGCAGCGATGAGATCACTCTCTCCTTCAAGACGTGGCAACGCAACGGGCTCATTCTGCACACTGGCAAGTCAGCTGATTACGTCAACCTGGCCCTGAAAGACGGTGCGGTCTCACTGGTCATTAACCTGGGGTCTGGGGCCTTCGAGGCCATTGTGGAGCCGGTCAATGGCAAGTTCAATGACAACGCGTGGCACGACGTTAAGGTGACACGCAACCTGCGGCAGGTAATGGTGAAGGGGAGAAAACGCTGGGGAAAATTTTGTTCTGTTTTGTTGGGACCAGCAGATGGGAGAGTTATGGAGAAATGGGGACGCTCAGTGGATTCGCTAGGGTTTCTCTGCCTTTTCTGGATCTTGCTATACATAGGATAGTGAAAAACATTAGTTGATGGGAATTTATCCCTGTTGCAATATCTTCATTTCCACTTTATTAATTTTCTGTTTTTTCCAGTTTGATTTAATAATAAAAACTTATGACATAGCTTCACTTTCATCTCCCTCTTCCTTTTCTCTTTTTTCTGTTCTCCCTTATTTATTTTATTTCCTTAATTATGATTCAATCTTATCAGTAATATTCTTGTTGCATTTAATTACTGTGGGAACAGAGCCTTTCTTCAACAGCCAATGCTCTACACCTCTCTCCTTTTTCTTTCAGTTTTGTTAATTGGTTTAACCATTGCCATGATGTTGCAATTCTAATTTTAAAGGTCTTTTGTTTTTCCTTTCCTTTTTATTTTCTTTTGTGTGTGCATGTGAGTGTGCAGGTGTGCAGGCTGGTGGGTACGTGTGTAATTATTTTAACTTTACAGCTTGGGAATTAATTGGCTGGAATCTTTCCGAGTCTTCTTGAATCTCTGTNGTTTCTTTCTATAATGAGATTATACTTTATATCTTCTGTCTCTGCCTATGAGACTCTTCTGTTGGCTGTGAGGACTGGAAAACTGGAAGGATCAAAAAACCCAAGCAAATCCAGATCAATCCAGCACCCCACAATTCCACTTTGGAAAAGTTTTTCTGTTTTTCTCACTGTCACTTTGCACATCTGCATGCTGCTTTTCTAAGCAAACAACTGTATCAGGTGATGTATTTGGTAGTAGCTAGTCTTCAAATCCTGAAGCCTACTTCATGAAATATAATTTCAGACCTAAATAGATAAGATAAAATTAAATAACCTTGCTCTGAAAGCTGGTAAATATATCAAGTCATTAAGGCCCATCCACTGCATGATAAATGAGGTTTACACTGTGAATAGGAGCTATTTGGTGTCTTGCTGATTGGTAGAGGCAGCAGAAATATATTCCAAACTAAGATTATAAAATCAGTTTGTGAAAACAATATGATTTGTTTATTTGCTCATTAATGTGAATATTAATACAGCTCTTAGTAGTTTGTTGAGAAACATCATTTGCTGAGAAAATGCCTTTTTCACTAACATTTTATGGTAGCTGAGAGAAAATGTATCTGTGATTATAGGATAATCAGTGTCAGCAATCAGATGTCAGTAGATAATTTAGCTGTTATGGGGGTTTCACATCTTCCTTTTAAACATTTGGGTTTAGAGCTGGAGATATTTATTTGTCTTTCTCGTATGAAATCCTTGTATTTCTACATGCTCAGAGTGTCTGGGTCTTTGACGACACAGATGACAAATCTGTGATGACAAACTTTCATGTGACTAGAGAGTTCTCACTTATGGCAACATGAGTCCATTTCCAACAGTTTGTATGCAGATGCAAATTTCATTTCTTATGCAGTGCATGAGTCTTAACGATCCTGTTTTGTTCAAACATTCCCATCAGTTCAGTAGAGGGAGATGCACCAACTGGTTGAGGTTTGTTGGTCTGAAAGGGTCAGAATATATGGCTTTACCTGATGTGGGTTTTAATTTTTAGATGGTCTCTGAATACCTCAGTATAGCCTGCCGTTCAGTTTAGTTAATTGTACTTTTTATTTTTGTTGGAATTAGGTTTTCAATAGGAAAATGTGCCTGAAGCAAAATGCATCTTTGCTTCATGCTGGGATTGGTTTGGAGCTTGAAGAAGCAGAAAGTGAGGAGGGGTTGCAGGCAAAACTGTGGATGGGAAGCTCTCACTTTCTTCTCCTAATCTTCCATCTGGTGATTTTTTTTATTTATTTTCTGGGTCCATGGTTAAATGGAAGAGGTCTCTGCCTCTTTGTCCTTAATTAGGCCAGTATTAAAATAAGTAGCTGAGATGATTTGGGGTCCGATTCTATAGATTGGCACTTCTGATCAAGTTCCATCTCAAAATTAAGACATTGACCCAGAACCTAAAAGTGCCCAGAAATTGGAATTGATGAGGCCTTGAGGAAAAGCCATCCTGCTAGCCTTGAAAGTTGTCATCCAAAAATTAACAGGAAGTTTAATTGCATTTTTCAATAAAGAGAAACTTAGCTGCAGCCTTCCTGTCAGGTCCTGAGCATTCTTACTTCTAATTGATATTACTAAGGATGAAGAAGTCTTAAAACTCTTCAATCTCTGGGATAAGTAGTTAAAAAAAAAATCAGAACTTGAGACTGTTAACTAATTAATACTGCTATGGATGTTTTTCAGGATACAACTAAGAACGATCACTATATATCTTGTCCTTATAAATGCTTCATTTAAAAACACCAACAAGAAATAAATAAAAAATATTCTAAATAGAGCACAGGATGAAGTAGTTTTGTTTTTCTCCATTCTGACAGCAGCTTCCAGCACCTTATGTCTCCTGGTGTTGTCTGTGTGTACCTGAGAGTTCCGCTACCTGTAAAATACTTACCCATTTTTCAGACAGGCTATCAACCTGGGAAGTAGTTTGATATCTTAATATGGAAGATGTAATAAAGGACAAAGGTTGCTTATCATTTATAAAATCATACGTTTTGTCCTTTGTTGCATCAAAATAATTTTGTATATTCTAAATCATTTTCTATTTCATCTTTCCTGACATAAGTTCACTTGTAAAGTTGCAGCATAAGATAAGTCACTTGGAAGCCTTATTTCCAGCTGTACTCATGTTTCCTCAAAAAACCTACCCACAAACCAAAAAAAAAAAAAAAAGACCCCAACAAAAAAGCATTGCCCCTGAATATTGAAGATTTACGAGGAAATCAGTATCTTCCTTGTAACTGGTTGAAAACATTTTGCTGAAGATAACTATATTTCTCTTTAAAAATGAACTTAAAAAAAAATAATAGACTTTTCAAGAATACAATCCAAAGCTAAAAAAAATTCCAGTTAAATGGGCTACCAGCAGCTTCGGGATGCCATCTAGTCTTTTTGTCTACTCTTATTGGGGTTGGGAGAAGGGGGAGGAGGATTTGCATAATTTTTTAGTTATTCCTAAAATTAGAGCAAAACTTTAAATAGCTGGACTTTTGCCCAGTGCTTTTTGGAACTGTTAAATGTTGTGTAGCTAAGCTAGAGAAGTACTAAGTGCTGTTATTTTTTTAGATCAAATTACTATCACGGCAGTTAATCTCCTTAGAGACAAACCAAGTGAACCCACAGATTCCCTTGAGTAGTGATTGTTAATGTCAAAGCAAATCTCCTTGTTTGTTTATCTTATTATTTCAGTTAAAACTAAGCCCTCTTTCTGCCTTGTGAGAAACGTTTACTAGAAATAGGACCATGGCTGTATTTTACCAGGGCTTTCAGAGCATGTTTGGGGCATTGTGGTGTAGTGAGAGGAGGAGGAGTGGAGGAGACTGAAGGCCAGACTTCCTGTGTTTGTCTTCAGATCTGCTGCTGACACTGTCTCATTTTTAGTCCTCCTGCCTGTCCAATGCTCCCACTCCCTTGTTTTTAAAAAAGGCTTTACTAACAGAACATATCACTGGGAGTGAAACTTCCTTGATGAAGAATTCAGGACTTTGCGCTCATCATACCCAAGTACAGAAATTATTATTTCATTCCCATAGACAAATGAAATGTATTTGGGACATCATGTTCAATGCCATAAAGTTTTCACAAATTTATTTCCTTCATCAGTGCCCAACTGAAATTTGCAAGCAGATAGTTTTTACACAAGGCAGCATTTGTAATTTAGGATAGTTCTTGCCAACTTCAGTTATGCTGGAACAAGGACTTGGAGCCTCTGTGGGCTGCACTTCCCTATTAATGTTGAAGCTAGTCACCATGCAAAAGCTGGTATAGAGATCTCGAGTTCCCTAGCTGCTAAAAATCAAACAAGAAACAATGTGTAGGTTCGAACAGTTGGCATCTGCACGGCTTGGCGGGGATTAACATCTGCAAAGCTCTGCTAAACCCAACTGAGTGAACCGACTGGTGAATTCTCATAGCTCCTGCAAAATATAGATGCAGTGTAACAGGAGAGACACTAAATCTTGCCAATCTTACGTCTTCAACCTTGACACAAGCAAACACAATTCTTCCTTCACAATTCCTCGACACATTTCTTCCTACAGTAGTAGAGGTTCAGCTCCTGTGCTCTCAGATGACAGAAGTGAGATACAGGCAAACAGCCAAGCATGCGCATTTTTGTGTGCTCCTCTCAAAAATCACAATCTCGCCTGCTGTAAAGAAACCTGCAGATTGGGAAACTTGGAAGGAAGACTCAGAGTCCTGGACTCATCTTCATCTGTATCCTCCAGCCAAAGGAAATACTGGTCTGCTTGTGATAACCTGAAACACTTGAGGGTAGCGAGTCTTGGAAGAGGAGCAGGAATGTAGGTGGGTGGTGGCGGGTAGAAGGAGAGAGTCGTGGTTGGGTTTTGCTGAAGGGATGAACTGTGTGCTGTGCGTGTACATCTCTGAGGGTAAGGTGCTTGTTTGAGGGAAGCACCTTGATGGGCATTTGAAGAGTAAGTATCGCACTGTTTTAACTTTGATTCAGTCCTGGATAATGTGTATGAGGGTTGAAGTTAATGACTAATACCAGGGTGGGAAGACTAGGCAGCACCCTTCTTCTTTACAGTCTAGATGGCATGGTTCCCCATAGAGTCCTGGTCATATTGTCCTCTCTCTCACTTTGTGTGTCTCAGGTGCCCCACGCCTTTTTTTGAAAGACTAACACTAGACCATTCATGCAATGTGTCATTTTTACTAACCAACTAATGTACTAACACCCTAACGACTCATCTTTGCTTTTAGTTATTTTAATTAACAATCGTTCTGTTCACGATTTTTTAATTTCCTTTCTTCCCCCTTTTCCGCAAAGCACTCAGGCATTGGACACGCTATGGTAAACAAACTACATTGTCTGGTAGATATCATTCTTATTGTCTCTTTTTTTGGGTTTGCCGTGTGTTACCTGCCTTTTCCTCCCCCTACCCCCTCTTTTTCCCCCCTCCTTTATACTTCTTCCTTTAATTTTATTTCATTGAAAACAATTTATTTTTTTTTTTAATTTTTCCCCCCACCTTCTCCTTTTTTAATGGAAAAACGAGCAACAAAATCAACTAACACAACTCTTCTGGAAATGGGGTTTGGACATTTCTTTTATTGATTTCTTCACCTCCCTCTTTATTTCTTCTTTTCCATTCCAGTGAAAAATTGTTGGGGGTTTTGTCCCTTGCTTTTGAGCTTAGCTTTCTCTTTTGTTTGATTTTAATTTTGCCCTTTTTTATTTTCTTTTTTTTTCCCCCCTCTTCCTTTTGGTTTTTGTTTTTCACTCTGAAGGCTGCTAGATCAGAACCATTGCAGGGCCTCTAGTCCGTGGTGGTGAAGGCTCTCTTTTTCTCTCATCCTTTTGTTGTGGCAACGGCTATTTCAGGCAAACTGGCCAGAGTTGTCCTCTTTCTCCTGATTTTCCCCCACTTCCCTCCCTCCTCTTGCTCTCCTTCTCCTCCTTCTTGCTCTCTCTCTCACTTTCTCTCTCTCTGACCTCTACCTGCCGTGGCCGACAGGAGCTCAGCCGGTTGTTTGTTTCAGTACACACTCTGCATGGCATGTCCACGTCTGGTGACTCGCCCGTCTCCTCCTGGCCTCGATCTATTCTCCTCCATTTTCCCTTTAAGCCACTAACAACATCTAAGCAAAACACATCAAATTCACTTGCTCCTCTCCCTCCCTCTCCTTCCGTCCCCCTTCACCCTCCATGTCTTTGGGGTTAGAGGTTTTGGGGACATTTCTGTTTGGTTTTCAGTTTTCCAATTACTGTGGGGTTTGTTTGGTATTTTTATTTTTGATTGCATGCAAGTGTGAAATAGATTTCTCTCTCTCCTTCTCACTCTCCTTCTTTTATATATTTTTTTTCCTGTCATCTTTCTGGGCTCCAGATATATTGGCATGACATGTCAAAGTGAGCGTGTGCATGCTTTGTGTTTCTTTCTTTCTCATCTCTGCTTCTCTCACTTGTTGGTGTGTGGTTGATTTATTTTGATTTATTTTATTTTGGATTTATTTCCTATTTATATTTTGGTTATGGGTTTGTTTGTATCATATAATTTTCTTTTTCTTTTCCTTTTATTTTTTTTTNNTTTTTTTTTTTTGTGGGTGGTGGGTGTGTGTCTCTCTAGGTACATGGCATGCACATCCATAACGTATTGAAAGTGAGATCCCTCTCCTCCCTCCCCGAATGCATGACCATCAGTGTGCTGTGAGCAAAAGAAACATAAAAAATAAAAAATACCAACCTCGTCTTCATTAGTGTTTACTTTTTTTTTTTTACTAACAACCATAACTAACTGTAATCATTAAAATAAATGCTAATTAATCATAAAATCAGCTAATATGAGAAATATCTTTCAAGGACAGTTCCATTTTCTGGCCTGAATAGATGGAAGGCATCTCGATGGGTAGACAGACAGGTCAGCCAGACAGCGCTGATACACTAGAAAGGGGAGAAAGAGATGCTGGAGCATTTCCATTGTGGGTGAAGCAGACCAGAAAATGGAGCTTGGCTGAACTAAAAAGCCACATGCCAAATCTCAACAAAATCCTTAATAAAACTGACATAAAAATGTAGGGGAGGTAACTTGTTCTGTTCAGGATTGTAAGGTCATTGCTGGGATTTTCTTTGTCCGTTGTGTCCTTTGAACAGGTGACAATCTCTGTGGATGGCATCCTTACCACCACGGGCTACACACAAGAGGACTACACCATGCTGGGCTCGGATGACTTCTTTTACGTGGGAGGGAGCCCCAGTACTGCTGATTTACCTGGCTCTCCAGTAAGCAACAACTTCATGGGCTGCCTCAAAGAGGTAACTATTTTGAATTAATTGCTATTTCTGTGATTTTGGTATCTCGAATTCATTGCTCTTTCCTGCCTTTCGTTGCACACTCAATGTCTTTCCCTGATGCTGACTTTTATGCTGATTCTGCTAAAGCTCTGGAAAGATAAACCTGTCATTCAGCTGGACAGAAGGCATCAACCTCGAAACTCATCAGAGTTCTAGCACTTGGATTACAGAAAAAAATACCCACAATAGTGGGAGAGGTGTCTTCCATAGGCTGTAAACCATTTAAATGGAAGCATTACAATCTTCTAGGCACTGATGCAATAGCCATTAAAAAATATAACTAGCCTTTGATTATTAACCATCATTTTGGGGTGAAAATTCATGATCAGAAGCATATTTAGGATTTATTTTTAAGGTCCTGGATTCCACCTGGGAATATAGTTAGTTGTCAGTTTTCCAGGAAGATACAGAGGTAATATAAACCAGAAAAATAAAAGTTGATGTTAGCATAAAATCTATGTATAAATTAGGTGAGGAGAACACAACATGAAGGTGTACTGGAGATGTGGCAGTAATGTGGCCTGTGGATTTCAAGTGTACTGTGTTGGTAAGACCTTGTAGCAGAACTGCTGCATTGGTCAGTTCCAGACCCATGTTGTCTCGTGCTGGCTGGCTGTCATGTCGTTAATCCACAGGTTTGAGAAAATCCACACAAGGATAGTAGAAGTTGGATTGCCTGGCTAACAGCAGGAGCCAGAGTAGTGCTCCTTGGGGGAAAAAAAAAAAAGGAAAAAAAAAAAAAGAAAAAAGATGAAGCCTCAGTCCGAATCTGGAGCTTGGTGCAATTGTTGTTAGGGTGCTATGCCCTGCAGTCAGCTTGTATCGTCTTTTCTATCTCTTCTAATAGAATTTGTGATGATCACTGTGATTAATGGTGGTCTAGATATTGATCAAGATATTGACACCCCCAAAATGTGCTATAGAAAGGTTACTGAAAAACAAGCTTGTGTTACCTGTCAGTCAGCTTCCTAGCTAGCCTAGAATGAGAGTTTATTGCAAGAGTTTTCTCCCTAGCATTGTGCTCCTGTACTAATACTGGTTTTCACAGGGTGTGACTGGGTGGGTCTAATTTTATTTGCAGCTTGGAGAGTTGTCATAATAATCTCTTTGTATGAACATTTAATATCAGAGCTCAGTTTTCATACAGGAGTCATGGAAACCGCGATGCTGAGGTAGATGTTCTGTGTCTGTGACTGCCTGACAAGTTACCATCCTACTGATGCTCGACTCGTGGTGTCAGGGGTTACATGTTATTTGCCAGTCCTTTGATGTGAGCAATGGCTGTCAGAGTCTGGAGCTGCTCTCCTGCCTGACCTCTGGATTAGTTAAGGGGGTGCACGTATGCTTGAGAAGAGCATGTGAGCATCTTACATAGGAAATGAAGCTGTCCTGCTGAATACAAACTGTCATACAGAGATTGAATCCTCCTGTTTCCATCTATAGAGCCTTGGGCCTGATTTTCATAGGCACTGAGCACCCCAGTTTGATTGAAATCAAGAGGAGATACAGCTTCTTAGTGTCTCTTTAAATCAGGATCTTAATTTTATTTATGGATGCTATGAACATAACACTTAGCAGAGGCCATTTTTATGTGTGCTTTAAGTCAAGCCAATGGAGCAGAGAAAGCAGTGACAAGAAAATCTTCAGTGGCTTTATTATTTATATAATCATTTGTATTCTATTAGCCTGCACAATGTGCTAAGAGCCGTTTACATAGCCGACCCAGGCTCCTAATGCTCTGTGAGAAGAAAAACTCAAGCAACCACTTAAGAATGAGTGGAAGAGGAAGAAAACAGATAATCATAATGTGCTTTGTAATCTTCACTTGACTAGGCAGTGACAGGAGATGTGTATGAGCAGCTGTCTCGACTTAAAAACAGGCTGATGCTGGCTGAGTTTGAGCTATAGTCTGCTTAATAGGAACCTGCTCTTAGTCGTGATCCAGTAATGCTTTCAGCTGCTGTGAAAATGTGCCCAAAATGTACTTAGCCTGGCCTCTGAGGATGAATCCAGTATAAACGATTCACTAAGCATAAGTGTAGTGTGGGGTTGTCAAGGGAGGCACCTGGAAAATGGGATGAATGGAGAAATGTAATGTTTCCAAAGGAAAGCCATGTTATTAATTAGCACTTGGCCTGTCCATTCTGTCATTCCTCCAGACCCGTTAGGATGCAGGATGAATTACGCAGGTATCACTAGGATGTGTAAGGAAGCTGACTTCAGCTTTTCCTCAGTTCTGCTTTTTGCAAGTGGAGGTGATGGGGAACTGTGATTAATGGAGAAAGAGCAGCCCGAGGTAACTGCCAGAATGCTGGCAAAATCCAGAAGTGCTGCTGTAACACCGATACCTGAACAGAGCAGGGTCTGACCAGAACAGGTGGCCTGTATAGGCTGAGAAGGGTTCTTATTGCATATGTAGTGAGTTATTCTCAGACATCAAAGCAGACAGTGCTTTCATTAAGGGGAGCTTTAGACGACTTGAGCGAAAAATAGTTTGCTTTGTGAAATCCCTCCAAGGGTTGGTTTCTGCTTCTTTCTTTTGCTAGAGATGAAAACACTGATGGCAAAGGTAGCAGAGTCAACCTGAGATCCACCTGCAATTGGAGGATGGTTCTTCTGAGTGTTGTCTTTATGTTTACTTCTGAAATGCCAGGGTATATCTGTGCAATGCAATACAGCATGGTATGAAGCACCTCTCCTATGAGTAAAGGCTGAGAGAGGTGGGGTGGTTCAGACTGGAGAAGAGTAGGCTCCAGGGAAACCCTTTTGTGGCCTTTCAGTACTTAAAGGGAGCCTACAGGAAAGATGGTGACAAACTTTTTAGCAGGGCCTGCTGCAACAGGACAAGGGGTAATGGTTTTAAAATAAAAGGGGGAAGATTTATACTGATATAAGGAAGAAATTTTTTATGGTGAGGGTGGTGAAACACTGGAACAGGTTGCGCAGAGATGCGTAGATGTCACATCCCTGGAATCATTCCAGGTCAGGTTCAACAGGGCTTTGAGCAACCTGATCTAGTTGAAGATGTCCCTGCTCATTGCAGGGGGTTTTGAACTAGATGACCTTTAAAGGTCCTTTCCAATATAAACTATTCTATTGAAGAAACCTGAGCTGGCTGGAGAAAGGTAGAATGCCTGTGGAGATCACCCTGACTCCCTGGGGCAGCCAGCTGTGACCCTCAAAGAGGCAGAAGGGGGTTAGTGCAGCGCTTGTGTGCATATAATGTTTCTGGTTCCAGAACTGGCTACAGGGAACTTTACTTGGCTCTCTCCACAGCACGGCGCTGTATTTCATAAATCAGTCCCTGTTGGTTATGTTTTAAACTTTTTTCTCCATGGCCAGTAGGAAAACTTAGTCTCTTATCAGCCAGTACTGGAGGTGCTTGAGCTTTTAAGGAAAGTATCCTTAGCTAAAAAAAGTTAGACAAAGGGGTAGGATACACCATAATAGCAAATAACGCTCCTTACAGTTCATACTTTCTGGTAGAGCAATGCTGTTTATTCCCTGCCAAAGTCCTAGCTATGTAATTGCCTGTTCCCAGAGATGTAGCACATCCCAAGTGGATGGCAGTGCTGTTTGGAATGGTGAAGAACATCCTGCCAAGCCCTGCACTGATCTCTTGAAGATCTATTTCTGTTCCTCTGCATTCATTGAAGACTTCCCTGCAGGGAAGTCTCACTTTCCTAGGGAGAGAAATGGCTTGATGCAGGCTTTGGGGTGAAACCTTCAGCCTTCCTCCTGCAATCTGTCTTATTTCATCTGGACCGCATCAGCCTCACAGTACAGCAACCAAACTGCTCACGTGGAGCTAGAGGGCTCCTTGAGTGGAGCACTGCCCTTCCCACTTCCTCCGAGATTACATGCAGGTGCTGAAGTGCAACCAGGCAGGGTGCCTAATGACCCTCTCTGCCCCTTTGCAGCTGGGAAAGACTTCTCCACTCAGCTGGAGCTGGTGGCAGGAGGAGTGGCAGCTCTGGCAGGGAAGACCTGTCATGTGGTCACAGTCTAAGCCTTGAGTAAGAGGAACTGGAGTGCGTAAGAGTGTATTCCTGGCAAGGAACTAAGGGTCTTAGGGTTTCTCTGCTGCAGTATCTAAATAAGCCGTGGTGAAGGTAACCATATTTTCTTTGAATTGTCTGAGTTAATGTTTCCTCCTTTCACCACAGACTAGATCCTCCTGCTTCTTGTTTCCCTTGTGGCTACATGTTCTCATTGAAGAGACTCCACCAAATAGCTAGAAGTCACATACCTAAGCCATATATCCAAGTGCTAAATGCATAGTTCAGGTTGGTTTTTTTCCTTCATTTTCATCAGAATTATAGATGTCCCAATGTCTAGTAGTAGTGTTTGTTTTACATTTCCCCATAGTCATCCTGGCAGTGTTGCAGTGCACCTGACAGTGTGATGAGGGAGCAAGACTGGAAAATAGAAATACATTTTTCCGTGAAAATTTTTAAGTGCAGAATATGCAAGTAGGGCAGTACATAGACATCAAACATGGACGTTGTATTGTATTTGCATAAAATCTAAGGGTTTCTGGACCTTCACTCTTAAGCTAAATTGTTCCAGAGGAATGATGCAGGAGGATGTGTGGTGGTGGTGGTGGTGGGGGCTGTATCTTCTGTTGTGGAGGAAACCAGATATAGAGATGGGATAGGAGGAGGTACAGAAGCACGTCTGAAGCAAGTGAGCAGAAATGTTTTTAATGGATGTCAGGAAAGGAATGAAAGTGCTTTAATACAGTGAATGGATAAGCAGGGAGAAGGACTGCCTGAAGGTGGAAAGAGGACAGGATGTGTTAATACACTTCAGAGACACCCATGTGGCCAGAAGGAGGTGGGACAAGAAAGGAAAATGACAAACAGCTACATTTTGTGCGTAGCAGAGTTTTAGGGATGAGGTTCCAGTAGTCAAGGATGGACCTGGAGAGTGGCTGGGTAGGAAATTTAGCCGTGTAGACAAAGAGGGAAAACTGGAGAGATGCAGAATATTTCTTAGGCTCTGCTTGGGGACTAGCCATTCAGATCAGATTTACTTGGAGCAGTGTTTAGATGGCACAGATGGAGGTGCTTTAGAAGAGCCTAAGGTGGTCCCTGGAGAATGGATGTGCATGAGAGAATTTATGAAATCTTCACATTTTTCTATCAATGCTTTATTAAAATCTCGATTCTGAAAAATGTTGATTGGTACTAACAGCTTGATGGAAGCAGTGAGGTTTGCATATGGGCAGAATATGGCAGAAATTATTGTAGAGGTCAGGCACCATCTGGCCGTGATGGGAGAAAGCTGTGAAAGCTTAGATCGTTTCTGTCTGCAATTTAACTGCTTGGAGCCAGATTTCCAAATGGTTCATGAGTGTGCCCAGTTGCTGTCTGTATGTCTCAGATGCTGTCTGCAAGCCATGTCTTTTTCAGGCCTATTTGCATGCGTAATAATGATGTGATTTCTGCTTGGGGGTGAATTTTTCTGGTTGGTGTGTCACCCTGGGGAGGAGGCTGAAGGTGCAGATAGGAGAAGGGCTAAAATATAGAGGCAGAGGAAAACATTCCGAGTGCGAAGAGGGTGGACAGAGAAAGTTGCAGTTGTGGGACACCCCCGAAAGCAGTGGGACCACATAGCTCAAAAGGCTTCTGGGGGCCCAAGATCCCCATCCACGGCAGCAATTTAGCAGAGCCCCAGGAATGCGTAAGGGGAGAGTAAAGAATAAACAGTGTGGGGAATTTCACTGATGTGCTGTGGAGGAAGTTACCACATGGATGGCAATCAATTGCCTGTGTGTGTTAGGCCGACACTGCTGCTCCAGCTGCTCTATTGTATTTGGGCCAGTCCGTTTCCTATCTACATCACTCCAGTGAATTTAATATTTGAAAAAGGAAGGGAGGGGCTGGTTGTACTGCACAGAAGCAGACAAAGGATGGCAAAAAGCTGAATATGATACCCCTCCTCAAAATGTGCTGTGTTCTTAATCTCAATATCCCATTACTATTCTCTACCAAAGTCTCCCAAATAGCCCTGATGATGACCACTAAGATTCCTAAACTTAAAGATCCTGTAAAGTTTTTCGTTGCTCCCTACTCTTAAACTTCCAGTTGTATTACTGCTGCTGTGGTGGGTTAACCTCCTGCTGCAGCTCTAGACTGTGTGAATTGAGAGTCAAGAATCTCTGTGTGTTTTTCCTGTGCTTCTGCAGTGTCCAGCACAAGGCAAGGCCTTCATGATGTTTTTGAGTGCCCTTGTTGTACATAACGGAGTGATACAATAACTTGGGAGACAAAACAGGGGAGACACCAGCCAACATTTTGAGCAGCTCCTGCTGAAATTCCTGCAGGTCGTAGGAAAAAGGGAATCTCTGGGAAGATTTTATTTGGAGGTGGGAATGAAGGCACTTGGAAACCCAAGAGCAATGTGATAGAAGGCAAGATGCTGAGAGAATCCTGATCGGACCAGTAGACAGAGAGTGGGAAGGCAGTAGTGTTTTCTTATCAAGGAATGTTTGGAAGTTCAGTTCCTAGGCTAGTTTGCATTTGGTATTTCTGTTTGAGATCAGTGTCAGATGGGCTATATTGTTGGGTAATAGAACGTTTCCCAGACTGCCTGCCAGAACATGTTGGATGCTTGGGCATGAATCCTGCAGGTCTTGGTGGTACACAGGAAAGAATACCTTGTGCTTTCTGGTGTGAGTGTGGGGCATGACATGAAACCAAGGCAAGCAAGAGATTCTCTGAACTCAGTATCTGAAAGCTGAAGCACATTTCCCATCTATTTCTTGGCTTTTTGACAGCACTGAAAAAGAAACAATTTTTTGAGGAGGATTGTTTTTAAACAAATGTTTTTATCATAGTAGAGGCACTTTTGTTGCCCTGTGAGACCTCTGCTGTGCTGCCAGAAGGACTGGCATTGTGCCTCCCTTGTTTTGCTTGCCTGAATCTTTGCATGCTCACACCACCCTATAACTGTAAAAGATTGGATTTCCCCAGCCTCTTTTCTCGGGAATAACTACTAGAGTGAAATTTACTCTACACACAAGTGTAGGAGAAAATCTATAATGCCACTTATGTCAAACCAGGCATAAGTAAAGTAAGATTTCTGTGTGTTGTGATCCCAATACTAACATTTAGCAAAGTGATGAATGTCAGCCTCTCTGGAGAAGGCACTTGATTCAGTTCATTTTGCTAGGGTTTTTTTAGGGAATCGCTTAGCAGGGATGGGAGAAAAGAGAAATGTTTGTTCTGTACACCAAAGGCAAGGAGTCCTTTCAACGTGGAAAATGAGCCAGGTGGAAAAGAGAGAGGATGCAGATTTCTATGCAGTGTCTGTGCACAAGGGAGATGAAAGGTCAGAGGTGAGCTTTTGTGGTGCAGACGGAGCATGTGGAAAGGGCTGTATCCTGTGTTACAGTAATGCAATGCCAACATTTTACGATTAATTAATCTGAAGGTGTTTAAGCACAGAGGAACCAAACTACTTAACAGTCCCTGTAGTCTCTAAGCATGTTCCTATTTAATACTCTTCTGAGTGAATTCCCTTAACTTTCCTCACTTCCTAAACACTAAGAAAGTAGATTATCCTGGACTCAGAGCTCCCGGGAGGAACTCAGATCAGAATGTCCTAGTCAGGTTGACAGGACAAAGGAATATGTTTGGGTTTGGAGTATATTTGCATAGTGTCTTAAGGTTGTTTTTTTTTTCTAAATTGTGATTCTTGTCAATGACAAGGATCTCACACAGAAAATCCAATGGTACAGATTTTCATGCACTGTGACTCTATACTTAGTCAGTGCATGTATTAAAAATCTATTTTGTAATGATTAATAATATTAATTCATAAGAACCTTATGAATTCAGTAGGTGGCCTTTTCAAAGCAGCCTCAGAGATTTTGAACTCTTTCAAACAGTCAGCTAAAATGCAGTACTAAAGGGACTAAATGTCATTAACCTCTTCTTTCAAATGCTGCAGCTGGGGCAAAGATGTGATGTCACATGTTGCACATCATACAGCCTGCTGCTGCTAGAGCAGTAGATAAGAGAGGGACATTATACCTATTGTTCCATGTCTTTTTGTTGCTCTTCTTCCTGGAAGGGAGAGCCTGTGCCTTCAGGACAGTGTAACAGTCACAACTGACTGATGTTCTTACTGGAGAATACTGGGTGTTCCTGGGATTACTGCAGTTTCATTTCCCTGGGGAATTTTCTTCTCTACTAGTAATAATATTCTTGTTTTATCATTGTTTTCTTTATACGTTCCTGTCAAGCTGACTAGGGGTTAAGTGTTAAAAACAGACTCAGAAGATTGCACAGGGCATGTATAGGTTACATCAAAAGTGTATTTTAACTTGCCAGCTGAACTGCTGTGGATGGGTATGGAATGGCCCCCTAGTTTCCCTAAAGAATCAGCTTAGGTGAGGAAATGCAAAATCCAGAAGAAACCCTACTCCCAAGCAATCTAAGTAGCTGAGGTTGAGGCTGGGGACTGTTCAAAGGAAGATCAGTCCTGATCAAACAGTTGGTTTTACAGCTCATTTTTGAAAGTGAGCAAGGTCTCATGAGCATTTCTCTGCTTTGCACTGTTTCAGTTGGATTTCAGTCCAACTGAACTGCAGGAACTGCATCGTAAGTGCAATGTATCTTAGGTGATTTCTTCCATGTCTGGCCAGAATGGGAAATGATCTTCCAGTTATGGATCCAGTTAAAACTTGAACTTCTACTGGATCTGGGGAAGCTTGTCAATGAAGTATGTATCGCTCTGCACATTCCAGAGGTTACTATTTCACTTTCTCATTTTCTCACATTTTTAGTAAGGATTAATGGCCTGGTCCACAGGAACTAAAATCAGTTTTTTCAGGTATATTAGTGTGCTGCCAGTGCTGCAGCTTTGCTTTAGGAGGGAGTTACACAAAGCCTCTTCCCCTTGCATGGCTTAGCCCTTGCATACCCTACAGAAGAAAGGTTTCTATCAGCATTGTTGCCTTGCCTCATGCATGACACAGAAAAGAACTTTGTCAGCTTGGCTTATTTGCATCTACATAGCAAGAGTTTTGCTGGCATAATGATATTGGATGAGGGTTTGCTGCAAAATGACATAAACTGACCTCAGTTGTTGGTCAAATTTCCATCTTTCCATCAAATGTTTCTGACCACATAGAAAGTGGAAGAGTGATGTAGTCATGGCATACCCATAGGAATTTTACTCATGATGTGCTCACATACCCATGGAAAGTATTCCTGTTAAGCAGGAAAACAATTTGAAATTGTCTTTAGTGAAGGAATTTGAGCATGAAAATGAAATGCTAGAATTACTTTTTAATTAGTAAAACCTGGGAGATCCCAATACAGGAGATGAAGTTTCAGCTGACTTTGGTATGGTAGGTAGAAGATAAGTTATTTTGTCATCTGTGTACTGAAGGAATCACTAAGTTCCTAAAATTTTATTTTTAATGACATTCATATACCAAGAGCTCTAGAATCCAACAGCCATAATGAACCTAGGAGTACGAACTGTTTGATTTTTCTTTTTTTTTTTCCATAGCTTTGTCCACAAATTAAACAAATACAGGTTCTAGTTAAGATCACATTTATTACAATATACTATCTTGTTCTTTGGAACTCTTATCAGTAGGCAGACAGCAGCTTGTAGGCATTCTAGGTCAGCCCCAGTGCACACATTTTGTTGGGGAATTAATTTAAAGGATAATTCACGTACTGACAGTTCAGTGGCATTGAACTCCTAAAGTTACCGGACTCTTAGAAAGTTTATGAAAGTAATTAATGGCCAAAGTCTGATTAATAAAGTATATATGTAGATTGAACGTGTATGTTAAAGCAAATATTAATGAGCAAACAGAGACGCTGAAACTTTCTATGCAGAAGGCATAAGAGGCAGCTTTTTGCAGGGCTGTTTGGACTACGCACTGCTACCATGCTCATAAGATAAAGAGGATCTACAGGGCTAGAATGAAAGTGTGGTCAAACCCAGTTTAACTCTGCCCAGCTGTCACTGGAACAGGTACCTAGGGAGGAAATGAGCAGCAGAGGCTGGCGTCATCACTGGGCAGTGTAGCCAGCAGGCTGATGTGTCCCACCAGTAGTAGGGCACTGGAGTGAACTGGGCTGTGCCATCCACATGTGACCCTCAACCCTGGCGCTGTGGCCACCTTTGCTTGCTTGGCAACAGGACCATCAGGAGTGAGCTTTTCTTTCCTGCATAATGAACCTGACTCCTGCTGAGCTTCTGTACCTGCAAGGAATGTGCCATGTGGTGTTGTTCAGCAAATGGGAGTGTTTACAAGTGTAGAACTATATTCATATAGGGAAATCCACAAAATGTGATGGGAATTGGAGCAATATAGTCTGTGCTTTGGGCATATAATAAAGGTAATTGGTAACCCAAGCCCTAAAGAATGGAAATATTAAAGCAAGAATTCTTTCACACATATGTGATCTAATTGATCTCTGTTCAAGAACAAGCAAACTAAGACAAGATACAGAGTATTGATGTACAAACATAGCTACCTTTACCAGCCAGAACAGGCATCACTGGGTTTGAGGCTAGAACTTCTAACCCCATTTCAGTCTGACTTTGAAACCGTTAGTGAGCCCTAAGCCTTCTTGGTTATTATTTTTTCTCCTGTTAGTCTTTTAATTTTATTGCAGTCTTCAAACATGGAGGTACCTAACAGTGAATATTGTACTCTACATGTGCTTTTAGGTATGTTGTGGTCGTTCAATCATGGTGTACAAGGGCTGGATCTATGTTTTTAGAGCTTTAATCAGAGGTTGGGTATTTTTTGCTGTAGTGGCTAGTTTCCCACTTGACAAGTGTCATCTCTTTGGGAGCAGCAGTCACTATATAAATCATCTTGCTTGACCCTGAAGGCTAGACTACCACTATGAAATGTGTGTGCATGTATATTGTGAACGATGCTGCTGCTGCCCTCCCCAAAAAAACAGGCTGCTGCAGCTGCCAACGAGAGAGGCAAGAAGGGATGATGAGGTCTGAATGTTGAGTGGGTGGGATGGACAACTCCTCCCAGGTCCACCGCCCCTCTGTAGGAGTGAGCCAGCCAGCTGTCAAGTGTGAGCAGGACAGAAGGAGCAGGCAAACAATGAGCAGCATTTGTTCCTTCAACTGTGTGGAAAAGGCAGCAGGCTCAGTATGATACAACCAGATTTTGTATGTCTCTGTTCTAATACCTTGTCATCACTGCTTTCTGGCTTTAGTCTACTCCTGTTGATGTTGTCTGTTGCACTGAATATCTATACTTTAGTATTTTTTTTCTCTCCCTTTGTCCTTCAAACTGCACAGGCAGAATTCATTTAGTTCAGAACTAACAGTGGATGTATCTAGATTCCTAAGCAATTTAGTGGGAATAATGGAAAGATGGAATTTAAGCTCTGAATTGTTTATCACAAATTTTTATACACTTTGAGCTGCAGTTCCATAAATAGAGGTGTTAGAGCTCAAAGATGCGTTAGGGTTTGCCCCCTACCTCCTCTTGTAGCTGTTTAGATATAGATGTATTAGCAGAGTGAGATGAATGCTATTTATTTCATCAGGTTTTAGCAGAGCATCCTTAGGAGGATTCCTGTATTGCCTACTGGGGCTACTGGTGACTTCACATTGCCGGAAGGGGGAGAAACTTAAATGCTTCTACTTTCTAAGCACAAATCTTAGCACTTGAGCACTTAACGCTTCAGGGAGATCATCAGTTATCTGTGAGCTGCTTGGGGCTGGTGATGTGCAGCTGAACAGCAACAAGCATCCAGGAAAGCCAGGATGTGTAGTGTGCAAGTCACCAAGCTCCTCTGGCCAGAGTGGAAGTGACTGAGAGATGGTGTCTCAGTTCTAGCACCCCAAGAGGTAACTGTGAGTGGTGCCAGCAAATACAGTTCTTACTGTATCAGTGTTAGCAAGCAGAGGAAACACAGAGGTTTGGGAATGGTGGCAGGAATGAAAAATGGCATTTAGAAATTGGGCTTCAGAATGGCTTAATCATTCCTGTTGAATCTGTGCCTTTCTTTCTGATTATTAGCCATTTTAAGTGGAATGGGTTTTGCATCTAGAACAAGTCTCTGAACAGATGATTAATGGTTTTATCTGTAATAACTTTACATTTTATAGAATCCTGCTAGGAGTCCGCATCTGGTGAGCCAAGCTATTTAAAGCTGTGTTAATTCTGTTAATTGCTCTACGTTTATTTGGATTGCTGGCACCTGCGGGCCTTGGGATAATGTCTGTTGTGGGAGGGAGGAGTGTAGAAGGGATATAGTCTCGCCCTCTTTCTAGCTGAGAAAAAATGGAGAGGAACATTTCCTCAGCTAGGAACAGCAACCTTGGCAGAATGTCCTGGCTAGATTGGTTGGCCTTGAGATTTCCCTCTTTTACTGCAGCTGAATGCAGTGAGATGCCAGCCAGAGGGAAGATGTTCCCTTAACTGGGGCAGGAGATGGGCAGACAGTTTGCTTTTGCATGTGCTTGCCACCATCAGGCAGTATCAGCAACAGGGTATGAAGCCAGTGATTTTTAGAAGGTTGATGGAGTCCTTCTCAGCTGTCTTCCAGTGTTTGTTTTCCGGTTGGGTTTGGTTGTGAAGTGCTCTGGTATGTTTCAAGCCCTGAACAGATGTGAAGATAATTATGCTGATGCTTTCTGAACATTTGTCAGAGAAAAGCTCGACAGTGGAATTCAGAACATTTAAGGTGACTGAAACATTACTGTGAAATGCTAGGAGGGCAGTACAGTTGATCCTTGTGACTTGTCACTCCTCAGGGACAAGACTGCTGTGTTTGTCATCTCTCTCAAGTAGAAGCTGGTACTGGAGATGTCCAGTTCATTTATTATATCCAGGCAATTGTTAAACAATCAATTGCAACATTAAAATTGGTTACAAAGCAAAGCTCAAGAAACATATATGCTGCTCTCATATTTAAGAATCAGCTCTTCTTCTGCAGTTTCAGTTCACGTAACTGGACAAACTGTTAATTGAGTGCTTTCCTCCATTTACCTGGTTTATATTCCAGGGATACTTTGTCCTGAAGTTGCCTTCATGTGGGATAAGAGGCACACTAAATGCCTTCGTTCTCCTTTACCTAAGCTTGCTGTGCTTGCTTCTCTCTCCTGGTCTGAGCTTGCTTCCAATTATTAATGACTGCACACAAGGACATCACATGGAAACACAGTGTTGTCATTTCCTCTCTCTTCTTCTACGTTTTTTTCTTAATATGTATTTCTAGTATGTTCTCTTAATTAGCATATGCTTAGCTCTTCTGGCTTCAGGCTAGTTTTTCTGTTTACAACCTCTGACACATTTTGCTAGAACTTCACAAATCATATATCATAGGAGAAATTAATTATGCATGTAACTTATTAGGTTAATAACTTTCATCTCGTGAGCTTCACATAAAGTCTATATGTTACACATTAATAATTCAAATGACAGCTTTGACATTGAGTAGGTTTTCTAAATCACTTCTCTCCCTTCTGAAGAGTTTTGGGTATGTGGGGAAACAACAGCTGGTTTTTAAAAACTTGATTGTAGCAGTTTCCCCATTCCTCCTGGAGGCTGGATATGCCAGTGCATCCAGCAGAGGCCAAGTAAGTGTTGGTATCCCCTTTTGGTTTTGCAACTGGAGCTTATGGAAGCTTGGTTTGTATGAGGAAACCTTTTGGTAGCAATCACAGAGCAGTTTGTGTTGGAAGGGACCTTTAAAGGTCGTTCAGTCCAACTTCCCGTGCAGTCAGCAGGGACATCTTCAACTAGATCAGGTTGCTTAGTGCCCGGTTGAACATGACCTTGAGTGTTTCCAGGGATGGGGCATCTACAGGGATGGGGGAACCTGTGCCAGTATCTCACAACCCTCACCATAAAAAATTTCTTCCTTATATCAGTCTAAATCTTCCCTCTTTTGTTTAAAACCATTACCCCTTGTCCTGTCATAACAGGCCCTGCAAAAATTTTGTCCCCATCTTTCTTACAAGCCCCCTTTAAGTTCTGAAAGATCGCTAAAGGTCTACTCACACCTTTCTCTTTTCCAGGCTGAACAACCCCAACTCTCTCAGTTTGCCCTCACAGGAGGAGTGCTCCATCACTCTGATCATTTTTGTGGCCCTCTTCTGTCACCATTTATAATTTTAAAGGCCCCCAAAACAATCAATCCAAACTGATGATATTAACAAGGAGAGTGGTGAAACTGCCTCTGAGTTGCATTGCAAAGGCATCTGCCTTTCAGTACTGAGTGATCTGTCCATGATGAGAATCCTGTAAAGGCTTGGAGAGGGGAGCATTTCCAGCAGAAAATCTCCTCTCCCCAGATCAGTTTGGGCTGTGGTAGCAGCAGACAGCTCCCAGGCTTTAACCTGGGCTTGGGAATCTTTCCATCCAGGACTAATGTTCACATTGTGATTATGAGCATTTCATTCCTGGTGGCTGTAACTGTGGAAGTAATTGTTGAGAAAGTTTATTATTGCCCAGCTGGGCCCTATTTTCTGAGTGCTGAATCTAGATAGGGTTGTCTTTTACAGGAGACTTAAAAACCAAGGAGCGGTTGTTTTACTGCCTCAAAAGTGTGGACTGATGCTGTGTAAAGCAAAGGATGAAAGAAGACTACCCTACTGGGACAACCTGCAGAAAATCATAGATATTAGAAATAATAAACACCGATCAGGTTACCTTGTCCATCTTGTCCTGCCAGGAGAGCTGTCGCTCCCATGAGTGTATTAAGTGGGAAGCGTTTCTACAAAGAGCTGTTTGCCATGGGGCTGTGCTTGTTGTTTTCTGTGTTCAGTTTGCTGCTGCTAAAGATGTCTTAAGGATGAGTAAGGCCTCTCCTCCCACTTGGGTTTCTTTGCATTTTGGGCATTGGAGACTTCACAATAAAAATAAACAGAAATAAAAAGCAACTAAAGCACTAAGAATTATTATTTGGAGAATGAGATGTATTAGTGCCGTTTAGTTAATTACTGATTTTTTCAACTAAGAGGTCATGAGAAAAGCTGTCAAATGTTATCCAGCAGGTGAGTGGCAGCATCAGGAATAGAAACCAGGAAATGTAACTCCTGATCTGCTGTTCAACTTGATCAACAACAAATGCCCCCTACTCCAAGTGAACGTGCAGTCATCTGTCACCTGTTTCAAAATGTCAAAAAGAACCACCATACCCATCTAGCTCAGCCTTCTGTTATCTAATTATCCCTACTTACGCAGTTTCAGAGTGTTTGTGAGCAAGAAACATCAAACCTCAATTTCCCCTATTACCCCCGCTTTAAATCTAATAATTTTGAACCTCTTTGGGGGAGTTGTGTTTTAATCAGCCTTAGTGTGAAGACATTAAAAGACAATCTATGGCTTTCCTTGGTAAGTTGTTGTGATGTTTAATTGCCCCTTACTTTAAAAAGAAATTGGGCCTTATATCTGTTTGGGATTTGTCTAACATTAGCTCCCAAATGTTGATTCTTCAGTTTTCTACTGGAAAAAAGATGCAGTATATTCCCCTTATTCGCTATAATCAAGTCCCTTCTTTATCTGTCTTTTGAAAACTTAAACAGGTGGAGTTTTTTGTCTTCACTGTAAGGCATTTATTCTAGTTCTCAAATGTTGAAGCTGCTGGATGTATAATATTTTAGAGCCCTTTATTTAAGAAAACAAAGACATTAGAATTATATCAATGGTTTAAGTGCGTATCACACCAATGTTACATATTCCTGCTTCAGGTCATACATCCTGAGACTGAGCAGGCCCTTTTGGCTATAGCGCTTTCCTGAGACCTCACACTTTCTCCTCTGGCATTTCCTAAATTGTTTTAACAGTTGCAGCTTTGGAGAGTGCAGCTGCCCGGCAGCTTCCCCTTCCTGGTTCTGCAGTTCCATGTCCTGTCTTCCATGTTCATAAGCTCATATGTTTTAGTATTCAACTATTTTAATACTTACTTGGTTCGAAAGGGCCTTGACTTCCACACTCTATGAATCTCTCTGAATGATTGCTCTGCCTTTGAAGTTATTTAGTGCTCTGCCAAACTTGGTGATACCTTTAAATGTTAGCTTCGGTGCTTTTTATATTTACTTCTAAGTAAATGATGGAAATATTTAATACTTTACATCAAATACAGATCCTTATGGTGCATTAGAAATGCTTCTTTTCAGTAACAATACCCCACTGACAACTGCTTTTTGAGATTTGTCAGCTGAAGTCTATCTATCTATCTAATATTATGTCCTGTTTTGTTCTTGTATGATTTAAGCAGAGCTGTCTTCTGGTATTCAGTCAAGTGCCTTAAAAAAATGTTTCATCTGTGCCTTTACCATTGTCATTCAAATGATATCAGGTTTATTTGACAGAAACTCCTTTTATACAGGAAGGTCTAATGACATTATGTATTGTATTCCTATCCTTTAATGTTTTTATTAAGCACTTTGGATAGAAGATGTTGTGCTGTTTCCTCCAGGGTTGATGTTTCCTGGAGGCTAAACACTTTTACAGTTATACATCTTGTCCTGCTTGGCTTTTTAAAACATTCACACAACGTTATCATTCTTTTATTCTTCTGTTATCTTTCTGTTATTCCAAGATTAAAAATAAACCCCAGTAGATCAGAAATCTTTTCATTCGGCTCTTTTAAGACATTGGAGCAAGTGACCCAGGTCTGTGAAATTAAAAATAAAGCATATTTATTCCTGGTAGCTGATCAACATTCTCTTTTGTTCTCATGGATTGCAAAATACTTTGTCATCCTCTTGCGATTTAAGCACTTATGTTCTTCATGTATTTATATCTGCTAGCGAAAATATTTGTTCCATACTTCATAAGTTTTATAAGCTGAACCTTTTAAACAAACCATTGCCTTCTTGGGGTTTTGATGGACTTCTGTATCAAGATATAACCTTTTCTTTTTTCATAGAATCGTAGAATGGTTAGAGTTGGAAGGGCCCTTAGAGATCATCGAGTTCCAACCTCCCTGCCATGGGCAGTGACGCCTCCCACTGGAGCAGGCTGCTCAAAGCCCCATCCAGCCTGGCCTTGAACTTCTTTTTCTTTTTTTCTTTTTTTTTAAACTACTAGTGCATCCTGTCATGATTTAAAGACTTCATTGGTTAATTAGATCACTAGGAACCATTGCACATTACTTCCAGGCTGAACAGTTGTGATTTGGCTAGCCACAATATGTGATTATGTTTTTGTCTACTTAATTAAAGCAGACCTTCTCTGTCAGAGAACTTCTTCCCATGCAGATTCCTTTAGTATATAGATTTGGATCAGTTTGTAATCTATCTTTGGGTGAAAGGCAGATTAGATAGAGCTCATTGGATTGCTCGCTTGGCATAGTATAGGTCTGACATTTCAAATCACTGTAGTACTCCTCTATGCTCTTTGAAGTTTTTTAACATCTTTTTAAAAGTGTAGGCAAGGTACCAGGCCACAGCGGTATTAGGTGATTTCACTAGTAGACATGGCTGGTGTCTTTTCTGTACTTTCTTGATAGTTTCCTACTTAGATATTGAAGAATCGCATTAGTCCTCTTAGCAACTGCTTTACAAAGGCATTTCATGTTCAATTGGTTATGCACCAAGACACACGCACTCTTTTCATCGTCACTATTTGCAAGGCTTAGATACGGTTCCCATTGTGTGAGAGTTACTTACAGTCTTTGATCCTAAATCTGTAATCTATCGCTGGGCTGAGCTGAAATGAGAATGTGCCTGAGTATGTATTATTATATGCATGTCAAAGTGATAAGTAAACTGAATTTCAGATATCTGCTTGTCCTTTTCCAGAATCCACCTTAGGTGTCAAGACTGCTTTTCAGTATCTGGAAGTCTGAACAATACCTGGAAGGACTGAAACTTGTGGCAGCAGCCCTTTCCCCAGTGCGCTGCCTCAATCTGTCTTTCTTGGGCACCTGGAAAGCTTAATTAATAGCACTTTTTTCATAAAATTAGAAGCAAGGCTTAAAGCAAAATATGCCTGTTTACATATTTCCTTTTACTGCCTTTGACTTTTTTCATGCAAGAGATCCTAGGACATTGGAATGAACCTGCAGTCCTAAGCTTCTGGAAGGTGGTACAAGGTGATCCTTATGCTTCTCTGTGCCTGAGAATTTCTTTTCAGCTGCCACTTGCTGCCTCCTCTCTTCCCCGACCATACCAGTGTCTCCAACATGTAATAATCAATAGTAATAGTAGTAAGAGTAATAATAATGTAATAGTAATGTTCTATTACTGGCATAGATTTTATGTTCAGCCTGGGAAAATGAAACTTGTTTTTTGAAGGCAGTGATTATGCCTCTTGCACCTCTCACAGGAGCATGCATGGAAACTTTGCAGGGTGTGATTAACACAAGGGGGTTTATTCTCTTTCTTCAGCTAATTTTAAGTGTGTAACTTTCTGGGGTATAATACTTCTACAGGAGCAAGGAAGAACATGGCAAGAAGCTGACAATTTGCCTCTGAAGAGGCATGTCAGCCTAGGTATGACAAAACTAGTTGGTAGCACAGTGCAGAAAGAGCAGTTCAGGACTTTTGGCTTCTTTGTGGCTTCATAAGGGACTAAGACGATCTCAGATGGCTATCTACAACCTGTCTTTCCTTTTGCAAACTCTTGGAAAATAATTCTTACCCTTAGTAATACTTGTTGATAGACTCATATGCAAATGATGGTTTTGCAGTGAGAAGTGTCAGGCTTGTGGGTTCCAGAGCAGTGTGAGACACTTGCACTTTCAGGGATCTCAGAATTGTATTATGAAGCTGTACAGACCCTATTTACAGAATAACTAAGGAGTTAGGGGAATAATTTACCTGGTTTGGTTACTACTTATGTTACTCCCAAAGCAAAATGGGGAAGTGTGAGGTAGCTGAAAAATGCAGCCCTTTCAAAGTGGTAGTGCTCTAGGGGAAAAATGAGTACAGTACAGCATAGAAAACAGCAGCACATTGTGTGCTGTAATCATCATCACTAATCTTCTGTTTGACTGCCTTATGTCTGAGGGACCCAAACCAAGCAGAAAAATTCCCACCTGGAAATGGTAAGGTACAGTGATGCCACGACACATTGTGGGCTCAACATAAATTTTCTAGGAATTTACTTTTCAGTTCCCACCTCTTTATATTCTGCACACCGGGCTTTGTATGCAATTATTGTGGTTGTTTTCCCCTTGTTTGCCTCTCAAAGTAATAGAACCATCAGAACTGATGTTACTTGGACTTGGAGCAGGATTGCAGGCAAGAACACACCCAACCCAGGATAGCTTACATTAGAGATACTCCACTTAGAAGCCCCTGTTGTCTTTTACTTCCCTTGTCTGTGCTCCTTTCAGGTTTGATCATGCTGAGAAATGCGTGAAGGAGCATGCTTAGCTCCTGCTAAGCCCCATGCAGCACACAGTCCAATGTCACATACAGCAACGTTAGTTCCACCTTCTGAACTGAAATCTCACCTCTAGATGTACTGGAGGGTGTGGATATGCAAAGGCTGAACATACAGTTAAAAGGATTCCTTTGTAATCTCACCTCCAGCAGTTTTTTCTCTAGGAAATAGTAATTCCATCCTTGTGTAAAGTGTTTCATGAAAAAAGATGCACTCGTGCTTTCTGTGCTACTTTCAGGATAGGAGAAGGACAGCACTCACCAGGACGACAAGCAGTTTGTTGACAGGACACCTGCGTAAGAACATATGGATGTTGAGATACGCATGCTGGCAGTGTGCATTCTTCTAATGCTAATCATAAGCACTCCTAAGCTTTCTGTCCTGGAAAAACATATGCATTGCATAGGAATCACAGGTGGAGAGATGAGTACATGTGTATGTCCGTATAGTAGTGTGCATACAGGTACTGTTTACAGTGTGTAAAAACAAACACATATGCCCTTAGCAGGTACCAGTGCAGAGATCCACTGTTCAGATCTCTATATGAATATGTAAACACATATGCCTTCTTATGCATGTATGCACAGAGTATAGATATATTTATGTAAATGCAAATATATGTCGGCTCATATTGCCAAACAAATATAGGATGTAAGTTGATTTCATGTCTGGACATCAGCAACCAGTCTTGCACTGAGGAATACGTATGTGTCCTTGTTCACAGGACTTTATTTTAAAGCTTTGTGGCTATGTCAGCCATTTTTTCTTATTTTCCTTTTCTTTTTTTTTTTTTTTTTTTCCCCTTCAGCAGACTATGTAACACAGAGTCAAGCTTTCTTGGTATATTAGAAAAAGAATGGTTGACTGATTTCTATGTATTTTGTGATTTTTTGACAACGCTCACTCTATTTAAGTAGAATAGAACTGCCACAGAGGAGAAAGACTTAGTTCTTTAAGAGTGGCACATAGATGAAACAATCATTTCTATCATTCTGGTAAAGGCGGTCTGGGTAATAACAAGAGCAGAGCCCTTTTCTCAAGCCCCTCCTCCAAAGAAGGTTACTGCAGAAATGGAAGTTCACCGTGTTCTGAGACTGCTGCTTCCACAGTAGTGGAAAAGGAAATGATGCTCAGGAAAAGTATGGAAAGGTTGTTGGTCCTTGAATGACCAAAGTGGATGGATGGGCAGTCCAGTTAACCAGAAAGGATTAAAAAGTTTAAATATAGAATTTTGGCCAAATGGCTAAGGCAGATTTTGCTTACTGCCTGTTAGTGTTTGAACAATGTAAGCTCTATAGCTTAAGATCTGCTATAGATCTTTCTGAAGCAGTAAGATAGTACTGAGCAAAACAGAGAATGTACAATAATATTGTAAATTCAACTTGTATCAAAGTTTTCTTAGATGTGACATCAGTATCCCTTAAATGTAAGACCAAACTCCACACAGCAATGTTTACCCTGTGCCTGGATGCATTAAAGTGGCATTGCAGGAAAAGTAAACAAAGTGAGGGAAATTTTTTTTGCCATTTCATATTTGCATTATTGCATTTCAAATCTGGAAGACGTTAGTAGATTATTTTCTCTGACCTGTGTCACCAAAGTATTTCCTCCTTAGCTATCCCCTAGGCACAGGGTTGTAATTAGAAAGAAGAGATATTCTGAACATCTATTGACTTGTTGTACGAGTTGGCCAAGAGTATTCACTTCCCTCTGTTTTGCTTTCTCTTTCTGTAATGGGGGACACTGGCCCTTAATGGGGAAGTGGGAGATAATACAGGGAGTTCATGTCAAGACCCTAATGTTCACAGAGTAACTTTAAATGCCCTAATGCTCTGTAGGAGTTTCTTATGGAAAGTGCTTTTACAGTAAGGAAGTGTAGCGATAGGACAAGGGGTAATGGTTTTAAATTGGAAGAGGGGAGACTTAAGTTAGATATTAGGAAGAAATTCTTTCCTGTGAGGGTGGTGAGACACTGGAACAGGTTGCCCAGAGAAGCTGTGGATGCCCCATCCCTGGAAGTGGGCTCGATAGGGCTTTAAGTAACCTGTTCTAGTGGGAGGTGTCCCTGCCCACGGCAGGGGGGTTGGAACTCAATGATCTTTAAGGTCCCTTCCAACTCTGACCATTCTGTGATAATGGAGAGATGTATTTTTTCCAGCTCCCTTTGGGGAAAAGCCTGAGCCCCTCCCCGCCCCCCTGCTCCCCTATTTTTTTTTTTAAATTTTTTTTTTTAAGAAAGGAAAAAACGCATAGTGATTGGCACAATCCAGAGACAAAACAGTATTGAGAGCTCTCTGCATTTTGCAGAATCAGGCCCAGAGTGCCTGAAACCAGCTCATCAGCTGCCTCTTCTGTCTGGTGCTCAGCGCTGACTCCAGCCCTGACCTCTCTCCTTACCAAAGAGCTCTTGCTGCTCCTGATTGCAGCACCCACCTCCTTTGAGGAGGAAGTGTATGTAATCTGGTGCTGAATGGGCTGCTTTAGGCCCTCATCTGTCTCCCATTTCTGCTTCTCATTTCAGTGCTTCCACTGGAAAATGTCACCCTTTTTCNTTTCTTTTTTCGTTCTTTTTTTTTTTTTTTTTTTTTTCTCCTTTCATGTGCTTTCCTTAATGCTCTCTCGCAGCATTCCAGCTGTGCTCACTACTTCTCCCTCCCTTCTTATCCCCCAGGAGCAGGGAACTCGTGCTCCATGCACACAGCTTCCCACTCAAAGCAAGGGATGAAGGGGAGATTTCACCAACAGCCCCCATGGGCTCTGGCAGTGCCACTGGCTTCTTTGCAAGGTTTTAATACTTTTCCCCAAGAAACCTGTAAAGGTGATGAGGGCTAGAAAAACAGAAATAGATGGGCTAGACTTTCTGGCATCGTGGTAACTGGACTCACTCCCAAACAGAAGATAGATTTTTTTTTTTTTTTTTAATTGTTTCCAACCCCCCCTGTCTTCCCGTCTTCCTTTTGTTAGTGCTGGAACCTGTAGTGCAGGAGGTTACAGCTGAGAGAGTCTTTAGATACACACAGGAAAAACGTGTAAAAGAGCTTCTGGTTCTTTTTCTACCATCAAGGTAAGATTATAAGATGACAGTATTTTTCTCTTGTTGTCTCTTGTAGGTAGGGAATGAATTACCTTCCCTGCTCCCTTCAGTAAATATCTAGCTCATCTCCTCCTTGGTTTTGCACAGCTTTAAGTCCCAGTGCAGACAAATGTTTGGGGAATCCTACCTGAGGAGAGTTTGAACTTTTTCCCATTCCTTGGAATATGAACAGAGGTGAGCAAAGAGCTCCTGGAGAGATGCCCATGTTGACAGGGTTTTTTTGCACAAAGCGATGAGAGAGGCATTAAAAAAAGCAGTGTAGAAACCCATAGTATTTCAGTCTAGATGTATGGAGGCAAGTTCTCCTTCTCCCCAGACCATCAGGAGCTATGTAGTGCACTGTGACAGATGGTGTCAGCTGCTGACGGCACTTCTTCAGCAGACCTGGAACATCTTTCTCCCTTGCAGGAGGAAAGCCCTGCTGAAGGATGCCTCTTCCTTTGGCTGCCACTGCAGGTGGAAGGAGATGTGAGTGCCCTGCGGCCTTGGTGCTGAGGCAGAGGGAGGGACATACTCGATGGGATGCAGCATCAAGGCTGCTACAGTCTGACTGCAAAGAGTGCATTAAGTCTACATGATACTAAATCCACTAAATACTTCCTCCGTTGCAGTAATTGCAGCGTTATTGCTTCTAAGCCTGTGTTCTCCCACGTGTAACAGGAAATGTTTTTGATCTTTTTTTAATTCTTTTTTTTCTGGACAAGTGACAAAACCAGAGGAAATGCCACTGTGGTTGGCACAACTTACCCAGCACGTTGGAAGCACAGGCAGTGGGACTAATGCTTGACTGGCATATGGAGACTGAACTACCTTCTTGTACCTGCCAGGGATATTCTTGTGAAGTAGGCTCCAGGCATATTGGCTAGGGAAGATAGGTAGTGGGGAAGAACTGTCTACCTGTACGTGAGCAGTATCTACTCAGTATTTTCACGGAAGACTTTATGCATTACTGTTCTCATTAAAACACATTTTATCACTGAAATGAAAAGCTGAGTGAAATGAAGAGTTTCTGTCCCAAAGGAGTTTCCTCCAACCCACATTTGTTTTCATTGCTGCTGATAAAGAGTTGGTTTTTTTAAATGGTAATTCCTAAAAATTTCAGAATTAAACGAATTTGTAATATTCTGATATTCCCTAAATCAAATTATTTCATATTAATTATCAAGCTGTCCCCAAACACTCTGGAGTGAGTTTAACACGAACTGTACTTTCCTCTCCAGTGCAGTTCGGTGTGGTAGTTGTCCCATAGGAATCCTGTGTCCCATTATCCCACAGGGACCAGAGTGTTTGGTGAAGCTCTTTGTGGCAAAGCCAGTTATGAGTCTCTTCTGATGTCAGGTGGGATGCTGACATTGCATCATGTGAAAGTATTTCCCTATAGAGGGCAGGCAGACCAGAGGTAGAAATTATGACCGCTATTGAAAGTAAATGCAATGCCTGGAAAATACTGTTTTATGTTATGGTAGGTTCATACAGAAGCTTTTCTGTTAAGTTTGAGAAAACTAAGCATGTCATTTTGGGTTGCAATGGCTTGAAGTGAAGCATTTCATTGTTAATTCTCTGTTAGGAAAATGGAATTCTGTGTTACCAGTCCATCCTGATGGAAATGTTCACCCAGCCATACTAAACAGATCTATTTCCTGAGATAGGTCTTTTGTACTTGTACAACCCTAGGTGGATTTGAAATACAGTGAAATCACTATGTGGAGTGTTATTTGCTAAGTCATTGTCTGATACAGTTTTCAATGTCTTGTGTAATAAGGTTCAAACCTTAAGTGATCAATGGGGCCATCCTAAAATAATTCCTCTCTGCCTTTCAAATGAAATCCTTAAGACACTTGACAGTAATCATTTCCTCACATACTCATCACTGAACCAAGCTAGACAGATTTAGCTTGTGCTAGCTAGACAAATCTGAGATTTCAGGATGTGTTTGGGAGGAGCAGAGCATTCTGTCACTGGTGAATGTCTATATAAGCTCAATACAGAACTGAATGTAATTGAAGTCAACTACTGCATGCTGGTAAATAAGCTTCTGTGATGATGATTTCCTTTTTTTTTTTTTTTCCTTTTTTTTTTTTTAGCTCTAAAAAAAGCTGTCAAACCTTTATTAGCTAGGCAGTTAATTTGTAAATTTAAGCTCTCGGAATTTGTGAGAGAGCAGAATTTTGTTAATGTAAGGTTTATTCTTCCTTTCTGTGCATCGAACACTAGGAAAATCTATAGCTACATAGAAATTTCCCCTTTCCTATGTACTGCCCACCCCCCCAACATAGAATCATATGAAATATAACTAGAACAGATCATGAGAGCTTATTTAATCCTTTCTGGTTCCATTGTCCCAAGACAAAATCAATGACATACATGAGAGTCTGGACAACAATTTTTTTAACTTATAATTAAAGGTCTCTGGTGATGGTTGCTCCTCAGGCAATCTGTTTCAGTGCCTTACCATTCTTAAATTAACAAAAAGCTTTTACTAACATCAATTCTAACACCTCCTTACTGTAATTTTTGCCCATTATTTCTCATCCTTTTCAGCATAGATGAAAGAACAGATTGTTCCTTCTGCTTTGGAGCAGCCTTTTTATATTTGAACACTGTTATAATGTCTCCTTGCAGTTTTCTTTAGGTTAAAAGGAAGCAATACTTTCAATTTTTCTTCTATTTTTTGGACCTCTGATTATTCTCATTGCTCTTCTCAGGACTCTTTCAAATAGCTCCACTCCTTTCTTGAAGTGCAGTTGTCCAAACTGAACGTGATCTCCAGCAGAGTCCAGCATTGTTTCCTCCTATGGACACATACATTCCAGGATGCGTCATTCAGTCCCCTCAGTGAATGATTTTCTGTTTGTAGCTGTTAAGCATTCTTTCTTTTCTCCCTTTTTACCTCTGCACTATGTAGGCTCAGTGTGGAACATAGAATTTTCTCATTATTGTATATGCATGAATGTTTGTAAAATACTGGCGTATCTCCTCTATGCCCTTCTTATATCCAGAGACACATTGCTTTCCAGAACTAACATGAGGTACACCTGTGTCTATGGCCTGTGGCACAAGTAAGGAGCATCATAGCTGGCCGTCCTGGTTTCCCTGTCCTGCAGCTTTTATTCTTCTCTATTACTAGGCCAAATGGAGGGTGAATAGAACATGAAGCAAGAGAGAAATTTTTTCAAGTTTGTGCACCTGAATCCACAGTGAATTGCCCTAAACACTTTGCCATCACACGAAGGTGAACTCTGCCACTGTCAAATGTCAGTTACTTTTTCACATAAATATTAAGAAGGATCAGCTAGTTTTTAGGAGAAGACTAAAAAATCTGTCTGATTTCTCAGAACATTTCTTTTAGCTTTAGAGCAAAGATGAAATCTCCTCTTGTCTTCACTTACAGCTTGTGGCTAATTAGCACTTTTGTAAAACCAATTATATGAACTCAAGTTGGCTACCATAATGTAATGAATATACTTCCGAAAATACTGAATTTATGTGGCTTTCTTGCCATTGCTTAGAAACACATATGGAAAAGCGATATTTTAAGAAATATGTGAACTACGCCTTACTTCCTGTGATCCCTTTCTTCACTTAATGCACAAAAGTTGAAGTTTCCGTAGTAAGGAAAAAAGACTCAACATTTCTACTACAAATAAGCATTCATCCTCAAATCACAGGTGATGCTACAGCCAATTCTACTTTATCTTACTGCTGCCCATGCTGTGCTTTTTTTGGTAGTTGAGGAATGGACTTTAGTGTTTGAGGCTAATAGGAATCTGTCAGCAGCATTTCTCTTGCAACTATAAAGGCTTCTCCCCCTTCTACAGTGTCACAAATAAATATATATAATATATATATATATAATTTTTAATGTTTTCATTATATTAGTCTCCAGATGCAATTAAGATTTTCTTCAACAGTAGATCAAATGAATTAGCAGTCAGTGTATCTCCACACGGAGGATGCAGAAATCTACCCAAGTGATAAAATAAATTCTGTCTTTATTGCTACCTGTTAAAGGGAAAAAGTCCAAGAAGTATGTCATTTCACAGCCCTGCTTTTCTGTAGTTTGAATGCTGCAATGCAACGCCAATAAGTAAGGCTGTAGAGCACTTGACATTTTAGTCACTTAGCAATATTCATAGCTAACTCAAGAAGCAGCAGGCTCAGTATATGCAAAAACATATTGTACAGCTCTAGACACATATTTGAACTTCAGTAAATAGCTGTAAAGCAATGTTTTTCACCCTAAAATTTGGAATCTCTCTCATTTATATATTTGGTTGGTTGTAAGGCAAAAAATCTTAGATCTTATTCCAAAAAGGCATAGGTAGAAATGCTGAGTCTTTATCTTTGTATGTTCCAAGTGAAAGACAAGGCAGCAAGATGGACCTTGATCTACATTAGTATGTTTAAGCTTGCTCTGGGATGCCCTGTGAATTATCTGAGTTGGTGTTAACTCTGTAGTAACTGGGAATGCACTCTGATGTCCCGAATTCTCATGGGAAGCAGGGGCTTATCTTTTGGCTTAAAGGATAGTGGTGACTATGAAATACTGGGTCCTCTGTCCTCAGTATGTATTAAGGAAACATTTCTCCCTGGACCAGGTGAAGAAATTCCACCCTGCCTTTTTCAGCCCTTGCTAACTGGCACTTTGAATCCTTTTTCTTTCTCTTTCTCTATATCCTCCTTCAGGGAGTGCTTCTGTCTGTCTTCCTGTAAGTCTTCTGAAATTAAATCAATCTCTTTTCTCTTCTGGAGTTTTCCACAAAACTTGAAGTTACTGGAAACCTATTGTACAGTGAAAAAAAAATTTGTAGAGAAGCCTGACATAGTTCTGCCTTATTGTTTAAGCGTTCTACTCACCATATTCCTGTTTTTTAACTGGGTAACCACATGTTCTTTGTTAAACATAATTCGTATAGAATGTAAGGATCTCATTACTTTAGTCAACATAGCACAAATCATATTTGAGTCTTACTGGTTCTGTTTCAGTTACTTATCATCGATGTTTGATGTATTGTTTTTCATGACAGGCAAATTAACTCCTTCAGTGTGGTGAATGGTGATTGTGGTTTTTTATTACCTGAATATGGTTGTTATCCCAGTGAACCACCCATATGTTGCTCTCACATATTCTCAGTCCTCTCTGCCTGCAGTTTCTCTTGCACAGTTGTCTTTTTCCCCCCCTTAAATATGTTATTCCTATCACCATCACTGACTGGCTTGGCCTTGGCCAGCGGCAGGTCCATTTGGAGCTGGCTGGCATTGGCTCTACCAGACACATGGAAAACTTCTAGTAATTTCTCACAGAAGCCACCCCTGTAGAACCCTGTTACCAAAACCTCACCACGCAAACCCAATACACTGAGCTATCTAAACTTATGAAGACTTCGGGTTGTTGCCCTGTTTCATGATGGTTATCTAATCTGCCAGACTATAAATGGCCAGTTCCCTTTTGTACTGTCCCTGTATCCGGCCTGCACTGAAAACCATGTTTCCTGCTTAATAGCACCAAGTTGGAGAGAGTTTTTATGCTGGCTACTGGCCAAGTCTAGCACATCATTTTTCCTTACTTTTGTTGCTCCCTCTCTATCTGCATCTTCACTTGATTACAGAGAGACGCTTTTCATCGTTGTGAAAAGCCATCTGATTAGAGCTCTCATTAACCCATATGTGAAGCTTCTTGTAAGTTTAGCTAGAGAAATTCCTTGAATGCTTCAGAATTGCAAAGTTGCCATTTTTAAGAAACCTCAAAACTAGATTGCCAATTTGTTTTAGCTCAGCTTAAAACAAACTCTTCTTTCTCAGCAGATTTAAAGGAAGCCTAATTTACTGTATATCTTTTTATCCCTCAAAATGTCTCAGATGTCCTGGAATTCTACTGCTGTTTATCAAAGACTGTGTGTATCTGGACTATCCCCACCCTGACCAACCATCTATACTGGTCCAATTCATTAAATAAAGGCACTGAACAGTTGAAAAATGCCTTTCTTAAAGTGTATTTAGAAGCAGTTCTCATGAAAAAAAAAAAGAAGGAAACCACTTTTTTCATTGTTCTAATTTGATTTTTGGAATACAAAGCTATTTTAGGGTTGAAAGCATGAAGTTTACTTTTCAAATGCTCTGTGCATAGCTTTTGCAAGTCGTTTTATTGTCATTTCTCTTTTTTATCTTCCTTCCTGGGATAACTGTAAAGTAGACACTTATATCTGTACCAGGAATCATCTCCTTGATTCCCTTAGGCCTCTTGACCTTCTCTGATAGGCATATCAGATACGGGATGAAACAGGCAAGATTAACTTTGTTCAGAAAGCCATCTGATAAAAATTTATGGGCACTGCTTTCATTGCTATGCTTCTAAGTTGTTATGGAAGCCACGTCCCAGAGTGGCCCTAGAAGACTATGTCCTAGTGAGGGAGAGCTGTCTGAATCAGTCATGGCCTCATTTGGAGTTAGAGATGTGGGTTTCAATCAGTATTTTGGTATAACCTAAAAAGCCCTCAAGATAGTTCAGAGATAGCTGATAAAATGAGAGTATGAGGTAGGAAGTGAAATGGGGATGATAGGGCAGACAGCTTCCTCGCTGAAACGTGAAAACATTTCTTCTCTGGCTTGCAGCAGGTGACTCTCTAAGAACCTTGTTCTTGAAGCTCATGTAGGTGGAACTATAGAATCAAGTTTTTTGTCCTAGACTTTTTACTTGCCTTGCTTGTTAATGAGTCGTGGCAAGGTAGGATCACAATCGTATAAAAAAGCCTCACTGAAAGCATTGGTGGCAAGTCAGACCAGAATTCACACAAGCATTTTCTTCACCAGGCATTTTTAACATTTGGGAGGGTGTGTTTCATCTATTCTGGAAAACTGCACTGAAGCATCTGTTGATTTCATTAAAACACGAAGATTCATAGGTTATGAGGCCAGAAAGAGCCATTATGATAATCTAGACTGATTTGCTATATAATTAATTCCTGTCTCACTATGTCTTTTAGAGAAAACAAGATATTATTTTAATTTAAAGTTTGCCAGTAGCAGAGAACACACCATAACCTGTAGTAAATTATTTCAATAGCAAATTACCCTCATGTAAAAATAAGTCATAATATTTTAAAATGTGAATTTCTCTAACTTCAATTTCTAGCCCCCAGATCCCATTGTTCTTTTGTCACATGGATTGAAGAGCTCTCTATTGCCAAATTCCATTTTCTGCACAGGTACTCCTGGATGGTAATCAAATCACCCTTTAACCTCTACCTATTAAGCAGACTGAATTTGAATGTTCTTTGCTATGGGACATGCATTCCAGTCATTTAATTATATTCCCTTTTCTCATTCTTGAACCATTGGTTTAACAATCAAACCATGCATATCAGAAGCTGCCTCAGTGTCTCACTGCCCAAGCCAGAGATGCTGTTGTCTCTCTGTTCCTGCTCAGGATTCACCTTGGCTTTACACCCAAGGATTATTTTTATCCTTTTGTTTATAGTGCTGGGATGTACCTGATTATCTATCAAGATCTTGATGACCAAATGTGGCTGCTAATAATGCCTCAAGTCATCTGTGTGAACACTTGTACTTTTTCCTTAAGCGTAGGTGCCTTTTAAATTTCTTAAGCTAGGTTATGGGTTTGGATTTGTTTAAAGAAAATAATGTAGAACAAAAAACACTTGGATAATAGAGATTCAGATTAGGGTGGATCTGTTTCTTTGAAAAGATTGAATTCAAAACTCCTGCACCTATTCAACACCCTTTTTCCTCTCTTCCACAGGTCTTGTTTTGTGCTTGCTTTCTTGGTCCTTGCTTTCAAACTTGCTCTCAGATCCTCCTTCCATTGTTAGTGACTTTCTGGGTTACAATTAACTCCATATAATTTTCTCTAGATCCTTTGGAAGCCTTTTGTCTCAAGGATTCTCCAGCTGTGGTACTGGTATGACTAATGAAGTACAAGATAGTCTGCAGCAAACCCTAAACGAACGTAGAGGCAAACCCTCTGCATTTCCCCAGGAGAGATGGGAATTGTTGCCCAGCTATCAAATATATGAAAGGGGGGGGGTGTAACCTGTGTGTGACCCGGTTGGAAGTCAGAAGCTCCTTACCTGTATGTGATGATATTCCTTCTACCACTGACCTGCAGAGGTTGCTGAAAGCAGGTTCATGAGCCATAGTTAGGTACAGCACAGCACCAGCTGTCAATCATAGGCAGGGTACTTTGCTACCTGTCTGCTCCTCTGGTGTGGGGAAAGTCTGGGACAAGTTATGGTTCAGAGGAGCATTGGTTTGAGCAACTGTTCGTAGTACCCTGCGAAGGGCAGTTCTGAGGATCACTGAAGTCACAGTTCATTCAGGCCTTGCATTCTCTTACCCACCCAAGCATCTCCATACTGTGGTGAAGGGAAAAATGCAGTGTCGTGCCAAAGTTGTAGCAGTCACAGAGTCCCCTTTGAGCAACCTGCTCTATTGAGAGGTGTCCCTGCCCATGGCAGGGGGGCTGGAACTTGATGATCTTTAAGGTCCCTTCCAACTCTAACCATTCTATGATTCTATGATGTGTACGTGCTAGCAGAAGGACTCTGTCCACAGGAACTCATTTCCAATTACCCTCTTTTCCAGGCTATCCCTTCAGTGGGATAAGAAGTAGACCATGTACAACCTACTATACACGTAGACTCACAAAGAACATGAGAACAGCCCTAGTGGGCCTGAAGAACAGTCAATCCATTTACCTGGTTTCTGCCTGCAATAGTGGCATGTGAGGTGCTATTTAGGGAGAGCATATGAGCATGACTGCTATCAGTGGTGCATTCCCCTTACATTCCCACAACATCCACTGCTATTGGATTAGGGTTATTTGAAGCTCCATCCCTTGTTTTCCCCTCTAATATAAGTTTATGGACTTGCTGTCCATTTATCTTTCCGGTTCTTTTTGAGTCTGCCAAAAAGATGATCCTCTCTGCTTCCACAGCCTTCTGTGGCAGCAAGTTCCAGAAGTTCACTACCCTCTGTGTAAATAATTACTTCCAAAAATCCATTTTAAGCTGACACCCTACAGGTTCCAGTGAGTACCTCCAGTTCTATTATTGCTGAGTTGGGCAAAGAGCAATTCTACATTAACCTTTTCTAACTTCAATCATATTTTTTCCCAGTCCTCTCCAAATACAGGAGCCCTGACCTCTTCAGGCTATCCTTATATAGCATCCTGCTCCACCCTTTTAATTGTTGTATTTATTTTCCCCTGTAACTTTAGCTCCTTTGTTTCCTTGAGATACAGAGACAGGACTGCATGCACTGCTCAAAACCAGTGTTTATGGAGAGCACTGGACTTTGTGCGTACTCAAAGTACGTGCAGAAGTCCTGGGCAGTCCAGGTAGCCACACGTGCATGAAGTACAGAATCATAGAATGGTTTGAGTTTTAAGGGACCTCAAAGATCATCAAGTTCCAGCCCCCCTGCCATGGGCAGGGAAACCTCCTACCAGACCAGGTTGCTCAAAAACACATCCAGCCTGACCTTGAAAACTTCCAGGGATGGGGCATCCACAACTTCTCTGGGCAACCTGTTCCAGTGCCTCACCACCCTCACAGGAAAGAATTTCTTCCTAATATCTAATTTAAATCTCTCCTGTTACCCCTTGTCCTATCACTACACTTCTTGACAAAGAGTCCCTCTCCAGCTCTCCTGGAGCTCCCTTCAGATCCTGGAAGGCTGCTCTAAGGTCTCCCTGGAGCCTTCTCTTCTCCAGGCTGAACAGCCCCAGCTCTCTCTGTCTTCATAGGATAAGTGCTTCAGCCCTCTAATCATCTTTGTGACCCTCCACTAGACCTGTTCCAACAGTTCCATGTCCTTAACTACATCTCATGCTCCTCACTTGTGCCTTTTCCAGGTACAACGGCAGCTGTGGCTCATCTCTGATGGCTGTCTGAGGTGCACTTTGTTGTTGGGCAAGAAACGAGAGTTTGTAGTGTACAGCCTTACTGAGTCACTAGAAGGAGGTGTATGGTCCGTCTAAGAGAGAGCATTTGACAAGGTTAATCTGTAGAATGAGACTACTGCTGTCCCGCAAATTGAAAATATATTTTATTCCTTGTTGCAGGTATTAATAGACCTGATGTTTTTGAAGTCTGTGTGAGGGCAGAGAGCTATATTGGGAATTGTTGCAAAACAAGCTATTGTGGGTCAATACTGTCCTCTGCTGGGAGGAACTACAGCTTTGAGCCATGACTCAAATGGGAATTAACAGCTGGCTTCTCATTTCACTCATATGTAGGGCGTTTTGCCTCTGCAACAGGAAAATCTGATGCTGTGCAGGCTGCACTAGGGAAATTGTCCCTTAATGCCTAGTGAAAGCTGGAAATTCTTCACTTGCTACACAAGTTGAATTGCGATTTAATTTATTTTCCATCCTGAGGTTACCTACTTTAGGAGCTTATCCCTCGTTCTCTCCCTTGTTTGCCTTTTAATATTTACTACACACTTCTTTGAATTTTCTTTCTTACTTGCAGAATTAACAATGTATTATCTTCCTTTCCCTTCTCTTCTCATAGCAAATTGCTGACAACCCATCTGGCTAGCATTTTGAAAGCAGAAATCAAATGTGTGTGTATGTATATGCTATATGTAATAGACACAAAGTTCTTTTAAAAAAATGACTCCTCAGAAGAAATGAGAGTCTTCAGTATTGTCACAGAACATGAATTCAATCAAAATTATGCTAGTTGCAAAAATGCCTTTGCTTTCTGTATGTGCCAGCTCTGGACTTAGGAAGCATGGAAGGTGGGTGAAAGGAAGTACAGTTTAAAAATATTTCAGATTTGTGCCTTCTCCAGTCTCTGCCTCTTTGAGACTGGTTTGGTGCAGAGAGGAGTCCTCTCTGTAAGGAATTAATTTTGTACCTGTGAGTGAGAGAAGTGCAGGAGGTCTGGACTCCTGAGCAAGCAAGGCATGCTCCGCACTGCTTGCCTGTTTGGGACTCTCCTCCTGGCAAACTTCACCCACGTAGCATCAGGGACTGGACTTCTCATCCTTAATCCAGAGAAAGTAAGTGTCCAGGCACTGAATATGTACAGGCTTTTGTGTGTTAGCACAGAGAGCATATGTTTCTTGAAGTGAGGGTAAGCTGTGCAGGTATCTCTATAGCAAGCTTGTGCCTATAGTGATCTAAGATTCAGAGAAATTTTAAGTCTTGGGTTTTTTTTTTTTCTTGTAGCTCTTTAGGAGCCACAGGGCAATTGCCAACAGTTCACAGCAACTCGCTTCAGTTTTTTTGCATCTCTCTCCTGGTAGTTAAGTGGGCTTATAGGAATAATAGAGAAATGACAGTGATGGTACAGAGTTCCCTGCTGTGGCTAGCAGAGATGGACATGGAGGTTACACTTTGTTATGTATTTTGTATGGGATTTATGCAAATGTAACAGCATGATACCAGATACACACCGTATTTAATGTACTAAGGCTTCTACAGCAGAGCGGGCCTGTGGTAGAGTTAATTGTTCTCACTGTCCTTCAGTTAAATGTTCTCTTCTGCCTGCTTATCTGATCAACAATCATTGCAAAGTATCTGTTATGGTCGTTTCTATACATGCTCCTGGTTGTGCTTTCTCCCTCTGTCATAATGTCAGACTCATGCAAGAGTCTCCTTTCTGCTGCCTTTTGGGAGAAGTCTATCTCCCATGGCTGAAAGTAATTGGGGTATTTGTACTGTATTCAGGATTGATGTATGATATTTTTGCTTGTGTCTGGCAGGTTGTTTATAAGAATAACGACATTCGTCTGGAGCTGTCTCGCTTGGCACGGATTGGTGATACGAAGATGAAAATCTACGGGGAAGTGAAATTTGTATGTGAGAATGTGGCTACGCTGGATCCCATCAGCTTTGAGACACCTGAGGCCTATATTAGTCTGCCTAAATGGAATACCAAAAGGATGGGCTCCATCTCATTTGATTTCCGAACCACTGAGCCCAATGGACTGATCCTTTTCACTCATGGAAAGCCTCAGGAGAGGAAAGATTCCAGGAGCCAGAAAAATACAAAGGTAGACTTCTTTGCAGTTGAGCTTCTAGATGGGAACCTCTACTTGCTGCTAGACATGGGCTCTGGAACCATTAAAGTCAAGGCCACTCAGAAGAAAGCCAATGATGGAGAGTGGTATCATGTGGATATTCAACGAGACACTAGACCTGTTAGAGTGATGACTTTTTCTGAAGTAGATTCATCTTTCCGTTCCAGACCCAGGGCTATGTATTAATTCTCAGAACTTTCAAAACCTGTTAGATATGAGTCACCTTCTTACAAAACCTTAGTGTTACTCCAGTGTTGTTTATCCAGCAAAGCAAAGATGTGAATGGCTAGGTTTTCATTAGTTGTTCAGTGTGAACTTTGGATAGCACATCACAGAGACAGTCTATTAATATTTTATTCACAATCTTTAGATGTTCTGAACCTATCTTTGCAATTACATACATAATTATAGTGAAGACTTTGTAGGCCACAGTAATCTTTAAGATCCTTCAGAACCATTATTATTTAGGTTTCAATTTGAGAAATTCTTACTGATCTACTTTGGGTTCCTGTTCAAAAAGAAACTTAGTAGAAACTAAGTCAAAGCTTATTGCTGTGACCTAATATTACCATCTTGTCCTGAATCTTGTGTCTAAGAAGCAGGGGTTTGGGATATTGTCATAAGGAAAATAAAAGTAATGGGCACAACCAGTGACAAAATTATGGCAACAAATTTTCATCCCATTCTGTTTCCTGTAGTATCTTGTAGTTTTCAGTTAGGTTTCCTTACTTTCTCTTGTATGCCAAATTGTAATATTACTATCTGAGTCAGGCCTTTTTTTCTTTGCAGCTTCTTATTTGTAAAAATGTTATTTAGTTTATTTCTAATAATATACCTACTATGAAATTATCAAGAGATGGATTTTTTTGGTTTCTAGTGCTGGATATCAAGCTAACCTACTCAACAATGTACTCTGAAGTAGTCTAAGGAAAACAAAATCATCAAATACTGTAAATTCATCATGAGAATTTGTGAACAATTGTACTTGGATTTTCTTGAACTGTTGGAATCTCAAAGCCTGGCTGTATATACCCTCAGAGGGAATTTTGCTTATATTTGCAAGTGGATTTGGGATTTGTCTGGTGATCTCCAGATGATAGCTTTAGGTCCCTAATTTTATGTCTCCAGTTGCTGAATGGCATCGGTAGAGAGAACACAATGCTAGAATTTGCTTCCCCTGAGTTTTCAAAAGAGCTGACTTTTAGATACCATGCAAAGCCTAGCTGTTTGAACAGGTCTTTGCCTGAAGCTAGTTTTTACTTTGATGATGTGAGGAGTTTCTGTGTATTTGGCATGATATGGTGCTCTACTAGGACTTAGTGTCTGCAGTTATATATTGCTATCTCCTAAAGACATCGATAGAAACATTTTATAAAGGAAGCCATAAATAAATAAATGGAACTTTGATTTCTTTAGAGTTGCTAAAATTTAATTAACTTCCAAGGATAAACTCAATTAGTTGCATTCAGTACTGCCTTTAGTTTTGCTTATTCACTCGGAGACCGTCTGGTCCCTGGAGAGGCAGCTGCGAAAGGAGAAGAAACAGAAATGACATTAACTTCTCTGCAAAGTTTGTAAAAACCTAGGAAGAGGAAAAAATATTCATTTGGACTAGGAGGGTGTGACAGACAGTGTTGCTACTTGGTGGATGTAGACTGCAGGACTGACCTGTTTGTTACTTGGCAGGGACGTTTGTGGTATTTGTTTGTCACTGATTAGAGATAACAGATTTTGAACTGAAAACAGTTTACTCAACAAGAATAAAGAGATTTGTACATTCTTGTCTTTTTTCTTTTTTTTTTTTAAATTGCATTTTCTGCTGACCATGAGTAGTTGGTTAATGATCCTAGTGACTGATGTCTTATCTCCCCAGAAAACCAGGATACTGGCATTTATTTCATCACACCATACTTTTAGCAAGTATCAACCACACTTAACCAGTGGTAGTTTTAATAGGTGTGAGAAATCAGTTTAGGATCTCATCTTGCTTAGTTCTTGGCTTTTCTCCCACGTGCAGGACCAGAGAACAGTTACGCCATGGAGATTTTTTATTTTTAGTTTTTTTAAATGTGAATGCCTGTCATCTAGAAACTGAAACAAAATAATGAACTGAACATGGGCTACAAAACAGCCATTGGGATTTAATGAACTAGTGATCTCGAGTTTACTCCTTACTGAAGCAGCCAGGCTTTTATTAGGTGTCATCTCTCCCATTCTTCTTGCTGTTTCGCTGACAGCCCAAAACGTCATGCTCTGCTGAGCTTAGTAAAATAGCCTAAAAATTGAAATGTTCACTACTGCAGTATACTAAGGCAGGAGCACAAACACTGGGGAAGCATGGCATTCCTGCTGGAATAACTTCTGGCACCTCTAGTCCCCGTAGGCTTTGTGTATGCTTTGGTCTGTGTTAGCTACCACAGCCACAAAAGCTGGTTTTACTCTGAGAGAAGCTGACAGTGTGGACATGGGTACCTACCATCCTGTGACCTTCCTGTCCTTGGGGAAAGCTCCTACAAAATGTCCACAAAACCTGTCACAGTTTCTAGCTGGGGTAGACAGCTCAGGTTACACAAGGCAGTGCTCTTGGCTGGTCATTGACTATGGAAAACACACGTTGTCCCACCCACTCAGACAATGAAAACCTTACTGGAAGATTTAATCAATGGTTGTATCAGTGCACTGCTTTTTGTACCTGCTCTGCCCTCAGTAGCTGGGGTCTTCTGTTCTGTTTGTTCTTTAGTCCTGCAGTGCAGTCCAGTCCAGTGCCCAAGGGACTGGAAAAGAGGTATCTGATTTCTCCAGGTGGGATTTGATTTACCGAAACAGAGTTGCAAATGTGGGATTTGGATTAAAAAAAAAAAAAAAAAAAAAAAAAAAAAAAATAGAAAAATGGGGTGTTGGAAAAAAAAAAAAAAAAAAAAAAAAAAAAAAAAAAAAAAAAAAAAGAAAGATAGATGTTATCTCATGTTAACTCTTAGGGCCAATTCAAAATTTATACATTTCAGCAGCTTGGTCTCAAAAGTGCTGTGCATCCAAGCTTGTACTATCTCCATGCAGGAAGAGAAGCAGGGTACAAAGCGCTGGCAGAAAGCTCAGGTTGCCGTCTAGCCTTTTTCCTTTCATCATCTCGTGCTCTTTCTCCTGATTTTACAAATTTCATTGGTATACCCAGTATTTCTTCTCTTTGGGGGAGGTTCTTTACCTTTGTGGCTTTTGCAGGTGGTGTTTGTTTTCTCTACAGTAGCAGCTGCCTGGAGTTTAGCCCTCACGTATTTTGGTTTGTTCTAGTCTTTGGAGTAGTACGTCCTCCACATGCTGCTTTTAGGAGTAACAGCGAAGATGCTGGAAGGGGGGTTGTAATCCCGTGGCTCTGTGACACCCTGCCTTTGCGACTGTAGGTGTGTTGTCACATCTTCTCTTTCCTTACTTTGAAAAAGGGAAAATGTCTGTGATGCTGCAGCTTGTTTTTCCAAAATGATTCACCAAATAACCTTGGTTCTCTTTCAGCCTTTAATTTGTAACGCCTCTGTTGCTTCTGGCTCTCTGCTGCCTCTGACATTATTCCTAAATTATTACTGAACGTCACACACATGAAATACCTTGTATCTGTGTCATACATGCTGTTCTTTAAGAAGACACCGATTACAACTGAAGAAAAAGCATGTGTACACGACTGCACTTTCTCGGAGAGACACAAAATAGAGCTAACTCTATTAACTAAACTCTCCCACCTTATCGCAGGGGTGTATGATAAAAAAGCAATGATGTGGAATTAATCTGAAAGCTTGGATGGTTGTCTCTGAGGACAGACTATCTTAATGACAAGGCAATTGGATGCAATGATTTATAGCTCAGGAGAGTGAATTGCTGATTTTTAGCTGAGTGTCTGGTGGGCAGATGTCCCTATCACAAAAGCTCTGAAGAGTATGCTGCTCTGGGATGTGAGACACTTGTGTTATCTTCCCTCTTTCGATGCACTGTCTGACCTTAAACAAGTCACTTCACTTCTCTGCACCTATTTCATGCATTCTGATCATATTTCTGTATTATATGTCCAGATTATTTAATGTGCTAGGACAATTTCTTGAAATACATATGGATGGCCTCAGTGCAATATACCCACATCTTGCTTGGAGTACATGGAACCTACTACAGATTGAATAACTGTTCTTCAGAGATAACCTTTATCTTTCTCTACTTTGATTTTCCTGGTTTTAAAAAGGAAATTAGAACTTTCTTGTAAAACCATAGGATAATGTATTTTGGAACAAACTTCTGGAGATTTGTAGACCAAACTCTGCCAATATCAAGACTTTCTTCGGGGTCATTTCCAGTTATGTTTGAATGCCTTCAACATGGAGATTCCACAACCTCTCTGAGGTTTATGTTCCCTTATTTGACTACCCTCGTGGTGAAAAATGTTCCTTTCTATGGAGTTGGAGTTTCCTTTGCTGCAACCTGAGATCAGTATTTCTTGTCACTGCAAATGCACACTGATGACTCATGTTCAAGTTGTTGTCCACCATACTTCCAGGTCCTTTTCTGCAGAGTTGCTCCTTACCCAGCTGGTCTCCAGCCTGTACTTATCTGTGAAGTTATTCTGGCCCATGTTAGAACTTTGTATTTATTGTTGTTGATTTACATCAAACATTTCTATTAGTCCTTTGCTCCACCTTGTAAAGGTTTCTCTGAATGGTAGCCCTGTGCTTCCTCCAAAGCACATCCCCAATTTGATGTTATCTACAAACTTGATGAAGGCTAATTATTGCCATGATCCAGGTCCAGCTTTGAAGGTACTGATGAAGTGTTTTCTGGAAGAGCTATGTGAATGAGTACACTTTTACTTATATTTTTTTCTCTCTGGTCCTGATGCTGTCAAACTCCTGTATGTTCTCAGTAAGTCTGTGCTTTGCTGGGTGAATACCATTGAATAATGCTCAGTTTTCACATGTTATTATTTAACCATTCCATAGTTATGCTTATGTCCCTATAATGCAAGTTGGGATACAGACACACGATGATCAGTCACTGCATGGAAGTACTTCTGGCCTGTGATTCAAGAGGAGAGGGAGTTGTGTGGGAGATACTGTCTTCACTGTGCTGCACTGAACCTCACCCAGTTACCAGAAAAAAAATGGAATTGGACTGAACTAGACTCTTTGTTTGTGAAAGTGATGATGTCTCCTTATCCTCCTCCTTTAGGTACTATCTCGGTGAACAGCAGGCGCACCCCGTTCACCGCCAGCGGGGAGAGTGAGATTCTAGATCTGGAAGGTGACATGTACCTCGGTGGGCTGCCAGAGAACCGGGCAGGTCTCATCCTTCCCACAGAGCTCTGGACAGCAATGCTGAACTACGGCTATGTTGGCTGTATCCGAGACTTGTTCATCGACGGGCGAAGCAAGAACATCCGGCAGCTGGCAGAGGCGCAGAACGCTGCCGGGGTCAAGTCCTCCTGCTCCCGCCTGAGCACCAAGCAGTGTGACAGTTACCCCTGTAAGAACAATGCGGTCTGCAAGGATGGCTGGAACCGCTTCATTTGTGACTGCACTGGCACTGGCTACTGGGGTAGAACGTGCGAGCGAGGTAAGCTGAGTTTTCTGACCTCAGTTACACAGAGCTGAAGGTATGCAGAAGAACTGGAACAAAATCCAGTGTTTCCATAGGACTTTTCCCTGGCCGTGTTGGTCTTCCCTTGCTAAGTTTCAGTCCCCATGCTAAGAAAGGTTTCTTCTGATTGTTTCCTTTCAGTCTTTTCCACCTTCATTTCATGAGCTTACCTTCTTCATCTGCCACTTCACTCCCTAAGCCTTCTGAAAACCTTGTATTTGGGTTCCTGAATTTCTTTAAATACAATTTGTCTCCTAAGGCATGAAATGCTTCTTACATGTGAGAAGTCTCAGGCAAATTACTTGAAACAGCTAAGTATGAATTTAAGTTCTTGGGATTTTTCTTGCACAGGACAGATGATATATCCCAGTCCTGTCTAGTCTTCCTCTTCTTTGCATGGTAGGAATTTCTAGATGCCTGTTTATGAGTAAAGGCAACTAATAAAATACTTTGAACAGCAACCTGTCTCCAAGTTCACCTTTGACAAGGCAAATCTGTGTGACGTATTTGAAGATTCTCCTTACTCATTCTCACTGGTGATTTAAAGATAGGAGGCACAAGTAATGCTGGTACAGGCAAGCAGAATGTCTGTGTTCTAGGCCACAAGGAAAGGAAGGAAAGTAATTTACTAATTAGCGTATCTGAGCTATATATTTCTCAAATACCAAGTGGTTTAATTAATTGTTGTTATCCTTATGATGCTAGTGCCACTCTTGGAATGAGGTAGGGGAGTGGTTTTAAAAAAATGGTGGGGCTAAGATCACTTGGAAAAAAAATATTCCCTAAAGGGTGTTTTATTATATTAAAACTAATATTTCTGTTAATATTTGGCTATTAGCACTGCATTCTGGCTGAACTGCACTCGCAGTACACCCAAGAATTACCTGTAAACCATTAACAGAATCTTAGGGCTTTCAGCCCATTCTTTCTGTTACCTTTCTTGGCACCATGGCCTAATGGTTATAATAGCACGTGTCTTAGAACTGGAAATCCAGATATTTTTGAGCTTCTGCCATGAATATTTGAGAAGCTCCTTTCCTACTTATTGTGCTCCCCATGCATTTTTTAATACTGATTGAAGTACTGTGCCACTTAGGAGAAAGAACGTGAAAGTAGGTATAGTGCATAAAATATTGGGCAGAAATTGAGATTTGTAATTTATTTACTCCCCAGAGGATCTTCCTCTTTGCAGGAGGCTTTTGTCGATGTCCAAACTGCTTTCTATAGATTGGATGGGGTTTTTTTTAGGTTTTACAGCACAAGATCTACAATCATTTATAAAGCTTCTCACAGCCAGCAGTTTGTAGCATGCTGCCCTAAGCAGCAATAGTAGTTAATTGCCAGTGGTCCTTAAAACAGCTGAAGCATCAACGTGGGTGAAAATGTAAGATTCACGGGCATTGGCTATGTGAATGTCATTCAGCAGTCCTCTCTTTTATAGACTGTGTTGGATTAGGAGATTCTAAAAAACATCAGAGGTTTTATCAACCACAGCCTTGGCAATTGTTTTGGCCAATTTTTGTATGTTTTGGACACACATAGTTAAAAGGCACTACCATAAATCCATTGTTCACCCACAAAAATGTAGTTATGCTTGCCCTTGGTCTTATTTAGCATTAGGAGCATCTAGCTCTGCAATTCAGGACTTTCTGGATTCTGTCTCGTGTCTGTCTCCTGATACAACATAAAGAACAGGATTCCTCTTATGTACCTTTAGATATCTATGGTACTGGCTTTTACTCCTTTTATTATCAGTGAAACCGGTAGGTTAAGAGCCTGTAAGCATTTTGATTTAGGAGAAATTAATCTCAAGTCTGTCCTAAGATCCATAACTTGGCCATGCTCCGGTCAGCACCAGTATGGATATGAGAGCTGTATGTATGAATGCATGTCTACCAGCATGGGAACTTGAGGTCCTAATAAATAAGTGTTAGAATCAGAGTGTATTTAAGATTATCAAACGATTATGTTGGAGTTCAGGATAACCTAAAAGATGTATGCAGAGGTCCTAATCCTGAGAAACTAATTTTGTCTAGAAACCACAAATCACTGACTAGTTTAGGGCCAGCATCAGGCAATACGTAGCTTTCATGCCTGAGGTTCCTTGGTAATGTGAGAAGCATGTGGATACATGAAAACAGTTGTGCAGGTTGAAGCGCATATGACTTCACAGCATTTATTGTGGTGTTACACAGCGGCCTCATACTGCTCTGATACAACTACTTGATATCAGGCAACTTCATTAGTGCGGTGATTTTGCCTCTATGAATAAAATTATTGCAGTCTACCAATGATATTTTTTCCTTCTCATGATCTGATGCCCAAGAATTATTGCAATTCCTGACTTCAGCTGGCCTATGATCCAAATACTGTTGAAAGGGGAAATGTTGAGATGGAGACTGGGAAAGGAATCCAAGTGAGAGATACTGCCGTGTCACAGTGGCACTTCTGCATAGTGACTGAAGAGCTGCCACAGGTCAGAGGGGAGCCAGGCTGGAGCTAAGGGAGGGAATGAAGGACCCAAGCTAGATCTTCTGATAAGAGACAGCTATTGACCTACTTTTCCAGTCTGCTATCTGTTATCCAAGAAGGGCTGTCTCACTCACTTTACTTAGTCCTTAGACTTCTGTCCTGTTAAAGGAGAGGAGTGTAACTCTTGGAAGCGGCTTGCAGCCCAAGATACTGGGTAAAGGGTTAAGGAGCACAGGAGCCTAGAATATAGAATCTTCTATGCCTGTTGGCTACCAGGAAAGTCACTCTTTTTCACAAAACAAAGCACATACTTAATGTTTATTTAAGGCACTAAAATACACGACATACGTGCAACTCCAGGGAAAGAAGCAGATGATTCAATTGTTGTTGATGGTAAAGTCTATCTCCCATTTCCAGGTATAGCATTTATACATTTATAATGCTGTATTTCTCATTCATTTTGCCGTACAAAAGACTGTTATATGTCTAAAAGGGACTGAAAAAGGACATTGATTGTGTCATAATTAGAGAAGAGGTTTTTATTCTTTTTATTGATGGTGAAATAATACAAATACATGTTATTCAGTATGTCACCTACATCTAAAGCCTTGTGGGTGTTTGTCCTGTCAGTGAAGTAACACCCCTGTGTATTCAGCAAGTTACACTGGATGTGACATAGACTTTAGTTACAGTGATCTGCTCAGGCAGTACTACTGTACAAGTGGAGAAACCTTGCTGTGGCTGAGGTTTGACAGGGCACAGAATGAACAACAGCTGTTAAGGCCTCAAATTCATTCATACAATTCCAGTATCTAATCAATCATTCAGCATTGGCAGTGATATAAGCAGACAAAGGTGTTTTCAGTCTTAAAGTGTCATAGCTTTTAAGGGCAATGTAGCCCCTCCTTAGAGTAACTGAAATTGCGTAGAAGAGGTAGGGTGAGATATAGCAAAGACCAGGTCACATCTGATGTGCTTCCCACCCAAGGCAGGATATGTCAGAGAGTCAAAAGTGATGGTGGGACTCCCCTGGTTCTTTCAGTAACTGTTTTTCCTGTATTAAGTAGGAAAATAATGCTCTTGGGAGACAAATCATGAAGGCTTCTAACAGGTGTACTTAATAGTCAAGTCCTTGCTGTAGAAACTAGAATAAATGAGGTCAGTGTTTGATCTTCAGAAAGGCTGAGACAAAGTGCTTCACCTGAATAAGACTGTCCTCGGTTTTCATGCATTTCACTTGATCTGCTTGTGAGATTGTGTTTCTCTCCTGCTCTGTAGCCAGTGGCAGGTGACATAGAAGAGTGAGGAGATGAAAGTGCAGTTGGATTCATGTGCCAGAGGTGCTCGATGCCAGGCGGCCAGGCCAAGCAAAGGCAGCAGCAAATACTGGCAATCAGCTAGATGTGGTCTCCATTTCACACTTTTCACTGGGGTGTGTGCTGACCAAGTGACACAATCGTTACTTACCGATTTATTTTCTAAATCCTTGAGCTTCCCATTCTCTATCATCTTTCCATAATGGTTCTCTACTACCCAATCTAACTGAGTGTGACAGTGTTGGAAAGTGTATGTGAGAAGAGCTTTTTTGAGCCACTGTTAAAATTAAAGAGCTGCTATAAGCATGGCAGCATTTGGATGAGTTTCTGAAATTCCAGTAGCTGTTGGAGGGGACTGGTGGTGTGGCTGTCTACCAGGTTAGGAAATAAGGCTCTGCTGGCTTTCCAAATGGCATGAACTCAGTTAAAGTAGTTTTGTGACCTCCTTCTTTAGATGCCTTAGATAAGTACTCTTAAAATTAAAAATGTAGAAGCCTGGCAGTAAGAACATCTTCTAAACGTCTAAGTTTCCTGTGTAGTCTGTGGAGGGAGGTAGTTGCTTCTCAAAGGAAATTCAAAGCAATAACACGATCTGCTTCCCTCCTTTTGTTGATTTGCCTATCTCCTTTTATTGAATATGTGGAGATTCTAGTCAGATAATTTTGTATTGCTGCACTCCAGAAGGTAACAGTGTGTGCTGTGGAGGAATTGACAGTGCCAAACTGCCAAGACCATCAGGCTGACAAATAAGAGGATGTCTTGTTTGTGGTTGGGGTATAAAGCAAATAAAATACAAAAGAAGCTAATGGACAGAACACAATCCCTCCTGCAGGTGATTCTCTGAGTGCCTTCTAATCTGGTAACGATCCCGCCTCCCCCTGCTCCCTGAGCTCTCCTGCACTCCTGTTAGACTTGATTAGACTATGTATGGTGGAGAGCAAGATTTAATCATGGCAGAAAGAATCCTGAACTGAAAGACAGTTTTTAGGTGCCTGTGCAGTGAATGGCAGGCACAGTGAAGTGGATTTGTGATGGAAGTTATGATTGCAGGTACACATTGAGGCTTTGTACTGAGTTTGCTAGGCCTTGGGTTGTGGTGTGTTGGACATTAGGGAAAAAATGCCTTGGAGCTTGTACTCTTGGTGGTCTTTCTTAGTCATTCCTGCATCCTAGAGTTTTAGAAAGGAGTCTCAGAGAACAGCGTCTGCAGTGCAGCCTTTGTGTTCTAAAGTATCTTGTTCCAAGAGATCTGCTGTTTTGCTAGTTACTTTGAAATAAAAGACATAAAATACCTGAAAGCCCATGGGAATGCTTCCCAAATGCTTTCTAGTTATCAGACTCAGGGCAGGCTTTAGGAGAATTGACAAAAAGGATCCTCCAATGCAAAGGTAACACACTCCCTCCTGTTGCACGTGAACTATATTCTTACTGGACTGAGTAGAAATTCAGGTGAGTTGCAAGTCTTGTCAGCAAGAAGGTCTGGAGGGCTGGGTTGGTGCAGCTACTGTGAAATGTCTTTAGTGTTTAAGTACAAATGTCTTCCATAATACCATTTGGCTTCTAATTTGTTAGTATTTGAGATCAGTTGCAGCATTGGGTCACTGCGGCCCCCCTTTTAATTGCATTTAAGGTGTTAGAGGTAGGAATTGGGATCTGGGTCACGGAGGAAGATGTACTTTGCTGTGATAACCAACTACCTCCTCACAACCCGTGGACTTTTCTGAAAAGGGACCCCAAAGACTTGGCATTAAACAAGCAGAAGGATGGGACATTAGCTGTTTTCTGCAGCTGCAGTGAAAATGCCATGGGTTCAAACAGGTGCATAACGTCTGTTCTGCGGATCCTGAAAGCTCTCTGCGTTCTTTACTTCCACTGAAACACTGAGAGGGACTGTGGAGGGCAAAAGCTCAGGAAGGATGGCAAAGCAAAAGACAACTGAAAATCAGGTAATTTTAGGCCAATGAATATCAAATGTTGTTGATTATTCACTTTTTAATGTTTTCTCCTACTTAATTATTGCCTTGATTGGAATTGTTGGTGTGGGGGTTTTTGTTGTTGTTTTGTTTTGTTTTCTTTTTTATTTTAAAGAGGTGTAAACTGGTAAGATTATAAAAGGCAGGTTGGTATGAGACTGCTGGCCATTTATGACTGCAATATAAAACACTGAGGTTTAAATTTTAGACCTGTGAAGTTAATTGCTCAGAACTGGACATAGCCTGAGTCCTTTCTACGTAAGAAAAAATATAAAGTCTTGTTCCAGCCCTTGCATTTTACTGAGCTGCACCCAGTGTTTATTGCAGCAAGACGAAGATATCCCACTCCAGTTCTCCTCCCAAGGGCTGGAACCAGTGTCCCTTCCTCTTTGGGTCTGCTCACAGATGGTCGATTAACACCCTGAGCAAACCAGGCTTTTTCTGTGTTTTGTGGCAGGCTGTTTGTGAACAGCGATGTACCTGCTGTTGGCAATGCTGATGTTGAGCATAGGGCTACACATTTTATTATCTGCCAAGTACCTTTATAGCAGTGTTTGCTAAGAACAGTTTAACGACAACACGCATCTGCCCATTATGTATGCAATAAACGGAGATGTTGTAAAATTACTGGTAATAAGAACTGCTACAAAATCATTTACTGCATGGTTTAAGTGCCGCATGCTTTGCTGTCTCAAGCACAGGTAGCAGCATAGATTTCTTTTTTTCTTTTAGTGGAGATGTTTGATGATGTTTACATATTTGAAGGTTTGTTTAAGAAATCTTAAATGTGTGAATGATTTTTGGACTGTCCAGACCTGAGTCTTCAGTGTAATGCTAGATATCCACTGAGAATACATTTTCTTATAGGACTGGCGGTTCCCAGGGGTGCTGGACACATCAGGAGAAAAGTCTTTGCTGCAGTGTTTTAATGCTTTTAATCCCTGCTGGATCTTGAATATTCAAAGACATTAGGAAAGTCAAAACATCAGACTAATTTTTATGATTCCATGAGATAAAGTGAAAGGCCTTTTCAGAAATCGGGTCTGTTCTAGAGCTTATCTGTTCATTGATTTATTAATACCAGATAGGTCCCTATTGCACAATTACCCAAAATGTCTCCAAACTGCAGAAAAAAAGATTCCATCTGAATTTAGAAGAAGTGTTCATGCAGTCTTTTCACACCCATTTTAATGTGTTCCTCACTAATGCTGTAGAAAAGCCTCCACAGAATGAGATCTGAGGCATGTTAGCTTTCATTAAGGGCATTTGTGTGGGGAGTTTTTCTCACTTGCCGTTGTTCCATTTGTAACACCTGTGGCTGTTCCCTCTGTGGCTGGCCCCAGCAGCTCCTGCTGTGGTATATGCTGTACACAATTCTTCTGCTCAAGAAACACAGGCCTGGGCTTCCCATACTTAACTCCCATGTGTATCTCCCTAATGGCTGGGTGTCAGAGCAGAAGGCTACCGCTGGTTGCGTAAGTGCTGGATTATTCTACTGTATTAGATGTGTCCTCCGTCTCTGCATCCTTTCCTTGCCTTCCATGGGGTAACTTCTGTTCTAATATCCAGACAATTCCTAAGATGCTCATAAGATGTTGTGCTAGCTCCAGTAAAGGCAATATAACCAAGGTGGGGCTTGTCAGGGAAGAGAAACAATATGAAGGAACAACTTCAGAGTCTCTCACTTCTGTGGATTTGTATTGTGATCCCTTCCACTCATCATTAATTTATTGTCCGTAGATGTATATATTCAGTCAAAAAGCCACTCTGAATATATGTAGTTTCCAGGACCAGCGATGGCATTTGTTGCCTTGTAATGCCTTTGTGATATTATCAGTACAGAAGAGTGTGCAGTTAATTCTGCAGTCAGGGTGATTACATATTTTTGGGAAAAGATCATTTCATGGTCTTTAGGCTGTTGAACTTTAACTTTGAAGAGTCTCATGGATGTGACAGTCTCAAACAGCATCTGCTGAGTAGCTGGAAATTCTGAGACCGTATAAAAATCAACTGATTGTCTCTCCTGTATTTTAAAATGATGTGGGTATGATTTTTTTTAATCTGTGTTCTTTCCTGTTTCTTTACCCTGTCTCCATCATCATATGCTCTTGATATTTAAGACCACTTCTGCCTTCCGTGCTGCATGTGAATGTTAGTTCTCCAGGTGCTCTTAAACTCATCTGAATATGGTAATTGATGGCACAGAAGAGAATTTCTGCTCTTTTTCTCTAAACTTCTGTGTTTCGGGCTGTTTATTGCTGAGTTTAGTTTTCACAAGGTCCTCTCAGTTCAAGAAATATGATTATCCAGAACTGTATTAGATTTTGCGCTACTGTCAGTTCCTGTAAAGAGCACTTGAGCAACAAAAAAAGATGTTGATGGGTAGATGAGTGAGAACATTTGGTTAATGCTTTTTAGCATCTTATACTTTTTTTTTTTTAGTATAGGCCTCTTCTGCAGGACTAGTATTGCAGTGGCGTATTTGTTTATCTGCTGCTTTATGAATGGCAGCTCAGAACAGTGGCTTCCCCTTAATACAAGCCACAAAAGACACCCTATCTAGAAGTCAAAGCACAATGCTGCTCCAACGACTCTCAAATTAAAGGACAACTTGTCATGGCAGATCAGTCTTTGCCCAAATCACACTGTATCAGGGGAAGGTAGAATTTAGTAAAATTTGGATCATCTGAAGTGGTAAGTCACCGTGAAGAAAGGAAATACTTTTTCATGTTTTCATCCCAGCTTTCCCAGGTAGCTCCCAGGAAGACATATAATGGGATGTCACAGGTATGATCCAAAATGGGCTCATGTACTTTATGCATGTGATCTGCCGAGTGTCTAGAAATGAACCATTACACTGGGTGGAAGACTCACTTCAGACTAGACAGTATCTTAGACTCTCTTATTGCTCAGTGACTGATTTTAGTCCCCGTGTCTTCAAACCCCTGTTCATGTGCATACCCTCGAATCAGACTAGTTTGGTTTTCTGTTGTGACTGCCAGTTGTCCCTACATTTATATGGGAATATCTTGATGGAAGTGGCCAGGATGAAGTAGATTCATTTGTCATGAAAAATTATTTCCAATATTTAAAATTGCTATATAGACCTTGGAGATGTTATCTGTGAAATTAGCTTTCTCTATCTCTTTGCTTCGCCCAGTTGAAGCCATCAAGCTGAAAGGCAGGCCCTGGCATAGTGCATTTTCTGTCTCATTTCTTCATCTCTATTCATTTCAGAGGGAGAGGAAAGACTTGGCATTCATGATGCTCCCTTAATTGACTCTCTGTCCATGTGGAGATAGGCAGCCAGCCCTTGGGCACTTTGATTGATTGGATGAGGCTATTATGTGATATGAAAATGATGCGCAGAAGCGCAGCCATCACCGTGAGCACAGAAAGGTCCTCCTTGGGGGTATATGTTGGCTCACCCAGATCTGCTTGGTTTGTCTGCCTTCTCTCACATGCAGAATATTCTACAGAATAGCTCACCTGGTGGTCCTGGTGAATCTGCCACCACTAGGTACTAGACTCCAAGCTGTGGCTCTCCAGAGGGAAAACGTTCTCACTCACTCTGCTACAGGGTCTGAGAACATGTAAAGGAAAGATAATTTTCATTTCCTTATCAGTATCCTCTTTTTTTTTTTTCTGGGTAATCAAGAATGAGGAGGTTAAAATTGGGAGATAAGGCGCAGAAGAGGGAAACTGTATCCTTATCAATCGAATTTTAATCTGAGTTGCAGAGCGACTTCCTGCTTTGTGATGATTATAGGTGGTGAGTAGGTGGACAGGTAAAATGCAAAACTCAGGAGATATCCATCACATTAATGCAAAAGTTATCACATTGAAGAAACACAGCAGCAGGCAGGACGTACAAGACAAGCAGCCTCATAATAAATGCTCTTGGTCTCATGATGCTTCCATTTTTTATGGCCTGCAGCCGCTAACTTCTGAAGTTCTGCCAGTTAAGGCAAGGTCCTCTTGTGATCAGCCTGGGCCCTTTGGGTAGGGCTTTCCTACCATCATAATCTTGTGAGCAACTTAGCATTTTTCCATTTCTGAACAAGGAAGAATTATAATCCTTCATGTTACAAGACTGTTAAAGGGAGCAGAAGGACAGGGCAGGTTGGAGGGGATTACTGTTGGAAGTTATATCAAAGCACTAGAGTTTAGGATTCAAACGGGCTCATGTGGAATCAGACGTTTAACTACCCCAATACCCACAGGCCCCATTTCAAACTGCCATGAAAAGAAAAATACAGTATTTTAAATAGTGAATTTTTATCCACTACCTTTCATTAAATGAGTAAAAATGGAAAATGACAATTCAGCCCTCAGCTGGAAAGCGTGTTAGATTGACAGCTGTGGGAGTCCTAGGCATGTGCTCAGAATGAGAAATACTCAGAGCAGCTATCCTTTATGTACCTTATTCGTCTCTTGGAGAAGTATTTGCATTAGAGATTAGAAGGTAGGTCATTCTTTCTGCCCTGCCTGGTCTTTGGCAGAGCTACAAAGTAGAATGGTGAAAGGAGTGACTCTTCTTGTATAGCTCTGTGTTCCTCTCTGTTGCTTGTGGGGCTGCTGAAGACAGAAGAAGCCATGAGGCAGCTTAGAGCACCCAGCCCAGGGAGTGCAGTAAGGGGGTCTGAACTGAGCAGAGCAAAATGTGCTGCATGGATCATCCACCGTGGTAGCACAAGATTTACCCCTGAACAAGTGATTGGCAAAAGGTGTATGTTTGCTTTATAGTGTGAAGGAAGCAAGAATGCAGAAACCACCTCAAATACTTCATAGTTTTGTTAGTGGTTGGGTTTTTTTGCTTTATATCTCTCTGTCATGAATGTTTGTGGTTGAAGAGAAACATGAGGTCAAAGAAAAGGCTTGACATATTAAGAAATTTCCAAAGATCTGGAGTCCTTACACTGGCGTACAGAATCTAGTTCCAAGATGTGGAAGCCTAAAATTCAGTGCCTAGTCATGGAAACATCCAGGTTTTCACCATTTTGTTACCATCTCCCCAGTGAAGTTCTCTTCTGTTGCACTCTGGCTTTTTGATGTAAACACCAAAAGTCACTGCTGCTTCATTCCAAATGATCAGATCTCATGTCCAATTTGTGCAAATCTCCTTTATTCCATATTTGCATTTGATTGTTCTGTCCTCGTAGGGAACCTACCAGGGTTGAATTTTAGTCTTTCCCTCCCTGTCAAGTGTTACTGGAGGATGATTTAGCACTGCAGCCAAGGTGCTTGCCTCAAAGCTGTGGTTTTAGTAATTCCAGCTTTTCTTCTTGTTGAACATAGGGCTGGGCAGCTGAGGATGGGGATAACGTAAGGCACGGGTAATAGCTGGTGGTTCACTTTTTACCAGTCGCAGTCTGATGCTGGGAGCACCACTGTGGTGTGAAGGAACTGCCATGAACCATGCTGGGGAAAGGGGTGGAGACTGCCCAGTGTTTGGCTGAATGGAGATTTCCTCTGTCACCCTCTTCTTTTTTTTTTTCTCTCTCTCATATTTTTTTTTTTTTTCTTCTGAGACGACATCATAGTTCTGTATTTTGTTCAAATACTCGTATGCCATTCCCTGCTGGGAATGCCTGCTGGGTTCCTTCTGCCACCTCACCTTCCAGTCTGATCATATTTCACTTTTCTGTCTGGTGCAGAAGAGCAAGGAATGGCCTAAAAGATTTCTTGGGATGGAGGAAATAGGGACAAGGGGAGGAACGAATAGATCTTTGTCAAACAGAAGGCTGGTATCTTTTTCTTCTGTCATTTTACAGCCTGCAACCTTTTCAGGTAAAGCAATTAGGCAAAACAGGATTAGGGTAAAGAGAAATGATTTATTGTGCTGTTTTATCAATGGCTCAATTTGGTTTTGCTTTCTCTCTTATTTTTTTATTTAAAGTCAAAGGCATTTGGGCTGCTTTAAAAAAAAAATAATCAAAGCATAAAGGAACACTACAAATAGCCATGTTGAAGAGTAATGAATCCAGCAGACAGAAGGACTTGTGTCCAAATAAAAAAGGCAGAAAAGTGTAGGCTGGAATTGGTATTGACTGTGCAACGTGCACAGTGCTAATGGACCTGCAGAAGAAACAAGAGCATTGCAGCCATAAAGTGAAAACCCGGTCTGCTGTGAATACAGATGAGGGTGGGAACGACACTGCTTCTATGGGGCTGCTGTTACACACGTGGCCTCTTGAGCTACCCTGCTTATAAAGTCAGAGTGACAGGATGTAGATTAGCAATCAGCATCCTCATTTAGCTTTTTCTCACCGGGTTGATTTACACTGATGTGATTTCTCTTTCCTTTTGTCTTTTCCTGCTGCCTGGGGACTATTTGCTGAGCCCATCTATTCTCTTTTCCATTTTTTTTTTAGTTCTTTCTTCTTTTTTTCTGAGAGAAACCATAAAAGTTTGTGTGTGTGTGTATGTGTTACCTGCAGTCCATACCCTAGTGTGTGCCACCAGCAAAGCCTCAGTCAGTACCTCTTCCAGGAGAAGCAGCTTTGAAACAACTACCACGTCCCTGCTCCTGAAAGCTGTTTTTTCCTAGACACCCTATCACTCAGATTAGGGAGAGATACTGGCCTGTATCCACTTGATCAATGTGCTCCATCAAAGTATTGATCAACAAAATCCCTACTAAGAGTGTGTAGCGCCCATAGTTTTCTTCTTCTGTGTGGATCCCTTAAAAAGGGAGTATTCTGTTAGACACAGAAGAGCTTGTGCGTGCCAAGAGCCGTAATTCAGCAGCTGTTTGGGTGCCTGCAGGGGGCTGTGTATTATATTTTCTCCTGCTTCAGCATTGCTCCTGAGTTACATGCTCGAGCAACTCCTTGGTGAAGGCTATCTAGGAGGGCTTCAGGGCAAGAAGGAGGGCCCCCAGATACAAATGGGAGGGGAGACACGAGGGTCCTAGCATTAGAATTGTTTGTATTTGGGACTGAGATGTCTTCAGTACTGAGGTGAGACAGAATTGTTCAGGCAATGAACTGTAACCTGTCTCACACTGTTTTTGAGAGTGGCTTTGCATGTTGGCAATGGATTGTAGGGTACAGTGATGTGGAGCCTGCCAAATCTCACAGTATTACCCCTCTCTCTGTAGTAGCCAGAGATGGAGACTTGGGGGAATTTTTGTACCCTTGTATATAGACAACACATCAGAGAGCCTTCAAACTGACAAGGAACAGGCAAGGTCATAGCTGGGAGAAAGCCAGTAAGTTGCTGACCTCTCCACCTGTTTTTTGGCTATCAGAATAAATTAAATAAACCCACATTAAACTGTTTATAAGGGTACAAAATGATAATCCCATGCAAACAAGTGCCATTTTTTTTTGCATATATGCAGAGTATTTTCAAAAAGAGATAAATATCATTATCATTTTACTTTTGGGGAAACTGTAATACAGAGCATTAAGGTACCTACAGTAATATTCAAGATTACAAAAGTAATTAGCCACAGACCCGGGCTGAGGGGGCTGTATTTGCTTTACTGGGATTTAAACGCCTGAATCTAAGATATCAGATGATTTAGTCATTAGACTCTTAGGACGCTAAGCTACTTTTTCCACCTTGAAAAAGCTATCTGATGTCTCTAAAATAATATTCACAGATCTCTACAGACATGGTGATATAGTCCTGGGATATTTGATTAGCAGTTCCTGTAGATAAATACTTATATACTGTGATAGGATAGAGATAATTCATATCACAACCCAAGTTCCTTCATCTTCTCCTCCTCTCCTGTTTTCCCACTCAGAAGAGCACTGATGAATCACTTTGGCCTTTCAGCCGTGTGGTAATGAAAAGCTGATTACCGTACAGCTCCCCACGGGTCAGCCTCTCTCTTATCCAGCATTGCACTCGCTCAACTGCTGTTCCCTGTGTGCCTGGCCAGAATCCAGGGGACTCTAACTAATACATGGAGGAAGTTAGTAAAGGTGTACTTATAAAACAAAAATCAAGTTGTACGAGCCTTAACTTAAGGAACAAATGAACATTAAGGAACTATTGTCTGACAGTGAGAGCTAAAACATGCAGTGATTTCCCCTGGATCACGAATCAGAGCACGACTAATGATATTCCTTTACTATTACTACTGGAAATCTTTGCGAAGCTGCCTGACAGGTGCTGTTGAGAAGGTGTGTTGGAGTATATTGAGTACAGAGCACCCTGTGCTACCATGCGTGCAGTCCCGCTTGCTCTGAAAGACCATCCGTGTGCTGCTCCTGGGGCAGTACCTGCAGGTGAACTGTGGGAGCACAGGCAGCTGTGCTATGTAAATTTAGCTTCACTGCTGGGCTAATGAGTAAATTTGATGGGAACTTCTCACAAAACAAGTCTTGACATATACAGGACGTCACTAATTCAGTGCTTCACAATACAGACATGCCTTGGGATTCTCTTTCTGGATTATATCACTACAGACAAGATCATTTCTCTGTGCCTTGTCTTCCCCAGCTGCAAATAACCCAGATACTTGAGACTTTCCGAAGTCATAAAAGGGTTGCAAGGTGAAAAATTCATGAATTGTTATGAACTTCAGACTCTAGGATGAGAAAAAAATTGAAGACCAGCAAAATGTTAATTTTTTTTTAATCTTTGACCTTATGTTTCATAGCTTTTCTTGAGCTTAATGGACATCCTGCCCTGAGAACAGGTAGAAAACCTGACCTAGTGATAACTGATGTTCATTTTTGTGTTATCTAGCTCATTTTTCTGTTATTGCTAGTTGAGACATAGTATTTTATTTTTCATTGCTACAGAAATGAGGGGAGATTTGGTTTCATGTATTAACAATTTGAGTTTATATCCCCAAAAGAACAACATTGCCCAGACCAGCAATGTTTATTAAAAATCCTTAAAGGTCAGAGATTTTCTCCTAAAATAGCAGTGGCTTTCTGTCTTGTGCTACTTTTGTACACACACAATACTAATACAATCCTTGTGTGGTTTTTGAGAGACACTGCTGGATTTTTTTGAGGTTTACAAGCAACCTTTTGTAGATCAAATGCCATAATACTCAGCAACTCAAGGGAAAAAAAGACTTTCTAGTTTCTTTGACATTGAAATGGTAAAATTATTCATTGCCCTTTATGAAGCACTAAACAAATGATGAGATTTGGTATGGTGTGTCAGCGATTGGTTGAATGTATTTAACTTGATCGTGATATGAGATTTACAGAGCACACAAGAAGGGAGTCTTAAATAGTTTTACCCATTGACCTTTGCCAAGATAATAAGCCTGAATATCAACTCCTCACCAGTTAAATTGTATACTAATGAAGTGACATTGGATACTCAGATACAGGCGTGAGAAGTATTCTTAGTCATACGAGTATAAAGGTATATTCAAGAAACGTGAGTGTAAAAAGAGTATTCCCTTATCAAGCTTCCATGGCTATTTCTTATTAAAAACTAAAAAAAAAAAAAGGATAAAAAGTGTAAAGAGAATGCTGTCAAGCAGCTCAGACTGAAATCCAACAATAGGAAGGGAGCTGGCAAAAATCTGAAATATAATCAAGAGGCTGAAGGGAGGTATTATGGAGAAAGATTAGGAGAGTTCAATATGTACAGGTTGGTAAAATGATAAGATGAGGGGAGGCTGATGAATCAGTTCTAATGGGAGAGCTACCTTCCCAAGAAAGGGGAATGACTTAAGAATATTCACAGAACACTAACTCTGGAATATTGGGTTAAATTAAGAAAGGAAAACGATGAATATCATAGGCAGCATACTGATAACAAGCTGTATTTCTTTTTCCTTTGTTTTGCAATAGCAGGAACCCTATAGAAGGGCTGCAACCCCCATCACTTAGACACTGGAAATTAGAATGGTTAAAACAGCAGAGTATGGCCAGGATGCTGTATGCTTTAATGAAATGTGCATTCTAAGAGGAGCTGCATGATCTAGCCAGCTCTTCTGTTTCTAGCTTGTGTGGATCTGTGAAATGTATGCCTCAGAATAATGAAACCCTGGAAATGTTTTCCAACTTCAAAAGATCTATTTTTCTTTCTAAACCCTGCTAATGACTGGATATGTTCTCCCAATTAGTGAGAAACGTGAATAAATTTCTAAGATGTGCAAGACACTGTTTCCCAAAGTCTATTTTGCTTGATTCTTAATGTAATTACTTATTATAATAACACATACTGAATTAGGAAGAGTAGAGTAGTTTATTGTGTAAAAATAACAACATTTTGATACCTCAGCCTTTCTGCTAGATCTTAAAGAATTGTGGAAAAGTTCGTGTTTAGGCAAATTAGAAACAATTTTATGTAGCATATGTTACAGTATTAGATGAGAAAAGAATGTCATTAAGGAAGGTATTGTCAAGTACACTGGAGGAAAAAGCTGTTGCCTGCAAAGTTCAAATCCCAGCTCAAATCTGAATTAGAAGAGGCATTCACAGGCTCATATGAGCACGTGTAGCATGTGTCCAAGATCTTTCCAGGTGTCTGGTAAAGGAGAGCCTAACGTAAGGCTCATTCTCTGATGCCAGTGTATGGGCAGAAGCAAGTGTAGTACTTAATGTTCACCTTTGTGGCAGGGGAGGACAGAGGCTTTTCTGACTGCTAAGCTGTTGTCCCAAATATTGCTAATCAGCATAAAACCCCCAAACAAGAACAAAAACCTAGCTGGCCATTTAGCTTGCTTGCGTTTAGTCCTGCTCGGTTGTGGACTGTGCTTGATGTTTGGCAAATCAATTAGGTTCTCAACGCATAAAAGCAGTAAATCCTGACAAACTCTGCAGTGTTTAGGGGCCCATCATCTTTTAGAGTAAAATCCCCAAGTGTAAGTTACGTGCCTACAGTGTGAAGAAGCCATTCAGTAAGGATGGTTCACGGCAGCCTGCACACTACCAGTGACTGCTGGGAAGCAGGGACAGGGCTCAGGTAGCCAGAAGTGCATACCATGGAGAAGGATGTGCCATTCTCCTCTCCTAGGTGCAACCTTGAGCTTGCTGCCCACATGAATGTGAAGTCCATATTCTAAAACCCACTTTGAGATTTAGGAGCCAAATAGCATCATATGTGGTCATACAGCTGCAGGGTGTTGATGAAGCACTTTGGTGCTTTGCCAAGTTGCTTTTACATTCCCTTCTTTCCATTACACAGAAACTGCTTTGATGCCAGACTCTAAATTCCTTGCAGTTCTGTGCCTTGATCTCTCTGCATGTCTAATTGTTCACAGGGTGGTCTGTCCGAGAGTTCTGCAAGTGACTGTGCACCTAGATTCCTGTTGTGTTGGCAACCTTGTTACCTTGTGGAGGAGGTGCTAGTGCCATGTTTAAAAGCTGTGGAAGCTTGGGAGCTTCTCAGACTGGTCATCCATTAATGTGAGGGTTTTTTTAATTAGATTGGTGTTGTTCTGTGGAGCTGTGTCAGGAGTAAGTGAGAAAGGCACTGTGATTTCCAGATGCGGATGAAGTTGGGGAAGTATGACAGTCCTGCAGCAATCCTGCTGGTTTTGGTGCCTTTGTTGGAGCACAGCTGTGCCCAGCAGCTGGTCTGGAATCAGGGATCCAAGAAATTTGCACAGTTAGCAGATATAAATAGAGAATCTGTATTTATGAGAGATGCTTAACTCTGCAGTAAATAAATCCTAATCCAAATAAAAGGCTAATTGAAATCTTAAAAGACTGTCTTGTGCCTAAATTCCTCCTCTTTTGAGTCTCTCTTTATCTGCAGAATTTGAAAGAGAAACAGGTGTTATATCTATAGAGTCTTAACATCCATGTTTCAAGTGATGTCAGGAAATGTCCCCTTTCTCTTACAGATTTAGATTATTTTTAGGCTTGTGGATTATTTTATAGTTTTCAAAGGAATTATTGGCATTTTAATTCTTTTGACTTGTTTGATATTCTGAGATTTTTTCAGGACCTGTTTGATGAAGAATACAATGAGGAGGTGTCAGGTTGCTGTTGGATCATTCAAGAAGGGGGAAGAGTTGCCCAGTAGTGGTGGAACAGTAGTTCAGGACCAGGTTATGTCCCTGTACTGCCATGGCTTTGCAGTGTGACTCGGAACCAACTGGCTCCTATTTCTGTCTCAGTTTTTGCTGTGAAAGTAGGCCAATTCAAAGGCATTCCTGAGGACATCTCAGTGTTTTCAAATTGTACTGAGGACTTCAAATAACAGGAATCAAGGGCAGGAAAGCCATCCTATTAGAAGACCTACCATTTTGCTTATTTTAGGAAACAGGATGTTCTTTGCAGCGTGGTGTAAAGCTGAGTCACAGAATCACAGAATTTTCATGGTTGGAAGGGACCTCTGAGAGAGAGTCCAACCATACACACACAAAAAACTCCAAAACAAAACAAAACACAAATAAAAACCCACCACAAAAAAAAAACCTACCAAAAAAACCCTGAACCCCACAAAACAAATCACCCAACTCAACAATCCTGACCACTAGAGCATGCCCTGAAGTGCCACATCTACTCGTTTCTTAAATGCCTTCAGGGATGGTGACTCCACCAGCTCCCTGGGCAGGCCATTTCAGTGCCTGACCACCTTCTCAGTGAAGTAATTCTTCCTAATATCTAATCTAAACCTCCCCTGCTGCATCTTCAGACCATTTTCTCTGGTCCTCTCATTATTCACTTGGGAGAGGAGGCCAGCACCCACCTCTCTACAACCTCCTTTCAGGTAGCTGTAGAGGTCAATGAGGTCTCCCCTCAGCCTCCTCTTCTCCAAACTAAATATGCTCAGTTTCCTCAACCTCTCCTCATACGACTTGTTCTCTAGACCCCTCTCCAGACTGGTAGCTCTCCTCTGGACACATTCCAGCACTTCAGTGTCCTTCTTGTAGTGAGGGGCCCAGAACTGAACACAGAACTCGAGGTGAGGCCTCACCAGTGCTGAGCACAGAGGCACCATCACTTCCCTGCTCCTGCTGGCCACCCTATTCCTGATACAGGCCAGGATGCTGTTGGCCTTCTTGGCCACCTGGGCCTAATAGTTTCCACATGTAAAATAGGAAACCTTCTTTTCAAAACAGCATTTGCTGATCTAGAACTTGTGCAGACACAAGTGGAAACGTGGGACCTTTCCCAGCGAGCGGCGGTGAGAGCTGGTGGCAGTGGAACTGTACAGGAAAACGACTGGGATGCGCTGCGTGTCTCTGCTTTCTCTTCCACCCCAGGAGCAGCCGCACTGCCTTTTCCCTGGAAAAACCACATCAATAATTTGGCAGTGAAATGAGGATTCAATTGCAGCCTCTTTCGCCATCTAATGGCCACAGGCAGCACTGTCACCTACCCCTCACTGCCCCCAAAGTGACTGAGCCAGTGCCAGCCCCTGGCATCCCCATCCCCATCTGCTGAATTCCTACAGACACCTGCTTTGGGGGAAAGCTTGACACCCTCTTCGTCTTAAAATAGACTTGAAATACGTGCTGAAGCATATTATTTCATTAAGACAACTGAATATACACAGATTTTCTACCCCCTGGCCTCCCCTGGTACCCTTGCAGCCCTTCCAGGAGCATACTGTACTGCACAGATGTTGTCTTGCAGCTCTCGGGATCGTGAGCGAGCCCCGGGTAAGAGCCGATGAAGCACTTTATGCTGAAAACAGAGAGAAGTGGTTTTCTCATTGTGCAGGAGAGGCTGCATGTCTGCTGCTTCTGCGGGTGAAGTGCTTAATATCCCTTTTCTCTAGAGATACCGGCATTGATGCTCATGTATTAAGCTGTGAGTTTTTAAACTCTTGAATGACTGTGTTAGTTTAAGATAATAGCAAGCTGGAGAGAGAATTGGGTGAAGGAAGGACTTTTCTTATATGTATCCTTGGTACTCTTCTTCTATCACGTCATTCTGACGGCTTTCACTGGCCCTCACTTTCACGTTAAAAAGGGGAGTAAATTGAGCGCTTTTTTTGCTGCTAGTGTAGAATTAAACTTGGATGAACTGTCTGAAGTGGATTCCAAACGTGTCTATGCCTGGTGCATAGTGTACTCAGTACAAGAGTTGATCATGTTTTCTTTTTCTGCTTGCAACCTCCTTTTAATATTTTTTTTAGTTCTGTAATGATTTCTTAAGTGAGGATCTAAAACTGTGTTGTTGAAATGAGGTAAATTATATTCTTTTCTACTTTCAGATCAAATAAAGGAAAATCACAAATTGACTTGTTGAATAGATCTTGAGAGTCCTAATTTGTGTCCTGCTTTAGGTAATAGGCCAACATTATTAGGGGCCCAGTGGAAACATAATAAAGAGGTACTATTAAATATTGTTTCAGTAAAGTGGAGAAGGAAATACTGATCCAATTGAACTAGATTCCTCTCATTTTGGTGCATAACAAGGCCACAAACTCTGTCCATACTTGAGTCACTAAGGAACGTGATTTCGGAGTTTTATCACCATATCATGAGGCAAACGATCAGTGACTGGAAGGAAAGTGGTTTGGTTCTGGAGTAGCTGAAATGTCCAGAATATTTAGTTGGTTTAACTGGGTAGCATTTCTACGCTCCCGCAGTGCTGGTAGTTTTCATCAGAAGATGACATTATCGGTCCTTAAAAAGACTAAACTTCAGCTTTATTATATTCTTTGTTGTGTAGTCTCTTATCTGTGCTATAAAACTGGGAATCAAATCTGGCAGTTTGAGAAAGTAATCACATCCCTGATGAAGATATATTTTGTCACATAAAACATACATTTTTGCTTCACCAGCAGTCAGTGCTGTAGGAAGCAGCGTATAATTGAATGTTGCTGAAGAAGTTGATTGTCAATCCGAATTCAAGACGTGCAGGTCAAAGCAGCGTTTGTGTCCTTGTGTGCGTCTGCTCAGCCTGCTTCAAAGTTACAGCTTCACCATTAGGTGGCAGTTTCACTTACCCTTGTATTTTCTCAATGCATGTTTTAAGCCTGCAAAGTTGTGGGGAACCATCAGTTTCATCTTTCATTGGGAACTGTCCTCGGTATTTGAATACATACCTTTACCCTTTTATAGCTTTCTATTTCTTTCAGAGAAGATGTGCACACTCCCAGGTTCCAGACTAAGGGTAATCGGTTAGTTCTCCTTTCTTGGCTTAAGTATGTTTTCCTGTCAAAAAGTCTGTGTTCTTACTGCAATCTTATTAAATGACTGAGTTTCCTGAAGAGCTGGGACTAGAATCTATAAACAAATTTAATTCTGAACTGTTCTCCTAACACTGAGGGAAGTTAGATTTTGAAATAAATATAGCACTGAGGTGCTGTTTCAGAGATCACATGATAAAGACCTTCTTTTAAAAAGGTAAGGAGACTAAAAGCAATGGCTGCAATCTCAGGCTTCAAAATGAAAAATATAACTGCATCCTGGGAATGTTTAGATTAACTCTTTAAACTTTATCTCATGATACTCGGAGTGGATAGATGAGGGGAGGATGGTGGACGTTGTCTACCTGGACTTAAGCAAGGCTTTTGACACAGTATCCCACAGCATCCTCATAGGTAAGCTTAGGAAATGTGGATTAGGTGGATGGACAGTGAGGTGGATTGAAAACTGTCTGAGAGACAGCTCGGAGGGTCATGATTGGTGGCACTGAATCTAGTTGGAGGCCCATAACAAGTGGGATCCCCCAATAATCAGTACTGGATCCAGTCCTCTTCAATATTTTCATCGATGACCTGGATGAAGGGATGGAATGTACCGGGAGGGGTGGCCGACACCTCAGAAAGCTGTGCTGCCATACAGTGAGACCTGGACAGGTTGGAGAGATGGGCAGAGAAGAACCTGGTGAAATTCAACAAAGGCAAGTGTAGGGTCCTGCACTTGGGGACGAATAACTCCCTGTGCTAGTACAGGTTGGGGACTGACCTGCTGGAGAACAGCTCTAAGGGAAGAGACCTGGGGGGGGTCCTGGTGGACAACAGAATTGCCACAAGCCAGCAATGTGCCATTGTGGCCAAGAAGGTCAATGGCATCCTGGGGTGCATCAGGAAGGGTGTGACCAGCAGGTCGAGGGAGGTTATCCTGCCCCTCTACTCTGCCCTGGTGAGGGCCCATCTGGAGTACTATGTCCAGTTCTGGGCCCCCCAGTTCAGGAAAGACAGGGAACTGCTGGAGAGGGTGCAGCAGAGGACCACCAAGTTGATTAGAGGCCTGGAGCATCTCTGTGAAGAGGAAAGGCTGAGGGACTTGGATCTTTTTAGTCTGGAGAAAAAAGACTGAAGGGGTATTTGATCAATTCCTGTAAATACTTAAGGAGTGGGTGTCAAGAGGATGGGGCCAGTCTTTTTTCGTTGGTGCCCAGTGACAGCATAAGAGGAAATGGGCACAAACCTGTACATAAGAAGTTCCACCTAAACATGGGGAGGAACTTCTTCACTTTGAGGGTGGCAGAGCACTGGAACAGGCTTCCCAGAGAGATGGTGGAGTCTCCATCTCTGGACACATTCAAAACCCGCCTGGACATATCCCTGTGCAACCTGCTCTAGGAGGACCTGCTTTGGCAGGAGGCTTGAATTGGTGATCTCCAGAGGTCCCTTCCAAGCCCATATCATTCTGTGATTCTGTGAATGTTACACACAGGTATTTTTGCGAGTTCAGGGTTTAGAAGCAAGAAATTGTTTTTTGCAACATCAGTTTAAAAGTACTCCCATTGCATCTGAGAAGCCAGGAACTAAACAAGCTTCAAGGGCTTCTCTTCCACTCAAAGTATGATACCTCCCAGCCAAAGCAGAGCCACAGTGACTGAGAAATTTTCCAGGCTTGCATTTTGTAGTATTTTTATAGTAAAACAGCACCTGCCTGGTGCATAGCACACAGATTTCACTTTGCCTGCTTATAGTTACTGTTGATCAAACCCTGTGGCTGTCATATTCTCAGTTGCTCAGAGCTTGACTTTCTGTTTGGGAATGCGAGAGCTTTGCCTGTCTTCCTTTGATTATGGTTTTCTGTTGTGTTCCTCCCTGCTTGGAGGTGATACTCAGTCTAGCTGACACAGGGGTGTTTTTGCAACATAAAGAAGCAGCAATGTGCTCTGGAGGGCCAAGTGGCGGCAGGTGTAATTGTGTGTCTCCCAGGAGAAAGGGTGAAATGGGACTAGATGCAGTCTTTGGTGCTTTAATATCATGCAGAATGTTGTTCTGAGATGATAAAATTGCTGTTAAGGCAATGTAAGCCCCTTAACTCCCATTGAAGATAATGATATTGTGATTTTGGCAGCACTGTGCATATTCTATTTTGTTGTTTTCCAAAGTTGGTTGGAAATTAGAAGAAAAACAGGTTTGAAAAATATCCCAAAATTTAATTCCTGTTTTACAGGTAGAAATTATCTGATGTGCTCTGTTCAATGCCTTGTGCAGGGAGCTGGCTAGTTTTGCTGTTCCTTTTATAAGCCTTCTATGCAGATACTGTAGAAAGATGAGAGGAAAAGAAATGCCGTATTTTGTTGCCACCAGCAGTATGAGGGGGAAACTGACAGATGAAGTTCATACAGCTAGCTGGTGTTAGATTATTTCTTGTAATGTACTTAATTTCAAACTGAAGGTGACCCAATAGGCAGCTGTTAACGTTCAGGCTCAAGCAGTTCCTGTCATTATGAAATAATTTTTGTCTGAATAATTTCTGAAATTGTATGGGATCATCTAGAATGCAGAAACCTCTGGACTGTTAAGTTCTTCTGTTTCCATAGATTGGCTTTGATTTAGCTTTAATTCTTTTTTGGGAAGGCTTCCAGATGGGGTCATGAGTATTCTTCAAACTGGAGGCCATCTGAGGCCATCAGGGACACAAAGGCCTGATACAAGTTTCACATGTGGTTCCACCACCGTGCTTCAGCCCCAAACAACAGCTGTGGGTTCACCCCACTGCTTTGGCCTTACTGTAGAGCTTTTACCACTTCTTATCTCCCATGCTTGGTTGTGGGACTCCTTTCAAATGTGGGCAGTTGTGAGGGGCCCATAGTGGAGCTGCTCCTACCTGCCCCTGCTTGTCTGAGTAGCCCCTGGGCCCTGTTCCCTCCAACTGAAGGCTGCCTTTTAGACATTGCAGCCTGGCTTTCTCTTCCCTTTTCTATGGGTACAGATTGCAGAAAGCCCAAGAAAAGGGTTTTGATATCACTGGATCAACAAATTGTTGAAAACCTGAAAGAATGCCTCCAGATATTGCAGTTACTCCCCTCCCCCGAGTTTTCATTGATAATAATTAATGGTCTTTATCACTATAGAGAAATACCATTTGAAAGAGTATAAAATGTCAAGCTCTCTCCCCCTCACCCTTTTTTTGGACTTGTATAATTAAGGAAGAGAAAAATTTTCATCTCTGAAGTAAACACAATTTGCTGGTAGGGCCAGTTCTAGTTAGGCTGTCTCAGAGCCTGGAAAACCTCATGATGGATTTGCCACAGCCTTTACACAAAGTTAATCTGATGGCCACACTCCCATCTGCTTTTACCATGCTTTGTTAAATTTTGTTGGGCTCTGTTCTAATAATCTCACTTTCTCTGATACACTTTAGTGGTTTGGCTAAATAATACATGTGAAAGTATTCTCCAGTCTTCCAAATACACGTTTGAACATCTGGCCATCCCCCAGCCTTACCAGCTTCCATCTTTGAATGTTATCGTCATTGTGATTCATTCCTTTTCTTTTGTTACAGAGTTAACTCTTACCAGGTACCTGTTTCATATTCATATCAACAAGAGCTAATTGCTGTAAGAGAATTGTGCATCTAATTACCTTTATAGGTAATTTTCAGCAAATAGATGGTAATTAACTGTCCTGACCTTACCTGTGATCCCACTCAGCTAAATGGGATGGGTTTTGCAATTTACTCTCCTCATTCCATCTCTCCTGCGCTTAAGAGTCTGGGAGACATTTTAGGTGAAAACAAACCAATTTTTTCCACAGTACAGAGCATTAAGGCTGTGGCTGTGGACCTTTTTATCAAACAGCTAAATATTTATTAGAATTCAGAATCTATTTTTAGAGATTGAACTTCCTGTCTGCCATCCCAATGAGCAAACACGTCATACTTATGATAGGTAGCTTTATTCCTCCCCCTGTCCCGGACTCCCTCAGAGCACAGGCAACCCTGCAGGTCATTCTAAACAGTGATTTTAGGTTGTGGAAAAAAGCTATATTTAGGTTAAGACTACAAAACTCCTTTTTTTCTCTAAGGTATTTCTGAACTCTGGTCCTTAGAAGTGAGTCGTTGAATGTTTGAATTCTTCACCCAGCCCTTGGGGCAGGAATTTGGACTGTGTCGTCCTTACTGCTGTTCTGAACAGCACGAGGACTAACACTGATCTGGGGCGCGCGGGGGGAGCAATTCTTCCTTGCTATTAGTCTGTGTGCTTCCTTTAGCACATGAAGAGGAACCTAGAGAAGCTGAGAACACCATGGTGAAATGAGGCTTTTTATTACCTGCCCCCTCGTTGCAAAGTTCCTTCCCAGGCAGTTAATTCTGCAGGTATGCTGCTCAGCATTGAGTGAAGAAGTTGTGTGGACAGTGTTGTCATGCAGGAGGTGCAGACACTGATACACAGACACTAAATTATATGTTTGAGTCAATTTAGAGATCTGAAGAGCCCCTTTTCCCTCATGGGCTGCGTTTAATCTGGCATAATTTGATGTAATGGATCAGAAATGTTGTAACAAAATATATCACATCTGGTTTGCTGCTAGCAATCTGGAGAGTAAATGTCCCTCTGGACTTTATTACAGTGGACAGAAGTGCTTTAGACAGGATAAATAGCAGGCAATTCACCATCAAAACTCTCTTAACTCAGAGTTTTCCATTATGTCTAGTATAAAGAGAACAATACGGGATGTGGGAACATTCTCACGTCTTACCTGTAAGCGGATGCAAAAGTTTTGATATGGGTGACTGTGACTGCTTTCCAATTTCAGTTAGGAGCAGAGGAGATCCAAGCATTTCAGCTGTAGTAGTAGATGCTATAGAAGGTGATTTGAAAGTTTCTTTCAAGAAATGACATTTTCAGTCTAAGAAATCTGGGGATTTCAAGATTTGGTCTTCTTTTGAATTGGAATAGACTCAGGCTCCAGGAGATTTCTCAGTAAGTTTACTGATAGAAGCAGCTGAAGAAGATTCAACTTTACTTAACTGTGGCGTCAAGCTGGTGCTTTTGGAATATGGCACTGTTGTATTCTGACTACTGCCCATAACTTCAAAGTGAATAAAATGGGCAGCACGGTGGTGAATGTGGAAGTTTTAGGGTCACAGTTGCTGTCATAATTCATACATCTACAGTTCTTTTGACTGGAGGATGTCATAGAATTTGCCAACACTGACTAAACCTCCACAAGAAGTAGGTTTTATTGTCTTTTACTGTTCCCATCAAGATCGATGGAGGCTCTTGGAGCTCAGAGAAGAAAGAGATTAATGAAACTCTGTCCTCCATGAATATAAATCTTTAAGTTTTGGACAGGGTGTGTGGGCTGGCTGCTGTTGTACATAAACCCATCCATTGATTGGTTGTCTATGCACTTAGAAGATCCAGCACTACAGCCTTCAGCATTTGAGATAGGCCTGTAGGAATTTAATAATTTTATATTTTTGAATAATTAGAACCAGTGTTTTGGACTATGAATTGCTGACTGTCCTTACCAAGAGATACTGATTTTGTAAGAGAGAAACTGCACTTGATCATGTTTGGGAGTCATAGAGAGATATTCTTTAATTGTCGGATAAAGAAATTCTGGGTAATTTGGGTCATCATTACTACAGACACACCATACATGCCTATGCCAGTTCTTTTCTGCAGGACAATCACGTTTTCAAAACGTGGTGTCTATTACTTGAAAGTAGGACTTAATTTCTTTTATCTGCTAGTGAAATTTACAGGTTTGGACGTGTGTCTCTTGCTTCAGCCTGCATGATTTTGGCAATACCAACTGCCATCCCATGCCAACTACTAGTTTCTAACTCTCTTTATCATGGTTATAATAATTGGACAGTGGTAGCAATTAGCTGGGTGAGCAGCCCTGGCTGTTGGATCTCTGCTGATGACTTCATTAGGAGCGGACAGAGCCTTTGGGATGCCTGGAAATTATTTCTGTGCTGTGTGCGCTGCAGAGGCTGAGCGTTGCTCTCAGGCAGGCACCACCCTGGGATTAGTGGTTTTGCAAATGTTTTTAGGGAAAGCAGCAGCTCTGTGATAGGAGATAAAAAGGCTCTGAAAGGACCTTCCCCCAGGTCTTAGTATTATGAACTCAACTTAGTTTATCCTATATTTTGTTTGGAAGTTGTGGTCTGAAACCCTAAATTACATGTTATCCTGTATTTTTGCACTGCACGGATGCTGTTGTTACCTTCCTAACTGCTACCTGCTCTGCTGTATCAGCCATCCCCCAAAGATGACCTTTTTGCTGGCTTTTTTGAGGGTTGTGATATTCCTGTTTCCACAAAGCTGCTTGCCTTACATTAAATAGTTACCTGGCTCCTCTGCCTACTTGTTTTCAGCGTGGCCGTCTGTCACGTCTGGCCCCTCCTAAATTAGAGATTTCCTGGGTTGAAGAATTGTTGCTTTTTTGAAAACACTATGGTGTACCTGTGATTTTTGTGGATAAGTTTACCCTACAGTTTGTAGACCCATGTTTTCCCTCTGTGCCCTGTCCTATTAAAATGTCTCTTCCAGGACTTTACAAAGTCCAGGGTTTGGGAGTTGTCAGATGAGAAAAAGGAAGAAAAGGAAATTGAGGGTTATTTGGTCCAGGCTGTGCACCTTCCTCAAACCAGCAGCAAGAGACAACATGACCTACCGTTTTTCTCTCCAGTATTCAAAAAAACCAAACTGAGGGGTTTGGTTGTGCTTTTACACAAGGTTATGAAAGTAGTTCACGTTATAGCCTTGCTTTTCAAAGATGGTAGGCTGGTGATAACTGCCTTTTAAGTAGCTTTCCCATCTCTGTAGATTTTATAGGAGAACCCTCATCTCCTGGAAATTTGAGGAAATAATGCAAATTTTACTACTGAGAGCTGCCCTTTCAATTTTCACCTAAGAGTCAGCAACCACCAGAAGATGTTGGCAAAGTGTGACACACCAGATCAGTGAGAGCATCCTGGCTTGAAGGAGAAAAGGATTGAAAACACAACAGTTGGATGTGTTAAATAGCGTCATAATGCGTTTGGTTTCTAACTGTAATTGTTCTGAGGTGATTCAGAAGAGGTAAGGAACCTGCACAAGGACATATAGGGCCTGTGGAAAAGCAGAGTTTTGAATCTTCTGTTTCTTCAGACTTGAGGACATGCTGTAAGCACCATCGTGATAACTCACAAGACAAAATCTTTTCCATCTCAGATCAGTAGCAGCTTGCAGGTGTAAGGTGATGTCTGTGAGATGGTGCAAGTGCATCTTGGCATTTGCAATAGAATAATTATGGCTGAAAGAAGAGAAGGCTGAGGCAAGATGTTATTAATGCTTACAAGTATCTAAAGGGTGGGTTGAAGGAGGATGGACCTGGACTCTTTTCAGTGGTTCCCAGTGGCAGGATGAGGGGCAATAGGCACAAGCTGGAACACAGGAAGTTCCATTGAAATATGAGAAAAAACTTCTTTATGGTGAGGATGACAGAGCCCTGGAACAGGCTGCCCAGGGAGGTTGTCTCTGGAGACCTTCAAGACCCACCTGGATGCAGTCCTGAGTAATGTGCTTTAGCAGGGGAGTTTGACTAGCTGGTCTCTAGAGGTCCCTTCCAATTCTGACAGTTCTGTGACTCTGTGAAAGGGATCTCTGGGAGTCTCTGTCCCAACAGCCTGCTCCAAGTGAGGCCAACTTCAAGAGCAGAACTGGTTGTTAAAGGTGTTACCTGGCTGAATTTTGAAAATTTCCAGGTGTGGAATTTCTACAGCCTTCCCATTGCAGTATGTGGCTACCCAAATTGTGTAATGTTTTACTTACAATTTTATGGAATTTCTCTTGCTGTAAATTGTGTCGTCTGCCTCTTTCTTCTGCTGCACACCTCTGAGAAGAGCTAAACTCCATCGTCACCGTAATTCCCCTTTCTTAATAAAACACTGCTGAGAAGACAGTGATCAAATGCTTCATGCAGCCTGATTGTGCCATGAAGAGAACTCAAGATGTTCAAACTGCACAGAAGTCACATCACTTTCTAAGCTGTATCACCCATGTAATGCAAACGCTTTTTACTATCGTTTTAGTAGCAGATTTCCCTGTACCTTTCTCAGTACACTCCTTGGCTTTGAGGAGCAATTTTTCTTCTACATTAGCCTTCTTGACAGAGATTTCTTCCCAAATAGTTGTACAAAGCTCTGTAAATGTTAGTGACATTTGGAGTAAGTTTGAAGAGCTCGTGTGCTCCGTCTTGGTTCCCCTGTGTCTCTGCCAAGCTTCAAGATGGCAATACAGCCTCGTGTCCCCTCCCAGGGCTAGCAATAACATTTACACGCTACAGTTTCCTCTGTCTGTAAATATTTCCACTGTGCTACTCAGTGCTCTTCTGGCTCATCCCGAGCCCCAGTTCTTTATGATTTCAGCCCAGAGAAGGGAGATGCACAGTTTATTAGATAACATTTACCTTTCATTGTGTATTAAAGGCTTTTTGGTTTTTTTTTTTACTCTCTTCCCGTCCCCCCCAATAACTCACCATCTGACAACACCCATTAATTAGCTTATCCTCTTTAGTGTGTGTGTGATGACAGGAGGAGTGGAAGCATGAACCAAGCCTGATGCCAATGGAAACTGGTACATACTTTTTTTTTTTGTAGGGTTAGCCTGGGGAGAATTGTTCATTATAGAAGTTAAAGCTAAAATCCAGAGTGCAATCTTGTGAAGTTGATTAATGGAGGGAAATTTTGGGATCCTGCATTATAACATTCCTTTTGTAGGTCAGTTTAAAGTTTAGAAGGTCTCCATTGAAGCCTTTGTTGAAGACAGTCAAAAATCTGGTGTCATTTTCCCTTACAATGGTGGAAGCTTCATAGTTTTAACTAATTCCTTGAGATTTTGCCCACTTTGAGATGAAGATTTTCAGGTCCTGTTTACGGGATTTTGTATTAGATAATCTCCTTATAATATTGAACCATAGAAAAGCGAGGTGATAATTTTAGATTTAAAAAAAAAAAATAATTGTGTAGTTCTGAAAAAAATTCATTGTTGCTTCCATCCATAACCAAAGTAATTTCAGTGTCTGAACTGCTTTTTTTTTTTTTGTTTTGTTTGAGAAAGGACGTTATAGAACTTGCACTGAACCCTGTATTTTCATACAGACATGTTGCTAGGGGCTCTTAGTTTGCCTTTGCCTAGATTTTTATATGTCTTCCATTTTGTGGATGCTTAGCTGATACTTTTTTCTGCAGTGATTTGATGTTTCTGCTCGTGTTTGGAAAAAACGCATGGGAAGGGATAGGAAATATGTAAACTATTGGAACAGGGAGGAGACAGTGGTACAGAAAGGGAAATGGTAAATAGAGTATTAATTCTGTTCTGATTTTCTAGATGAATAAGTGTGGCTTGCACTTCAGGTGTTCTTCAGGAATTTCTTATTTTGTATGAACCAACCCACACTTCTGGGCTATTTTCAGACTTGAATATCTGTTAAAAGTAATGAAGTGTTTTAAATAATGTTATGGAATTTTGCAATGTTTAGAAAAAATGTGTTTGATGAAAAATATTCATGTGGATGTCATCTGCCCTATGTAAACATCTGCTAGCAATTTTTGTCTATAGCAGCAGCCTTGTAAGTGACAATTATTATTACTGCTCCACCAGTATTCTGCCGTCCCTGAAAATGTGATGAATGCCTTGAAGCTAGCCCTATTGTGTCTCTTGTTTGCTGCTCATTTGGAAATATTTTGTACACATTGTACTAATAGGGGTGTCTTATGTAGGTATTCTACTTTCAGTGCCTGTTTAGTCTTAACAGACGTACGCTATTCAGATTGGAGCATTTGAATTTAAAAAAGTAGTGTACAAATCAGAGAGAAGCCAGAGGTGAGAAGCAGAAGAGGCAAGTTTTAGAAAAAGAAAGCTAGGAGAAGTTGAGCAAAAGAGATTTACTTAGTCTGGAACAGAGTGAGGGAGCTGGGGTAATGGTTTGCTGAGCTTCAGGATATGAACGTCTTTTTGTAAAGCATCTGTGTACTCGCTGAGGGTAGGTAAGGAAGGTGTCATCTTAATCTGAAGCAGAGAAAAGTTTGGATTGATGCTGCAAAAATATTTTGGTCTGTGAGGGACATTAAGCACAGCAAAACCAGTTCAGGTTCTTTATATTTCCGTGATCGTATGTGTCCAGGGTTTTGACTGATTTATCTTCATGAGTTTCCAGTGCATAACAAGCAATGATAATGCTATTGGCATCTTGTCACGCTGAAATCTTCAAAGCAGGATAGCTTTGCTCTTACTAGTAGAACAAACCAATCAGTAGCTGATTAGTGACATTATTTGCAAGGTATTTTGCTGAACTAATAAAACGCATTCTTATTTCTAATGTAATGGTTCTCCTTAGGCAGGTATTTAAAGATGGGTTTGTGTTCTCTGTTGCTGTCCATCCTAGTGCTAGCCAATTACGTTTACATCCCTTCAAGTTGCTCTTTCCTGCTTGGCAGGCTAAGTAAGGTGAGGTCCAGTGGCACCTAGATAGGAGACATCCAGGGACAATCCAGGTTTATGCAGAGCCTTGTGGGGAAGCAGCAGTGAATTGCTCCTTTGGATGCTAAGTGTAAAAATAAAGCTGGCAGGATCTCAGAGAACAAGACTGGGAAGCTAATCACTCCTAATAACATATTGATTTTCACACATCTCTGGCATTATGTCAGGGCAGTTTGGAATCAGCACCTGGTTTCTTCCTCTTTCCATCTCCAAGCTAATGGCAACACAGCTTCTGGCTTTCAGATCGCAGATAAATGCCACTCTGGATCTTTTCATCTGTACAAATCTGTGGGTGTCTGAAACATGGTTTACCCCATTGCTCCTATGCATGTCTCTGTGAGATGTCCAAGTACAATAGCTACCCTAAAAGTAGAAGAGTGAAAGGAATGCGCTTGTATTTTAAATGTGGGTAACTGTGTCACTGCCTTTAATTATGGTGTTGAACAACAGCATTACAGTCCTATTGCTGCAGATGGCTGAGGACAATCGAGTGGCTGCCTGTATTCAGGCAGAAGTTCCTAGTACCAGTGTCTAGGAGCCTGAGATCACCTAGCTGTTGCCAGGTTACGTTTAATCCTGAGTAGATTTTCTCTATGTGTTATGTAGCTGTAACATGCCTTCCTCAAGATTTGGGGACTGGCTGTCAGGGCAAGGAGATAGGTTTTATTTGTAAGACTGCTACAAGTCAATACCCTCCTCTGACTGGGTATTTTTGTAGCTGGAGGGAACAGTGTGCTTGCAAGGAGATGTGTTGAAAAAGCTCCCAGATACTTAAGACTTGCATGGTGAGGATGAAATCTCCTTCTTCTTAAGAGATGATAAGGGCATAGGTGATCTGAGGTGGGCCAGGCTCAGGTCAACACAGAGCATGCACAAGAACAGAAACCTGTCATCTCTTGTGATTGCAGAGAGGCTGTTTCAACTACTGCAGGCTATTTAACTTCATCTGCCTAATTGTTACAAGGATTCATTTGCTTCCTGTTCGTCACAGACTTGCCAAAGAAGGGACAGTAATACCTGATTTCAGCTACTCTGGGATGTGTTGAAACAGTGTCTAGACTTCTGTGTCATCTTCAGCAATTCTAGGTGTTGTTCAGATCCTTCTTACAGAAGTATAATAATAGCAATTGGGTTTTCTTTTTTGAGGACAATAGTTTTTTGGCAATGGGATCAGTGGAGCTGAAGGACACAAATTCTTTTCGAAGGGGAGAGACTTATTATTACTAGGCTTTCAATTTGTTGTCTTCTAAAGTCTGCAGAAAAAAATGGTGTTTCCAAAGCACCTAACGCGTGGTGCTGTGGAGAAAGGAAGCAGCAGAGCTGGGGCACTTGTGTCAGCTATTCCTACTCATAGTCCTGATACCCTCCATCCCCCTTCTTGCAGTGATTCAGGCGCCAGGGCAAGCAACTGTTTCATGCAAGGCACATCTGAGCTGAAGGCGTCAAAAGAGCCATTTCATGCTTGACTGCGTTTTCTAATACAATCCGCAGAGAGAGAGAGAGGAAAGAGAGCACGGAGGGTTTGTGTGTACATACGCATTGCCTTTGAGTGTATATATAATATACAGTACATTTAGTTCCAGCTTGCAGCTGTGGGTGGCAAGTAAGAGGTGCAGACGTGAGGGGAAAGAGAATTGTGCTTTGAAAAGAAGAAACCAGTCCCCCACCTTGAGAAAGAAGCTTTATTTCCTTCTCTGTTTCTTGGCCAAGCTAAGATGTGAGTCCTGAGGGCAGCACTGGCAGTTGGTACCCAGAAGGTGTCTGTATGGCTGAGTGGGTGTTGTGTGTAGAGAGCTTTGCGTGTACAGACCATGACAGCATGTGGGGAGCACAACTAAGAAAACTGATGAATAGAGAAGCTGTTTGCAGCCTTCTTAATTTGATGGTGCTCCCAGAAAGGTGTTCTTAATGGGTTTGCGTGTGCCATGACCAGGGAGGTGCTGCACATCAGCTATCAGTGCAGTGGGTCGCTGCACCAGCACAATCACAGTGATCCCCACCAAACATTTTGTAACCACATACATGTTTATGCTACCACTTTATCAGCTTCTATTTATAACCTTGTTTATTACCTCATTTGCATATTTATTAAACACTGCAGTTCTGTTTCTGGCCATTATAGAGCCAGCATGGGTCCTTTCCTGCATGGGCGTATGGCTGGTCCTTGATTTCCCATCCATTTCTACCCTACTCTAGCATCTAACATTTAAGAATTGAGAGGATGTAAGGATTGCCTCTGCCAAGCTTGCTGTTTCCCACTGTCAGCATGAGTGTCCTGGCTGCAATATAAGGGACAAAGGGGTAAAACCTAAGGAGAACATCTAGATTTCTTGCATTTTCCTGCAGCTGGTTAAGTTTGATGGGATGTGTGAGATGCCTGGTGAGAATCCCGACCATTTGAGAAAACTGTAGCTAAACTGGATGGGGCACTGGTAAGAGTGCTTTACGGAGCAATCCTTACATGTGCCTAGGGAGCTGAACTGTTTTGTTTTTGGTTTTTTTTAATCTTTAGGATTTTTCTATGAAGTTTTGTGGTAGAAGTCCTACATGAAGCAATCTCTACAACTCTGCCTTTACTAGGCAGAGTTGGCTGTGGGGAGAAGGGATGTTATGATTCATACATTAATATATTTATGTAGATTTGTAAATTTTGTAAATAAAAATGTCTAGAGCATATTCCTGCACTGAAACAATGATTGCCACGCTGTAGCGACTGCTGCAGTTCTACCACAAGACTTTAATTCTACCCCATTAGAGAGGAAGATCAGTTTCTGCAGGCAAGACCCTGAACAGATACAGAATGTAGCTTTCCTCAGCTGAACTTCCTACTTTGACATCCTCAGAGATGAGTGAAAAATATAATTTCTTTCCTTGCTGCTTTTTTTTAATTTTTCTTTTTCTTCCTTCTGGCTTTTATTGTGCCTCCACCTCCTGACTTTTCTTGTGTTTGACTGACAAACTTGCAATGGAGTTTGGTTTGTTCCTTTCTTCATTTGCTTTGTAGTGCTATCAGTTGTGTCAGCAGATCTCTACTAGTATTAGTTGTTAGTAAAAAATAGTAAAAATATAAACCCACAAACCAGCATAAATCTGTTGTAGAAAAGACATATTAGGAAATTTGCTTCATACGGTTGTTTTTCTTTAAAGTGCTAGCAATGGAAAGAAGTTCCTTTCTAAAAAAGCAACAGCTCTTAAGAGTACCAGCAATAGGAACTCTGCGCCATCAAAGGCAAGACTAAATGATCCAGTAGAAGTGTTGTAGGCATTACTTAAAGTAGTGATTTCAGGCAGTGGTAGGGAAGGTTGGACTGATAGAGGAGATTACATTTTCTGGAAGATGTGAAAAATGGAGGCTTTGCCAGCTCATTATCACAAAAGGGCCCTGTGCTAACACACTTCCTTGTCTTTGGGATTATGTCTCCATGGGTACTACTGCGTCCAGTTGTGGTGAATACCACACCTTTATGTTTGCTGCTTGTACTTGGCAGATAGGGTTGCTGGATGCAGTTAAAGAGTTGCTGTGTTTTTTCCTAGCTATGTGCCTTACTATGGCGAGTGGTACGTTCTGTGATAGGTGTCATGGTTCTTTAGGGGTAAAAATTGTACAAAGGTGTCACTTTTTTTCATTTTTTGTGATTGTTTGCTGATTCCTTGCAGAGGCCTCCATCTTGAGCTATGACGGCAGCATGTACATGAAGATCATCATGCCTATGGTCATGCACACAGAAGCAGAAGACGTGTCCTTCCGTTTCATGTCCCAGCGCGCTTATGGGCTGCTGATGGCGACAACCTCACGAGACTCTGCTGACACTCTGCGCCTGGAACTGGATGGAGGCCGTGTCAAACTTATGGTCAATTTAGGTATCGTATAAAAATCTTCCACTGCCCCTTCACTATTAGTGTGGGCTTGTGATTAATGGTTTTAAAAATCATTTTGTTTAATTTCTGTTGGTTTGATTGGGTTGTACTGATTTCTAAAATAACTGCTGAGACCTTCATAATGATATTCTCTTGCGGAGAGAAATTCTCTTCTGCACTGCTGCATGAAGATTTGCTGTCAGTTCTTCGTTATGGACAGTGTTGGTTTTAAAGTCTTTAAGTTTTTAAGTTTCCTTTCTTGGTCTGGGACTGGTGAGCTCTGTGTGAGACATGCTGCTTGGTCCATCTTTTGATCAGTTACATCCCTCATTCATTCAACATCACTCAAAACAGTCAAAGCTAAACATGGGAGGAAAGCAAAATGAATATGGTGGCAAGCAGAAGTCCTGGGAATCCCATGCCCTTTACAGAATTTGGCAGCATTTGATACAACTTGGTCTATTTTACAACTTTGTTAGTTTTTTCTAATTGCTATGTCTTTCAGCCTTTAGGGCTCTTTATATCTAGTGGAAAAGCCTGGGTTTTTTTTTGATTGTGTCTTTATTAAAATGAAGGCAATAATAAAAGTGCATCCCTTCCCATCCCAAAGGGTTGTGTTCTGTCTCCTTAGAGTTACACTTTTCCAGAAAATAAAAAAGGCAGACAATCAGAAACAAGTGCAACGATAGCAACAACGAAATTAAAAAAAGGGAGTGAATGTGCCTCAACCCTTTTTCTTGCTAGTCTTTAAGAATTGTACTGAATGACAAATAGGCTTTTTAAAGAATGTAAATAGATGAGTTGAAGCTTGCTTTCACTTTTCAATGATGCAACTTGATGCTTCATGTGAATCCAGGAATATAATTAAGAAGAGATTCTGAGTCGAAGAGGCAGAACTATCATGATAGTGTGAAATGTTAAACCTCTTCTAATATGTAGGGTACTCTCTATGAAGATATGTGCATGGTCTGTGAAAGCTTATGTCAGGTTTCAAAATTCTAAGCCTCAGTGAAACAAGCTTTCACATTTTTTGAGCTACCAGTATCAGCATCTTCAAAGCCCTGCTGCAGTGATATCAGGAGGAAACTATGTAGTTCTTTATTTGTAGAAAGCAAAAAAAGTGTTATACACCTATACTTGTAATGGTTCTTGCTTTTTAGCTCCTGTCACAGCTAGGTAAGGCAAGTTTATCCAGGTCTCGCTGCACCATATATGAGCTTAAGTGGTGATTTTAGGGTTCCTTATCCTCACCTGGGCGATATATTGTCCAGCAGCTGTTCTCTGGAATCGGCATGTTTTTCAAAATTGATTCTAGTGTCTCTGGCTTTTAAAGTACAAGCCAGACCTAATATCTGCTTTTTGGAATAAGAAAAGGAAGAGAAGAAGATGCATTTAAACAAGTTCATATCTCTTAAAAGCAAAGAATTCCCATATGAAGGGCTGTAGAAACCTGTACTTTTTATTAAGAAATTTTCTTTTTAAAAAAGTAGAAAATGCAATGTTATAAGTTCCTGTTTGGAGTATGTTCTACTTGACTTGACTGAGAAGTGTAAAGCACTATTGAGTCCCTGGTTAGCACAGGAGCAGTTGCTGTGCTGTCCACACTGGCCTATATGACAGAAGGAATAGATCAACCTCAGCAGCTTCTCAAATAACGAGAAACAGCACTCTGATCATAGCCATCTCTGCCTATATTAACTTAAAGTGAAGGAAAATTTCACACATTGGCAGAGTTTCTCTGGAGAACAGCTCAAAATAATTGCTGCTGAGCCTTCTTACACATTCAAAGAGAATCTCTGCAAAACTCCAGCACGTATATGTATTTACATTTTCTTCTGATCTAATACAGTTGGTGCTAATGTGGCAAAATCAGTGTAGTTGAAGAGACTTGAAGCAGTGTGTATGCCAGACTTTCCGTAATTTCACCTGGAATTTTTGTGAGGTTGAATCTTCCCCCAAAAAGGGACTGCAAGCTGCATCAATGAAACCACGTCAGCACTATCCTTCTGTGTCTGGCTTAACAGAAGGGTAGTTTAGACTGTTGGAACCTGGACTGAGCTTCATCTCTCCTCTCTTCAGATTTATAAAGCTCTCAGATGTATTCCTTGAAACAGAACTTTCCTCCTGTCAAAACAGCAAAGTTACCCTGCTGTTGAAGAGACAGAATTTGAGGAGGAATTACCTTACTAGAGCCATTAATTTTCAGTTGTGTACTGTAAGTCACATCTAACTCTTCAAGGAGACTGTCCATAGCCAAGATGTCACACACAATAACCAAATCTTCATTATCTGACCCTGCCAAAATCCCCATACCAGTGAGAAACAGACATCAGCACTGCCTCTGAAGATGCTGAGTGTGCTCGGTGCTCTCTACCTGCATGTCAGCATCCCCTGAGTGTCTAACCCATGACAGATGTGTGGAAGCAAAGACTGTTTTGAGTGGTGAGTTATTCAATTATCCTTTTCTTATGAGTCATTTAAAACTATTACTAAGAGCTGTCTCTCTTTTCTCTTCTCTGATCTATTCCATTTGATTACTTATTATCATTTGTGTGGTTATTAAGGCCTTTCCAATGTTGGGTTTTTTTTTTTTTTAATTTATTTTATTTTTTATTTTTAAGAAAAAAAAACCTTCCATATATTTCAGTTGTAAAACTTTCCCATACCCCATCAGCCATGGTAAATCAAAAGATGGTATTCAACCCTTCAAAGGCCTGAAGCCTGCGGCCCGCACAGCAAACAGCCCTGAGAACAGAGCGTACGGAGCAGCCTGCAGGGGCTGGCATATCCCACCCGCCTCCCCACCGCTCAGCCTCCGAACCAAACAGGGGGAAAGATGCACCCTACAGCAGGCGTAGGTGGGAATGGGCAGCTGGGTGCTTCCCACAGAAGATGAGAGGGAGAGGAAGAGCAGTGATGAATAATTGTCAGAGAAAAAGAAGGGCCAGGAAGTTGTTTTAGACCTCTCCGGTGTGGGTGCCTGAGGCACTGCAGTCTGCATGTTGGCAACACGTCTCACAGTAGTTGGAGTGTTTGTTTTGTGAAGATTAGGAGTTCAAATGTGATACAGATCTCACTTCTGTTGAGAAGGACTCTGAAGAAATGGGTTTAGAGTGGAAAGAGGAAGAGAGAAAGAGAGAGAAATGAAGCCAACGTTGCTTGGAACATGCTTGGGAATAATTTCTGATGCTGAGAAGATGTGCGGAAAGGGAAAGAAATGGCTGGTCCAACAGGGAGATACACCTTCAATTTTTCCTCCCATTGATGAGTTGGGAGGGTTACAGTGTCACTGACTTTTATTAAATCACATTTCAGGATTTTTTTCTTTCTGGCCTGGATTATCATCAGGTCACTGGTGACTAGAATAAATACTGCCTGCCTCCTGTTAATCTGAGACTGTTCTCATGTGAGGAAGTCTAACCATCCCTCTTACCTGTCTTTTCCTGAGATACCTCCTCAGGGGTGTCAAAGACATCTTTGCCTCTCCAAAATGCAAAGTTTCTTTTGCCATTCCTACACATAAACAGAGCAGGCACATTTTTCTATTTTTCTTTTTAAAATGTATGTGAGCTTTTATGCCAGATTTCCCTTTTGTGCAAATCATACACTTGTACCTGCAAGTGTAAGCTCATTCACAGTTTCTCATTAATAAATTTCTTCTCTGTAATAAGTAGATACAAGTGCTCTTGATTTTCTTTCTTTTTTTTGCAAAATTATTTGTCAGCTGCCAGTTACAGGAGGGTGCACAGTTGGACTGTGTGCAAGTAGGAGAGACACAAGGAGCCACATAATAACATGGGGTAAGAAACCTCATCTGGTTTCCCCATGGGAAATAACCTAGAGTGGGCTTAGAAACAGTTGGGCCCTGATTGTCTTTCATGTCCTAGTCTGAAAGTGCTCTTCCATTACCACATGTGGATGCTCATCAAGAGGAAAAAAAACTTTGTCCTCGCGCAACAAAGGTGACTTTCTGTCCTGATTTAAGGAAAAAAAAAAAAAGCCTTAGGCCTTAGCATGGCAAATAAATACCAATATTTTCAGGCACAAGGACACAAATAGTAAGAAATACAGGCCTAATTTGCAGAGAGTTTTGTCCACTGCTGAAGTTATCTCCATTCAAGCAATGAATCTCTAGTCTTAGCTAATGGCACTGGAACTATTTAACTGTTTCCAAGGAGAGAGTCTTTGGCCCATTTTCCAGGTGATATGCTCTGAAAAACCTTCCATCTGAGCACTAAGGAAGCAGTTTCTGGATTACATTTGGAATAACAGTGAAAGAGAGTAACTGTTAGAAGGTCTTTCCCAGCTTATCCTGCTGGAATGAAGAGTTCATCCTGCTCCCTTCACTTGGAGCAGTCGGTGACTCAGCCTGGGAGAAAGCCCAGGGACATGTAGTTATTTTGATGTTGCTGCAAAACAATTTAAATGCAAAACTTCTCCGCAGGCGTCAATAACACAACAGTGTTTTGAGTTCCTAATTTTGATGAACGCCACTGAGGACCAGCCGTGTTTCCCTTTCCAGCACACTTACTGTTTAGCCAATACAAATATTCCCCTGTTGTTCCAGCTGTAACAACTCTCTTGATCTCACTCTCTTGCAGTGAGACTCGGGAGTCTCTCTTGCTCTCCACTGGGTCTTAGAAGGAAGTTCCCCAGCATGTCCTCCAGAGCTCCCTTCACCCCCCCCAACTCCTGTAAGGGATATAGCCACCACTGTACGGTGATCGTACCAATTGCTCCAGGGCTGTTTGCTCCCACTTTTCTGTTGCGGTTGACGACACATGACAAACCTAATCGCACAAAACCAAACCCAGATTTTCTCAAGAGAAGTTCTGCTTGAAAACAGACTCTCTCTGGCTATGCTGCTCCTGATTGGTGTGCCCCTCCGCATTATGGCTCTTTATTTCTAGGCTCTTATTCTTTCCCCTCTTTCATTTTTTAAGAACTGCATTTAGTTTCAGCTGCTGAAATAATTTTCCTACATCTGTCTGAGTAAACATAAAATGGGTCCTGTTCAGCAGCAAACTGCATTATATTTATTTTCCATTCTGTATAATCTCTCATACTGGGCCATATCTCTGTAATAAATATGACTGTCCCTGCTGCTCAAAACTTTAGCTGTCCAGAGTGTCCAGTAGCTTGGTGCTATTATTCCTGGCCTTGATTTCCCGAGAGAAGGTCAGCGTGGCTCAAGATATGTAATAGCACTGATATGACAGCTCTTGCCCATGTCAGACACCAGTAATGGATGTTTGCAAGGCTGTAAGCAGGCATTTATAAATGAAAAGATCCCCTTATGGGTCGTATCCTGAGATATGCTGAGCATTAGTGTGTTAAATGAGAGACGCAATGCTCAGAAGCCCTCTAGCTTCAGCTCTTCTACCTCAACTTCTCTCTTCGTTCAGACTCCACAAGCATAACTCTATTTTTCTTTCCATGTACCCCTCTTCGTCTTTCCCTTGCCTGTAGCCTCTGAATGAAGCAGGGCCAACAAAGGTTCCCAGGTCTGCCACTTCACTGCCCGTTTCATCTTCTCCCTGAACGTTAGGAGCATCCCATTCAGCCTTCGCGTTCAGACAGCAAGAAGAGATTGGGATCTGAGGAACTGGCAGGGCTGGGGACCTTTGGAAGAAACTCCCATTCTCCCTGCCAAGCCAAAAAAAAGAAAAAAGAATAAAACAAACAAAAAAAGAAAAAGGTATTCCCAACCTCCAGAACAAGCTGAAATCTGGGCTGGGCGTTCGTGCGGTTAGCTGTTTGCAAGTGGCCATTTTATGATAGGACACAACTGGGCAGTGTATTAACCCTTTCCTCGCCCTGAATGGACAGTGTCAAATGTGTCTGTGCACATATTAAGTTTTCTGGGCTGGTGCTGGGGCAATGAGAAAGAGGGTCTGTCTTTGGGAGAGCTGGAAAGGGTTAAATATTGCACCAACAAATCTCATAGGCTGATTTTACAGGTTGTTGGACAGATGGTGTATTTATGCTATAACAATATGAATTAATTCAAAAGAAACCAAGTGTAAAGGTTGACTTTGAGCTTCAAGCTTCTCAGAGAAATTGCTGAAGGACTTTAAAAAGCAAAATTACACCGGAGTATGACTCGCATTTTGAGGGAGATTTTTTTGTGCCTTAATTGTCAATTTTTTTATTGTAATTCACATCAGTTCATGGTCTGGAGCAGAAGATACTCTTAGATGGATAGGTTTCTATAAAAAGACAGTAGTTTTCAGTGTCAGCATGTGGATATATATGTATATTGGTATATCTCTCTATACATATGTGTATATATATTTATATATATATATATTTATGTAACAGATATTTAGGTAGAATATACTATACATATACACCCACACTTGAACTTGTTCAGACTGTATATAAGTATAAAATGGCCACATCTCTTTGCGTGTGTCTGTCCCCGGAAGGGTGGACTGATTGTTTTTGGATGTCTGCAGCTGTTACCTTGAAGGATGCAATTTCATCTTTCATTTATTTTTCCCCATCTAGACTGTATCAGGATAAACTGTAACGCCAGTAAGTTTCCCCTCAAGTTTCATTTTGTTCTCTTTCTATATATATTAAAATAACTTTCTTTTCTTTGCTGTTTTATAAGCTGTTTTTCTTTTATTTCCTTTTCTTTTTCTTTTCTTTTTTTAAAAAAAAAGCCTTCTGAAATTGAAGGGTTGGGTGGGATACAAAGATGTGGGGGAGGAGGAAAGAACTTGCGGTGATTGTATATGAAAATTTTGTGTTGGGTTTCTCCAAGGAGGAGATGAACTGTTATTTCATAGCTTTGCAGAAGAGCACCCGAGGAACCTGATGAGCTGATGTTGTATTTCACTGGTAACCTGTTGTCTTTATGGAAACTTTTAAAGAACCAGATAAGAATCACAACAGGTACTGTATGCACTTCTCCACTACAGAAAAGGCAGGCACATTTTAAAAACAAAACAAACCCACCTCAAACTCTCACTTTATTCCAGCATGGTGACAAGTTAACTTGATAGTTATTCAAAGTAGTTTTTGTTTGGGTCTAGAAAAAGGTAAAATTAGATCTTATATTTTTAGTGTACTATCAGAGTTATGTGATTTACTGCTCTTAGGTTTCTATAATAAATTGCAGCTGAATCTTTGGGTCACTGAAGATGGCTTTGAGCCTGTGTAAGTAGGGAAGATGACTTATAAAATCTCTTTGAAAAATAATAGTGAAAGATCATATCCAATTCTTGGCTAATTGAACAAACAACACCTTTCCTGTTCTACTTCAAAGAGCTGGTCAGAGTTGAGGCCTCAAAGCAAAAAGCACTTCCCGAAGGATGGAGCTGTTTAGCTCTCAAGCGTGCTTTGAGGCTTCTGTTACTTGATTCCTGAGCTGGAACATCTTCTGTGTTAGATTTATGGAGGGCTAAACATTGTTTTGGAAATGCTATAAGGTATTAAAGGGCAAGGACGGTCCATGTGTTTTCTAGAGGCTGTGGTCTTTTTGGATGGAGCCCCATCCAGGCTAGCAGGCAGGTGGAAAGCAATGTGTTGTGGTCTCAAAAGCAAACTTAGAACTTTCAAGTAGCAGAGCCAGTAGTAGCAGCACCAAGAAAATCTTTTTGTAAAGCAGTTTTCTAACAACTTTGCCATAGTTTTGGGCTAAGAGTAGGTATGTAGTGTTACAGCGCAGAAAGTTGTAGTTTGAGTTTTTTCCCCATGTGCAATATTTGCAAAATTTAAAAGTTTCTCTGTGGTTGCAAATAGAAAAAAAAATTACACGCATAAGCAGATCATAGATTAGCTTTCCGTCCTGGTCACTGCCGGGTGGCTGAGATCCTGCTTTGCAGGGAAGTGGAAGCAATTAGTTTTTTGGTCTTGGGAAGTGGTCCCTGGGAGCCTGTAGCCAGGGACAAGCCAAAGCATTGGCTCATGTGTGATTATTCCAGCTGTGAGCTCTGATGTGCTGTAGGAGCTTAATTAGGAGTTCACGACATTGAGAGCAGCAGCTTTCTTCAGCCCTGTTGCAGGGCTATGCAGGATTAGTCCTCTGTGACTCAAAGCTTGACAGCTCTTGAATTTCATTTGCTCTTTGAAGTTTTAACACTGTGTTCGCTGTATTTCAGGATAGAGTGGGTAATTGGAAAAACTGTCTTGAATCTCTCCTAACTTAGATTGCCAGTTTTTACACAGTAGCACTGAGGATATTTGCATAAAAATAGGATCTTTTGTTTTCTAAGGGTTCCTGTGCTCTTGCTGCTTATCCACCTGTAACTCTGTCTAAGCACTTGCACCATAGTTCTTCTTGATGCGTGCCTTCTGAGTATCCGTATCAGTTCCTCTGATACAGGACAGCAGTCTGATGTTTTTGTCATCATCTTCAACTTTTCATGACAGCTGGCTGTTACAGGCTTAGCTATGGAAGACTATCTTCAGGTGGGAAATCAGCTTCAGTAGCAAGGAGCAATGGGCTGGTTTTCATGCAAATCAAAATTCATCAGTAATTGGGAGAAACATTCAAAAAAAGAAAAAGATAATCCTATAATCAGAGCACTGGGAAGACAGTCTGAATCCAGTCCTCTTGTTAGTTTCCCCATAAGCATCAAAACATCTTGAATCATTTTGCTTCCATGAATTTTTAATAGTTGAGCGTGTTGCATTTTTAAATACAGTCTTCCTCTGAAGGTTTGCATGCATTTGTTTATTTTAATATGCTTTAGGATTTCCTAATTTAATTTTTATGATATTTTGCTGAAAATGAACCTTACTTCTAGTCCCTCCAACACCTTGTTTTGTTGCTGTGTGTTGCAGTAACGTGTTGCAGAGAGGGTCATCTCTCCTGCTTTCTGGAAGAGAACTTGCTGGGAACTGATTGATGAAAAACTGCATACTCTCACATGAATAAAATATGTTTAGGCAGGACCAGGCCAAATATCACTGTAACCATTCTTGCAGGCACACTAACATTTACTTGTGCAGAAGGAGTTATCCACACTCAGGTGGGTCTGGCAGGGTCTGTTGAAATAGGCAAAAGTGTTTTAAAGTAACTTGACAAATAGGATTCCCAGTCAGCTGAAGAGTTTCAGGTCAAGCAGTCACCACTGCTAACTGAATAGATGGAACCTGGTGCATGGTTTTAAAGGTAAACAGAGCTGTACTTCTGGGGTCTGGTGGAACATACAGGTTAAAGAGCCTACTGCACCTCATGCTATTTGAGAAGAATCTGGTATATTGTCCCAGGTAAGCATCCAGTTTTCAATGTACTTACTTTTAATTTTCATTGAAAGGATTGAGGGTTCTTTGCTTGCATACCTTTGGGTTATCATATATCTGATGCAAAATACTGTTTTCCATCACTATTTCTTCTCTTCTCCCTCTATTTTTCATCACTGTCTTATCTCACAGTTCTGAAAGAGAAGACTAACCTAATTTCCTAGAATTAGAAAGTTTTTTACTTTCTCTGTATTTGTTTTAATACTCATCTCATTATCTCCTTTTACTTTTGAAGATACCTAAGCTGATCTTACCTATTTCTGCACACTGATAGAGTTTGAATGTAGAAGGACCCAACAGTGCTGTTGCTTACACAGATGTAACTGGGTGGTGACTCTCTTTTCCTCTGAATGTAAAATCAGTACAACCAAAAGCAGGATCAAGATCACAAAATATGCCATATGAAGGTGCATTGAATGATTTCTCAACATAATGCAGACAGCACAGTTTTGTGGGCTGGATTTTATGGGGGAAATAGGTATAGTTTAAATGCCCTTGTATTTTTACGTACATATCTTTGGAGTTTGTAAATAGTATTTCCTAAAGAAGCGTAGCTCTTTGGTCTATCTTCTGTAAACTGTTTCTTGAAATACATAGTTCACTTTAAAGAAAGTTGAAGTTGTCATGATAGTTTTACAGTTTGTGTCATAATATTTGGTGCTTTGGTTTTTCTTCATTTTTAAAGGTCTTTTGTCCTTAATTTCTGTGTTCCCTTTCCGGTGACCCCACTTCATATCAATCCAGATGGGGGACAGTTTTCAGCATTCCATCCAGTATCAAGTGCAGAGGACAGGGCTAGGTGTTCTACAGATTTATTAGCTTTTGGAGGTGTCTTCACTTCGTGTTCTTCCTAGGATAGTTGTATTGTTTATCTTAGAATCATAGAATGGTTAGAGTTGGAAGGGACCTTAGAGATCATCAAGTTCCAATCCCCCTGCCATGGGCAGGGACACCTCTCCCTAGAGCAGGTTGCTCAAAGCCCCATCCAACCTGGCCTTAAACACTTCCAGGGATGGNTTTCTGGGCTGCCAGCGCGCACTGCCGGCTCATGTTGAGCTTCTCATCCAGGAGCACTCCAAGTCCTTCTCCTCAGGGCTGCTCTCCAGCCATTCTCTGCCCAACCTGTATTTGTGCCTGGGATTGCCACGTCCCAGGTGTAGGACTCTGCACTTGGCTTGGTTGAACTTCATGCCATTTGCATTAGCCCACCTCTCAAGCCTGTCCAGGTCCCTCTGGATGGCATCCCTTCCCTCCAGCGTGTCAACCGCGCCACCGAGCTTGGTGTCATCGGCAAACTTGCTGAGGATGCACTCTATCCCACTGTCCATGTCTCCAACAAAGATGTTAAATAGTACTGGTCCCAGTTCTGACCCTTGCGGGACACCACTCGTCACTGGCCGCCACGTGGACATTGACCCATTAACCACAACTCTTTGAGTGCGGCCATCCAGCCAGTTCCTTATCCACTGAGTGGTCCAACCTTGTCTTGACCTTGTTCTCTCTCCTTCTCCAAAACCTTTTATGTAGTGTGTCAGTGGTCACAGTCATATGGTTTGATACTACCATTAAGGGAGGTTTGATATTCCAAAAGATCTTTGGGACAGTGAAAACTTCTGTGTTATTGCTTGTTGTTTCATAATGAGGTCTCTTCTTCTCACCAAAGTGTACTAGTCACTATTTTCATGTGACTAGTGAAGCCTCAACAAACCCTGGTCCTCTTCTCTTACCTGTTGCTAAAAGCACAGGTGGAAGAGAATGAAGAATGCCAGTCCAACCACTGCTAGTTGATCCTGATTTATGAGGCCGCATGGTTAGCATATTGTTTCAGATCCAATTAATTTTGGACTGGTCCTTGATGGTAGAAGACAGCTGGAACATGAGATTAGTTCTCCCTTCTCAATTGCTGTATTTAGTGCCTTAATTCAATGCAATGTTAATGTTTCATTTTAGTAAGTGCCACTGTAACAACAGAAGATAAGAACCTATGAACTCTCTGGGAGAGGTTTAAAGTTTCTTTTTTCCATATCATCATAAGTAAATAGGAAGCCGTGCTAATCTAATCAAAATGTTGTAAAACCAAGTGCACTTATCTGATTCCTAGTGATGTTGCTGTCATTTTAATAAAAGCTTAATAGTACTCTCACATGAAAACATTATTTGGAAAGTGAAGAGGTGTGATTAAACATACACATCATATTATTGACTAGTATCTCCTAACTCCATTTAAGCATAATCAGGAAGAAATGAATGCTTATGCAGCCTGAAAAGTGATGAATCATTAGTATGTCATATCGTCGTGGTGAAGGCAAAGCTGGTGTCTGTAGCATCTGTACAGCCCAGCTGAGAACAGTGCCACCGTTGAGCAGTCCCAGACTCGGCGTGCTGGTCTGGCCTCATGCTGCTGCTGTACTGCCATGCAGAAGAAGGGAAGAGAGCAAGCCTGATTTTGGAAGACTTTTCCTCTCATCAGGTGATGAAACAACAATTGTCCGGGTATATTGTCAGATGGTAAACTAAGAATTCTGTTAGAGAAAAGCATACCATGTTGGATCCAACAGCCTGAGGGAGGTGAGACTACTGCCACTCCCTGTTCCCAGGTTCAACCAATAGAAAGATTGAAGATGTAAGCTCTCAATTCAGAGGTTGCTTGGTACCTTTACAAAGTGATCCTGAGCTTGTTTTAAAAAGGTAGCGACAAAGTCCATGCAGTTACCAGTTGCGGTAGAGAGGGCAAGACCCTTTGGGACTGGATTCCACAAGGGCATCTTTCATTTTGGGGAGAGGCAAAAGGCGAAGTGCGTAAGAGAAGCCACTCTGCTTCACTCCTGTCTAGACAATATGTCTTCTGTAAACTAGATTCTGTAATTAGTTGCTAGAACATCCACTGTGTTCTTTTATTCAAATAAAATTGGCACAAAGCTGGAAACTCATGCTTTAGGGTCTAGGAGGAAGTGAGTATTAAATACGTGATTAACTTTGAGAACAGCCCAGAGAGAGCATCTCTAATGAGACTGTGAATAGTTAAAAAGAAAAAGAAAAGCAAACACTAATCAGCACAGGCACTGCTTGCTATGTTGGGTGCTACCTTATCAGTAAATTTAAGGCCAAATCAGTGAGCCTGAAGGCTCAGAGGATACTGGATAAGAAGTGACCGGTAAAGAGGTTCTAGTAATTTGCATTATTGGGTGCAGAATACTGGGTGTAATGAGCAAAAGCCTTTCACAGTGTCTTTAATCCTCCTCATCCAGACAGTGCTATGAAGATTAAGGTTTTGCTGTGACATAATTAATTAATTTCCGCGATCCAAAACTGTAGTGTGTGATATCACAAGGTCCTTGAATCCCAAAATATTTCAGGGGCTGTAAATCTGGGCTACAAATGCAAGTCCATGGTTACAAGACTTCAGGTAGCCCCAGCTCTTAGCAACAGTTGGCCTTCATCTTCCAGCTAATACTGTCACATCCTTTGAAAGGTTCAGTTCTGACTCTTTGGTTCTAGTGCTCAGGGAGAGACTTCAGCAGGTCTTCCAAGGTCATCAGTTTGAAGAGATGGGGCTGTGGAGATCAGAGCTTGGCAGAATGCGTTCTGTGTTATTTTTAACTAAATTGCTGTGGTGGGACCTAATGGGAAAGAAAACTAACCTTGGAAACTCAGCAATCATTTGTCGGGAATCAATGACCTGCTTTTGGAAAGCAGCTCTGGCAGTTTACTGGCTCTCATTCCGCACCCCCCCAGCAGCTTTTCTGGACTCCTCGCCACTTTGCCACTTCTTCATACTGTATGTTTTTATATATAGAATTTTCAAGCTGTGTAGCCTTTGACCCCTTCCATGGAATTATAATTAAAAATGAGAACTGTTGCGAAGGGAGGAGAGTCAAAACAACAAAATCAGTCACCCTGTCAGCCAATAAGCTAGATACCCATTACTTAATGTTAGAAATCCCAATCAAGTGGTGGTATTCTGGATGCTATAACAAAAATTATGGATTATTAAAAGGTTGGAGTGTTCTTTAATTCTATTTATTTATTTATTTGCCAGAGGAGAATTATGCTGTGGGTGAACCTTGGAATAACCTAGGAAGAATCACAGAATTTTCATGGTTGGAAGGGACCTCTGAGATCGAGTCCAACCACAAACATACACACACAAAAAACCAACAAAACAAACAAACCAAAAAAACCTACCCTCCACCCCCCCAAAAAAACCTGAACCCCACAAAACAAATCACCCAACCCAACCATGTCAGGCACTAGACCATGCCCTGAAGTGCCACATCTACGTATTTCTTAAATATCTTCAGGGATGATGACTCCACCATCTCCCTGGGCAGGCCGTTCCAGTGCCTGACCACCCTCTCAGTGAACTAATTCTTCCTAATATCTAATCTAACCCTCCCCTGCCGCAACTTCAGACCATTTCCTCTGGTCCTGTCATTATTCACTAGGGAGAAGTTTGTGGATAGGATAACTTTTATAGTCACGTGATGCTGGATTTTGTTTTAATGATATATTGAATTAGCTAGTTGGTCAGCAATGTTTCTCTCTCATCCACTAGTTACTATAATACAAGCTTCTCTTCTCATGTCTGTTCGGGGAAAAAAGGATATCTTGCTTCCTTTCCTGTTGCAATACTTGCAGGATCTCATCCAGGATTCCTGGCAGGGGGGGAACCAAGCTATGATAGAAAACTTTGTGGGCTTCTCAGTTTATTTTGGCCACTTTCTTTGTATAAATTGATTTGTGTTTCTTTAAGAGGGGCTGTCATCACTTCCACTCAGTGTTTGATTTAACCCCTGTAGGTGGCTAAGCACCATGCAGCTGCTCTCTCAACGCTCAAATACCTATCAACGCTGTTTTGCTCACAAATCCAAACCATTGCATCATGTGGGCTGCCATGGAGAACATTAATTCCCTGCTAACTAGACCCACTACACTCAGGAAGCAACTAGAACTTTCAAAGTTTGTGGGCATCATGCTATAGGGCTCAAAAAAGCAATGCTTTTGCTGCCTTTACGGTGAGATAGAGGGCTGAAACTGTACTAGTGTCACCTATGGTGTCCAGGTATCGAGCATTTGGTCATTTCTTTTCCCATTTCATTGATTTTTTCTTTGTTTTCTATACAATGCAGTGAGTTTGAAAAAACTTGCTGTGCCAGTGGTAATATCAAGGAGCTGTGTAGCAGTACTAAATGTGTTCTTTCTAGGATTAAGACCTGTCAGGCTGTTGACTATCTTAAAATCAAACAATGACTGCATTGGTACTTAAATGCTGGATACTGTTTCCGTGAATGAACCGTGAGAGGGGTTGATAATGACAGAAAAGGTGCCTCTCCACAACTGGGAGATTTTTTTCCACGCTTGGCAGTCCTCACACCACCCACCTATTTTGTCAGGGACAGGTACAGTCCTTCTACCACCGTGACCCTTACGTTGCCTGTATTTTGCACTGCAAGGCTAGTTTGTTCGGCAAAGGCACTGCTGCTAGAAAATTGCTCTCAGGGGGCAAAGAACTGCAATTGCATGCAGGTTCTTGAGGAGTACAACAGAAGTTTACTTGAAAAGCATCCTTCTGTGCTTCTGTGCTTTGAACTTTGGCCTCTCTGAAATGAGCTGAGGAAAGGTGAACTGAAAGCTTGCGGGCTGCCTCTGAAGGAAGCACCTTAGAGATATTTACTGTTTTGTGCAGGGACAGAATGAGTCGGAGAGAACAAGAACCCTTCTTCTCCCACAGTGAGTCTCGCTCGCTTCAGCTGGTGCACACTGGTACATGATGCATGTGGCAAGCTTGCGTTGCTGCTGCATCTCCAGAAACTTGCCCTTAGCAAAACTTTCAGCTGTGATGTCTTCTTTTCTAATTGCTTATCTTCCGCTGCTCTCAAGAAAAGCTGATTCTTGAGGTTTCAGAGCCAAGGAAACAGTTGTTGACTTCTTGCTTCTCTTGTGCAATGGAAATATAATGCACAGGAAAACTTGGTATCACAAGGAGCCTGGCCAATAAGCCACAGATGTGTTAGTTGATAAGTGATGAAGATTTTTTTTATATCGTAGAATCACAGAATGGTTAGAATTGGAATGGACCTTACAGATCACCGAGTTCCAACTCTCCTGCCATGGGCAGGGACACCTCTTGCTAGAGCAGGTTGCTCCAAGCCCCATCCAGCCTGGCCTTGAACACTTCCAGGGATGGGGATTCCACCACTTCTTTGGGCAACCTGTTCCAGTGCCTCACTGCCCTCACCACCACATAACCATAAACCCTTTTGTAGCGAGTGGAAAATGCAATATGCTGAATAATTTAATTCTGAATGTGAAAAGTTAGAAAGCCTGAGAGAATTTCTCAAGTCATTTTCCCAGTTAAATAACTTTTTGATTTGTGTCACTTCAGTAGTTGCTATATTAAATAATCATGTGTGCACACTTCATTATGGAAAAATAACTTTTTTCTCTTGGTGGATTTCACAGTATCCAGGCCTGATCATGAATTGGAGGTTAATTCACCAGCTACAGTTTTAATCATCCAAGGATATCTTATGATTTTTGTTTTCTCATGAATTTAAAGTAGAGAATCTGCAACAAGCTTGAAACAGACCAGGGAAGATATTATGCTAATTAGTTGTTAATGCAAGAACAGGTTCAGGTAAGGGCTAAATTGTTTATTAAGAAACTGTTATCGTGCAGACATCGTTTGGATTAGGGTGTTTTCTGTTCCCCGTTTTTTGTAGGCAAAGTTTTTTTGAAATTATTCAGCCCACTGTTTCAAACTGGTAGGGAAAAGAAAAGGAGGTGGTATTGCTTTTGACTCACATCATCTTTTCGGTTGCAAGCTGTTGTCACCTTCACCAAATTGTTAGCATCTTTGGAACTGCCTGGTGAAAAATACTCATACAGCATTCAAGCATTTAAACAAAGCTGTAGCCTCCCATCCAACATGGTGCTACTCTTGAATTCTTGGAGTTTAGCTCTTAGACCCTCATTTAGTTCTGTGTTTTGTTATAGTAGAAAGAATAAAAGTTTGTTGCTTCCAATTTATTATATTATAATATTTTACTGCTTAGGATAATTTTAGATTAAGGGAAACTTTCTTCCTAAATCATCATTGCCGTTGAAAGCAGTGCCGATAAAATTGACCAGTTCTCATTGTAATCAAAGTCTATAATATTTCTCTCACTGGTCACACTTTGATTTATTTCAAGTGTATTAGAATGCAACAGAGTAGATGGAGCAGCATGAGAACTATGTGAAAATGCACAACTTTGGGTTTTTCTCTTCATAGTGCTCATGGAGCTTGTTTTCCTGAATGAACTGAAAAGGTTATCCAAACTTCAAGATTTTTTGCCCCGAGCATGGTAAATTTGAAGTTTCCAGCTCAGCAGACTCACTCAGTGGTATTTTTTTGCAATTTCTCACTGGTCGGGTGACTCCTCCAGCAGCAGAGTGATATTTTACAGGGAATGTTGTATCCAGCAGGGCTGCATGGAGAGAATAATTTATGAGCCCAACTGTCTCTGTGTGCTTAGAATGAAAGTGTCAGTCCCCAGTCCAAGCAAACTTTCCTGTCTGGTGGTACTTCCAGTGCCTGTTACAGAGGGGGCTGAGCACCATCTCGTGGTGCAGCTGGAGATTTTCTACTTTCTTCTCTCAGTTTATCTGCTGAGCAGCCTAAATACATCTGAAAAAAGAGCATCTTCATTTTGTGTTTGCTGTGATGTTGTTTTCCCACCTGTGAAAGGGTTGTAGGTATGTTCAGCGTTCGTTGTTGAAAACAGTAAAGAGGAAGATTGTGTTCATTGGCAGAGCTGTGTTAAAAGGACTTGAATACAAACAGGTTCTTGATAGTAGTGCTGAGCTGGAGGACCCATCAGTTGTGCTCTGTGGGAAGAAAGTCACTTTTCCAACATGTGGACTGTGGCCAGTGCTAATCAGCACAGAAAACAACTGCATGTTCTGCTTCCTCGAAGTTACTCCTTTTCATCTCAGATGAAAACAGCTGATGTTGGGGAGCTGAAGCTTTATGGCTTAAATGCTATGAGCAACCCTAGAATGGTGACTGAGTGGACTCCTCAGTCTCTGCCAGGCTGCAGCAGACACGAATGTTCTGCATCTCTGACAGCTGCAACAAGTCAGACCATCCTAACCTCAGTATTCCTTTCCAGGGCTGAAATCCACAGAATCTACTGCATTTAAAACATTTTTTTCTGCCACCTGCATCTGTTTCCAAAAGTAGGTTTCGGGAAAGCCAGTGATAAAGCTAATAACAGGCTTGAAGTAATAAGAAAAGTGTGCTTGTATAAGCATGTTCAAAGCATCCTTATTAGTATATATCATATGGAATACCTAGATAAATGTTTAACACCTCCTGAGATCAGAAGTTGCACAGAGTATATATAGAACTGGTATATTTTCCAGTAATTCATAGGAGTATGTGGATAATCCCTCATAATAGGAACAGCCTATCGTAGATGTGGGGCAGCTGACGGGTAGGTGGGCTAAGAAGGTAGGGAAAATATTTATTAAACTCAGCTATTGGAAAAAAACATTAGTGGTATTTGCATAGCTGTTATTCAGTCACTTCTAAGTAGTTGGACATCAATTCAGAAAGTACTCAAATGCCTTGTTTTCAGGTAAAATCCTTAAAAGCACATTAGCTCAAACTTGATTGTAATGGACTGTAGCAGCCATATGTGAATACAGAGGTTGTGAAAACTGAGGGCAGTACTTGGAAGGCGTGATGTTACTTTAAAGCCAGACCCTCAACTGAAGCAGCTGGAACCTGTCTAAGAAAATTTGTGTAGGAGCAGTTAAACAGAGATGCAGTCCGTTTTAAGCTAATCTTAGAATTGCATCTGATGTTCATTTTACAACCAAAAAATTGGCATCTCTAGAAGATCTTGTGCTTTATTTTACGATGAATCCAGTCTGATCTTTTTTGAACTCAGTCAAAGTAGACCTGAGAAATCAGTGTGTTTTGCAGCTGTACAAAGAATGACTGGCAAGGGAGGTGTTTGAAAACAGGAGAGAAAAACTTGGGTTCTGAGACTTGTTTAGGGATCCAAAGGGCTGGAGGATGTTTTCTACCAAATTACAAAGTGTGAGTGCAGAGGGTGGGTTGCAGGAAGACGAGTCCCAGCCACCTCCCTTGCTACAAGAAACAGAAAAGTAAAAGATACATCCCTGTTTCAGGCAAACATTGATGCATTGTAAGGAAATCTTACTTCCTTATTTTGTGAGAGGTATTCTTCTGCTTTGTCCTTCCAGTGAGCTCCTTTTGTTCAGTTAACTCAAATGGAGTTAAAATACAGATCTATTCCTCTTCCTTTTACCTCTTTTTATAGTTTTCAACTACCAATTATTTCTTTGTCACAAGGGGGAATGTACTCAACTTTCTGTTTTCTTGATTGCTGAAACTATGGTTTTCAGCAGTCCATTAGGAGTTTATTAAGATGTTTTTTCTACTTTAGCTCTAATTTGCAGAGGTACTGAGCCTAGTCAGTCCCTGTTGACTTTCACAGGATTTTAGATACTCAGCATTTGTGAAGGATAAAATCTTAATGCCCTTATCCTTAAGAGATCCAAATACTAAGGGGACATTTTAAGAAATGAAAACATGACAAGTGAGAGGTACTGTATAATTTTTTTTCCCTCTTGTGAGGTAATTAAGTAAATGAGAGTTCTTGGGACAGGTGTGTGGGCAGGGTTATTGCCAGGCTTGGTGATCACATTTGAGTCATGCACTGTACTTAATGGATCAGGTTTTCTCCATGAGATTTAATTATTGTGACCTGAAGTATTTATTAGTCTGAGAACACTGAGGCTCTTAGTTACTTTACTTTGAATGCTAAAAAGTGTGTTTTAAATTATTTCTGCGATCTGCATCATATTTAGGCTCGATAGCTAAACATGAGCATGTTTTCATATAAGATTTCTGCTTTTGCTTTTACCGATTGGGCTGGAAATGTAAGAGAGACATCCCCTTCCTGAGAGTTTTGAGAGAACAGAAGAACTTAGAGATACTTGTAGATGTGTACAGAACTGCAGTTATGATAAACTAAAGGAGGAATATATTGTAAAATATTTGAAGCCACTTTCCTTTTCTTTTGGGGGACAACAACAGTAGTTTCATCTGCAATTGGGGGAGGTAATGCATTGCTTTGTTCTGGCATCTCTTTTTTGGTCACAGCACTGAAAGGGCATTAAATTCTGTTTCGTAATCGGGTAAGATTTGAGCCTAAAATTAAAAATCCTTTCTTAGGAGTTCTTAAGCATATTTTTATCTTTAGAGTATTCTTCTTACGCTGTTGATTTAATCCTTAGAAGACTGCAATAGTTGTGGCATTACTATCCCCATGGAATTACTGAAGGATACAGCGTGAAGCATTTTTATGCAGAAGCAGTAGCAGTGACATGATGAGCTTTCAGCCCTGCCCTAACATACACTGTTATCTGAGCACTTCTGGCAGTGAGGGAAAGCTTTGTTCCAGCTGTTCAGCCCTGGTGCTATTCTGCAATTTTTAGCAGAGAGGGAAGTCTGAGCAAAGAGAAAAATTATGCCTCCTCCCTGTGTTACCACACTGCGCCTACGGAGGGGTCCAACTTCTACATGTGTAAGAAAAGTCTGTGCGTGCATTTATTGCCAATGCACTTTTTGGAAATTTGCAGGCTGCATACGGATTGAAAGGAAGGTGCTTAGCTGCTTTTCAGTCTACAAGTACACTGGAAATTGGTCTGTTATCCGCGGGGTATAACAATACCCATGAACTGTGGACACTGTTAATTCTATCAGTGCTGAAAAACCCTCCTCAAATTCCACCTCACGTGACAGTAGTTCCAGATCTTTTGCTTCCAGGGAGCAATAGGTCTTCTGAAGCTGCAGCAAGTCCAGTGTAAAACCTGGAAAGATTTTGCAAAGGCAGAAGAAGAAAAAATCTGGGAAGAGATTTCCCAAGGGTATTGCAACCACATGTCAAGCTCAGCTTTTTCTGAAGAAAATGATCTGAAATACTACCAAACTCACTAGTGTACAATTTCCATGGCTACAAACACAGAGGTGAAACAAACCCAGACCCTATTTCCTAGGTATCAAAAACTGTAGGGAATTTTGAGTTGGTTCTTACTGTCAATGAGTGAAGAAAATCTCACAATGGAAAATCGGGTGATGATTGCAGCATTGCACATTGTTTTGCTCGCTGTAAGTTTTAAGAATACTGTAAGTGAAGGGGTGATGAGGAGCCCTTGTGCTGTGGTAGTACAACTCACTGGGAACTGTTACTCTATTGAGACAGTTTATAAATCACTTTAGTGACTAGTCCACTGTCCCAATTCTGTTCCTGTTTGGTTGGCCCACGCTTCAAGTTTACTTTATTCAAGCACTGAGAATTCTATCTGTAGCTTCTAGGATCTCCATGGTGGCTAGGACTGTCTGGCATCCCAGATAACACTCTCCAGTCCTGCCTCACTTCCACAACATTCTGTTGTGACCCAGCAGTACGTTCACAGGCAAGAAAGACGAGAGTATTTGTATAGGCAGCATGGGTAGGTGAACCAATTCACATCTAGAACCCAATTATTAGCTGGCATCTATTCTGCTCTCAGAGAAATAATGAAGTGTTGACGTAGTAGATATGTAGTCTAGCCTGGCTTTGATATAAACATCTTCTTGGTCCCCTCAGAGCAAAGGCTATTATTACTTCTTTGATATTTAGTGCTTCTCTTCTGGAAACAGAAAATCCTAGTTTCAGTTCTTTCTGATAAGTATAGTATCTGTGTAACAAGCAGCCATATATTTTTACAGGACAGCCTGGGGACAGAATCTGCTCTGAGGATTTTATTATCCGAATGAGTAAGTATAAAAGACATGGAAGGAGTGTATGGGCATTCACGTTAAGTCTAGTGATTAAATTTAGTCAGCATTTGTTGAGACCGGTCTCTCTTTAGACAGTAAAGAAGACTAAGCTCTTCCAGAGAATGGTTTGGAGTTGCACTCTAAGGCAGCCTCCTCTGGTGGAATTGCCCACACCTCCTGGCTGATTGTCAGGAGCGTTGCTGTGACACTGAGGCTTTGGATGGAATTCTCTAATCGACATCACAGCAACAGTCTCCAGATAATAATAATCTCTACATATCTCTGCAGTAGAAAGACTTTGGACAAGTCATTTATTTACCTGTGTTTCAGCTTTCCAGAAATGTGTATTTAATAATACTCACCTGCTAGTCACCTTTCAGATCCGAGAAAGCTCTTGGATCTGAAGTCATGAATGTCTATAGTGGCTTTAATGTTATCAGTACAAAGGTATTGTGCAAACATATTTAGTGCATGTGAAAGAATAATGAATTCCTGTTTATTTACCTCAACATTACAGTAATAAACTGCTGTAAGATGCAGTGTTTTCCAAAATATTAAAGGCCAGATTGTCCTGCTGGTACAATTTGGTGGATTCATGGCAAGCAAATTTTCCCCTTTTATGTGTGGCAAGTAATTTCTTGAAAGAAATCAACATCCATGGGATATGTGTAATTTTAGATGTAGTTATTTAAATACAGATACCATCAACTCAATGAAAAAATGCCACACTTACAAACAGTTTTTTTAAAAAACGAAAGTTAGCGTAAGCTGAAATAAAGAAAATGAACTTAAATCAGCAGGAAGATACAGACATATTTACAAGAATAAGTGCACAATGTTCTATTCACAGATGATAAAATCTTACCGTGGTATTTGAAAGTGTTATTACTAGTTTTCTCTCTCCTCTCCTTTGAATTGCCTGCATTTCTAGATAGTTTCCATAACAGCACATTAAAAGAGATGATTGTGTTTCGTACGCCAGTGTCTTCAGAAACACCAAGAAATGATGGACCTGCTCCTTAAATATAACTGAAGCAAATGCTCCATTTCCTACACCAACAATAACTGGAATCTTGTAAATGTGGGTTACCAGTATGTACAGTTTTCTAGGCCTGGGATTTATACACTATATTTCAGATTTGGTCATAATTTCCATAAAAGTGACAGAATAATTAGGACAGAATAATGAGGTTATTAATAAATGACATTACTTTTGTACACGGTTACATGTCTCACTTTTCTAGATGGCTGAACTATCTGCAGACTGCATAACAGATTATCTGGTTTATAATACTCCCCATAAAAGATATTTTACTTTTTTCATTACTACCCATCAGAGCTAGATAACCTTAATATACACAGCAAACTCTGATCCCGCTCCTGAACTTTTGAATGTGTCTTTTCAACACTGCTTTCAACGTAACATTTTGCTGCTGCTGAAGTAACATTTTGCTTAAGCTGTTTGAGTCTGCAAAAGCTGCAGTTTGCTTTCTTGGGTTTCTCTATAATACTTAAAGTGTGTTTTGATGGTTATTATACTTATTTTACGATGCTCTCTTTATATAAAGTAGGCTCTGTGTTACAGAGCAAAATAAGTTTAAATAGAAGTGGGAGTCTTCTCATGTATTCTCTGACCCGAGTTTGAAAAATTACATCAGAATAGCAAAAGGAAAATTGAATTATGCTTGTAAGAATACAGCTTTGCTGCTGTAAGAAGAAATGTTAAAGCTAAAATTTGCTTGTGTCCTAAAAAAGAATTAATTCTGTAAATAAAAGGTAAGTGGTGATGCTGGCCCAGTGTCATAGTGGTATGATCTGTTTACCCTATGAAATGATCTGCTGAGTTTTACATCAGTGTAGTTTCCCTTTGGCTTGCACATTGGGAAATGTCATTTCAGCTGTGACTGAATGCCTGTCTGTTCAAATGACTTTCTTCTTCGCACTCAAACAGCAAAATGTCTCGAGTTATGGTTTCTGTTGTTTTCCTTGGCAAGTGGCAGGAGGTCAGTGAAACACCACTGATGTTAAACTTCACAGCTTTGGTGAGGTTCTTGTCTTGTAAATTGAGATAATGCTAAAGTGGATTCTTCCTGATCATTATTATTAATTTTTTTCAATTATGTAATCACGGCATGGACATCTTTGTGTTATAAATGAATGTTCATGTGATTATCAATTCTATAGGTACAACGAGAGTTTTACTGGTTTTAGCTGTATCTCACTCCTAGCATTTCATTCCATATAGAGATACATACATATAGACATGTATATGTGTGTACATACAGGGGCTATTGCCACCCATGTAGTGGGAATCAGATCCTGCTTCTTACTGGAGTAAAATGGCAGTATTCCTTTTGAATTTGAATCAGGAGCACAAAGACAATTACTATCAAGAAGAGAATCATAAAATGCCTCCTGTATAAAAGAATGAAATGTGTTCTCGGGTCAGATTTGACAAGTTGTGGTACCTTAGCTAGGTAAAAGAGGCATGGAGGAAGCACGGAGGAAAAATATCTTGTATCAGAACAGACTAAATTGTGTGTGAGAAGACAGAAAGAGATTGAAAAGAAGCCAGTTTTAAATAACAAGTGAATGTGAAAGATCTAAAAATAAAGAAAAAAAAATCGTATTTTTGTCAAGGTCGATTTTAAGTGTGTAAAAGTAGAGCGCAATAATTTTTTCACTGGATCTTGAAAAGACTAAGGAATCATCAGAGGTACATGAAAGAAGGTGATCTGGTAATGACAATAAAACTAGAACATTAATATGTTTTTAAAACATGAACAGATCTTCTCAAGTCAGAAAAGAGAGAGACTGGGCACTTACACTTCTAATCTGGGTGTATAGTATGTACCACATGGCAAATTGGCTTCCAAATTCACTCAGCTCCGTCTCAACCTGTTTGTTTTGGAGCCCTCACGTACCTTCAGAATAATTGTTCTCTGCCCTTCTGTCAATAACCCCAGACAATAGCAGAGCTCTGGCAGCTGCTGCTTTGATCTGAACATACAATACCACATCAGTAAGGCAGCAGCTTTGGAATATAAAAGAGGAAATCATACTCAAAAACACAGCATGTGTGTGTGCATGTAATTTTTGGTATAGATTGGAGCCATTTTTCTTTACCTACTGACTCCTGGGAGAGATTCAATCTTTAGAATTGCTCTGCTGCAATTGCTGAACACTCTTTTGTGCAGTGTGTGCATGTACACTGAGTGCATCTATCAACTGGCGTCTTGGCCTTAATGGTTCTGCATGTTTTTGTGTCTTTTCAAAATCTATCTGTCTTGTGAGTCAGTCATTCATTTGGTCTTTCAGTCTGTCTAATCTTTCTATGATTTTATTGATTTGTTCGTGCCAAGGGTACAGAAGAAAGAAGCCATTTTAACTGCTCTGTAAATAGCTAGAAAAAGCCAACTGAGTTTGCATGTCCTGTCTTTTCAAGGTATGTCTGAGACTGTGTTTCTACTCCCACTGAAAGTGCTGCAAAAAACCCCAACATAGGTGGGGTTTTTTTGGTGATATCTTCATGGGGCCTTGCATATCTCAGGGACTCTCAGGAAGAGTGTTAGAAACAAGTTGATGAACGAGAGCTTTTTACCATGAAGTGAGGCTCTTCAGATTTACTAAATCACCAGGAACTCTCTTCCATTCTTAATTCTTTCTGGGGAAGAAGCTGTGCTCATAGTGTTGTTTTGGCCTCTGTGACACTGAGATTGGCTTTGCTTTCGCTTGTCTGCTCATCTTGACTCAGTGATGCAAAATATTTCAGATGAATGCAGGAGTACCAGCATCTTCAATTTACAGTGCCATTACAGCCTGACTTTTTTATATTTTTTTTTCCCCACAAACACCAAATGTTTGAAATGCTTTACATTTTGGATTATTGTTTTCCCTGGAAAAGGCTGTGTGAAGGAGGTGTTAACTAGCAGGTTGATTCTGCAGAAATAATAGAGCAGTAATGAGTAGAAATTTTCATCAGGAGCAAATATTTTTTGGACTCGATCAAAATAAACACCAGCTTTAGTAATCTGTGCCTGGCATTGCTCATTAAAATTTGCTTTCTCCCAGGTACTCTGCATCTTCCGTGTCTTCAGCAGCTCTTTCCTTAAGGAGAGGTGCAAAATAGGCTGAAAGTGTCAGTGAAACTTGGGGTGCTGATGCAGGGAAGTAAATTCAGGCACAGGAGGTGTGTCAAGTCCCATGAAGAGACTAGTGGTGTGTAGTTCTGATGAAGATAAGGGCAGATGTGATTCCACTAGCTAAGTTATCCAAGCTCGTTACTGCCCTGCACTCCTGGTCAGATGCAGCATCATCTTAACGTGGGACCAGCAGTGTACTGCCTGTTGGGATTGAGTGCCCTTTCCCCAAGTCTTTGTTTTCAGTCATTCAAAGGAGACTTCCCTCCTTAGTAGTAACAAGCAAGGATTTCACTTGTTTCTATGATTCTGTGATTAATAGAAGGGACTGAAGAGCCTGGCTCCTAGCTTTCTGAGCCATAATTTAATTCTTATGTTCTTGCTAATGTTATTCCCTCACTGGGCATATGGCTGGCATGCCCCTGCAGAGGGCCAGCACTCAGACATGAACTCCAGCTGCCGGCTGAACCCTCTGTGTTGAGGGCTCCCAATGTCTCTGTGCTCTACAGACAGTTCCGCTTTTTAAGTAGTTTTACCCTGGACTATTAACAGCATCAAGATGATGCCTGCTGGCTTATGGTTCTGATCACTACTTTTTTTTTTATGAAAGAACTGCTCCAGAGAATTCTAATAGTGTGCAGTGTGGGCTTTATGAACAAAATTGTCTGCTTAATCCATATGCCCTTCTAAAGTAAAATCTCAAGTGTGAAACAGCAGACTGTCCTTGGTGTTTTTTCAGACAGGCTTAGATTTTCAAAACTGGTATTTAGCTTTTGACATATATGGATACAAAAAAGTCAAGAAGAAAGAATGCAGAAGTATCCTCTAACTCAAAAGTTACTCACTTCACTCTAATCTCCCCACAGACAAAGGGGAGAATTAATTTCCACAAAACACTGCATAATTTCAATCCTGCTCTCAATTTTGTAATTTTTGAATCATCAGAGATTAATCCTATGAATTAGATTAATTTGGCTCCTAAAGGGGAGATCCAGTTGGGAAAATACTATTTTGCTACTAATTGTTTTTGTCTTGATGTTTCTCTCAAGCGAAGAATTCTCAAGTGCTTTATGATCAGAAAGTCTCACCGTAGGTAGCACTAAATGGAACCAAGTGGCTACATGCTGCTGAGCATCCCCTTCCCACTTGACAGATCTAACTCTGCTTTCTTCACTCATTATAATAGTCCACCTGGTGACAATTCCTGGCACTCTGTTGCTTGCTAAACACTAAACTGTGATGTCTGTTAGCATCTGCCACTTTCCATGAACACGGAAAAAATAATTCACAAGCTGAACTACTGCTTCTAAGAAAATATTTATTCTCGGCAGGAATCTTGTTCTTTGTTGTGTACTGACACTGAATATTTAAACCTTCTAATCTTTCACTTACAGTATCTAGAGCCTGTGGAATAAATTAAAAATAAAATGCCACAATATTCTGCCTTGACAGGGGATCTGACAGGGAATCAACATTTCCAGAAACGTGGGTTTAGTTTTCCAGCATATGCAGCTTTCACCTTTGACAGGTGATGTACTGTGTTCAATACAATAGGCCATATATGTCAAATGCTAAATACCAGTTTTGATAATCTAAGCCTGTCTGAGAAAGCACCGAGGACAGTCTGCTGTCTCACACTTGAGTTGAGATCATGTCCCTACTTTAGAAGGGTATATGGATTGAGTAGACAATTTTGCTCAGAAAGTCTGTACTTCGGCACTTCAGGATTAGTCATGAACTATGAAGGGCTATGAAAGATATGAATCACTGCTCTCTAATAGGGTTCTGTGAATAGTATTGCTAGAAAGAGGCCTTGCAGGTTTGGTGATTGCACTATTAATGGTATTGCCTTGATGGGAACATGTGACTAATAGCAGGACTTAAATTCAGATGTTATGCTTTGGAGCTAGGCTTAAATAGTAGGTTGAAGCCAGTATTTTTAGTTTCATTTTAAAATTATGGTAAGAGCAGTCAATATAGTACAATGTACTGAAGCAAGTGAGGTGCCCTAGGAAGTGCTAGGACAATGACCTAGAGAAATGGTACAAACCACATCAGCCCAGACAGCTCATGAACAGAAATGTAACTTTTCCACTGAGGCAGAAATGTAACTTTTCCACTGAGTCACCCATCTTGAGCAAAACACATAGGCATTGAGTTGTCTACGGTTATCAGTTTTCAAAAGTTCAATTTTACTGTTATCTCTTTAGGCTTTATTATCTGCTTTGCATCATGTGTTCTGAGGCCAGAAGACACTATTATGATCTACTGTGACCTCTGTATGACACAGGACTTAGTTGTTTCTGTATATAACTGGCCCTTGAGCTATGAAATATCTGTTTAGAAATACGTCATACCTTAATGCATCACTGACTTCACATTTGTCTTAAAATTTGTGTTGATGCTAAGGATTTACAAGTCCTTTAAAATCTTAAGGGACATCTACCAATTACACATGCAATATGGGCAGTAAAGCCATAAATTAAGCCCACATTCCTTGAATACTCTCTCCATATCTGTTTTTCAGAAACTGCCTACTGAACCCCTTTCCTAATGCTCATCCCCTTTCCATCTTGGCTGGCATTATTTGGATCCCTCTGGTAGTATTACTGAAATAGCAATGTCCTGGATTGTACTGCTGGGGTTTGCTATCTCAGTGGCTTAATATCAGACCCTGCCTTTTTACAGACCATCTCATTGCCATGTTTTATGAGGGTTTGCAGCAAGCCCAACTTGTCCATCATGTATATCCTCAGCAGATGGAGGTTTTGGTGGGAGTTTCACTCCTCCCTGAGGTTCTGGATAAAACATAGAGTCTCCTACAGAGAAACGGGAGATGGTTTACACCCAAGACATTGGCAAGATACAAAGAAAGTTACTTGGGCTCTAACTCCAGTCAGTTTCCTCTGAGAGAGATGGAACCTAGTCTTGGTGTAGCTTTTGTGAATGAATGGAAACGGGTCTTGACATTAAGGTGGGACACATGGTACCATTTGCATGGCCAGGAAACTCACAGAGTAGCCCTACCGGTTACTGGTAGGGAACAGAAGCAGCCTAGACATTCACCTCACCCAAAGGTGCAACCCTTACAGCTGGAAAAGTGATGAGATTGTCAGCCTGACACAGGCCACCTGTGACTGCTCAGCCAAAGACCTTTCCCTTGTGTTACAGCACCCTTTTGTCCTCAGCCATTTGGGTGCTGGCTTTTCTTTCTTCAGAGGTGGCTGGCTGGCTGGTTTCTTGTAGTACCTTCTACCAGTCTCTGCTTCATGATATTCTGGCTTCCTCCCTTTGCCTCCTCGAGCAGCAGTAAAACCTCACTCTTGTCTAGCATGTCCCATTGCCAGTGCTTTTACAGGCTGAGGCTTTCTCATCCTGGTCTGTTGGCTCATTGCAACTTCTGCTCTTAAAAGCCCAAGCAAATACTGCACATAAAAGGTCTCCTCTCCTGTTAAGTAACAGGTAGATGGGGGAAATACGTGCAGCCACTGAAGCCCTAAGAAGTGTTTGTCTGGAGCTGGGAGGTGTGAGGCCCCTGCACCTGAGGAGACTTGTGTGGATGGTGGTGCTGCTAGCTCCTGGGCTCGGCTCTGCTCTGCTCTTCTCCCCTCCCCTCCCCTCCCCTGCAGTGTGAGGGGTGGCTGCCTTCCTCTGGGTGACCTGGGATGCTCACCCAGAGGCAGGAGGTGTGGGTGGACAGGCTGTGGGCAGTTGCAGGTCAGTAGGACTGGAGGAGGGTTGCTGGAGCCATGGGCTTAGCTCTGCTGTGTGGGGAGTGTGGTACTTGAGTTGGGTGTGTGCTTCCCTGTTGTGCACAGCCCTTTCTTCCCTTCCTTTTTTTTTTTTGCCCCCTGGAGAACATGAAGTGTAGTATAAGCCAGGCTGAGAGAAGGATGTGTTGATTTTTCTATTTTAGACAGGATATGGGTTGCCTTAGCCACAATTGTTCGTTACATACGTTCTACAATGGAAATCTTGGTGTCCTTCTTAGGCTTCAGGGAGGGGGTTTCTGAGAGCAGTGGAAGAACAGGGAGTGGGGCTTGAAAGTCTTCCTGCATTTAAAGCTGTAGCCTGTGCTGATCTTCCTTATGATGCAACTTTAAGAAATGTTTAATGACCTAGGATGCTAGGTAGCTGAAGTCTGATGTTTGCTTTTGTTGTCTGATTTTACCTACATTCGTTAAGCTCCAGCGCTGCGCTTCTGAGGCCTTTTTGTAGTTGTTTGAAGAAGCAGTAGTAGAATCTACTCTCCTGGTGCTTTCAAATAAATTAATAAGAATTTCCCAGCCAGTTTGAGGCTTTCTGGGTCCCTTCTGCTTTCCTGTCTGATCTGCTTTTTCCTCCTTCCTTTCCACATGTTAATCGTTTCATTGGGACAGGCAGCAGGCTGAGAGACTCTGTGGCATGTTATCAGTAGAAATTATTTATTATCCCCCCCCCAACCCCTACCCTGCCTCACAGTGTTTCTGAATAGATGTATTTTCCTTCCCCTCCCCGTCCGCACATTCTTCTAAGTAGCATGAGTATATGGGGATTAAAAGGCTCTAAGGAAATTATTGTTGATGTTGAGAAAAGTGGTTGAACACAAAGGGGATGAATACAGCAAAACAAGGAGGGAGAGGGAATGAGAAGGTGATCCAATGGAAAGGAAGCTTCTAAGGGAAAAGACATCTTGAATCTACATACAAGAAAATACTGCCAACAGATGCATAATTAGCTGGTGTGCCTACTGTTACAGATACTGAGGTAAAGAAACATTGAAAAAAGATGCTTATGTGGCAAGTAAAAATATTTACAGTTGGGATGTGAGACCTGCTTTATGATTTTTGGGTCAATTTCTTACTAGTTAGTGCTCTGGAAGAAAACTTATTCTGCAAGTGTATGCTGACTTCTGTGACCTGCGAAATAGGGAATTTGTTCACAGCTTATGATCTAAAATATTACTAAATATAAAAGGTCAAAATTACTGAATCGGTTCAGACTTCTAAAAGTGAGAGAGAGAAAAAAAACAATGCTAGACTTGAAGGGGAGAAATCACTGATTTTATCTTTCTTCTGTGGGAAAGTGCCCCTCCACTATATAAACCCAATTTGTGGCTGTGATCCTGGGTTCATAAATTGTAAAGCCAGCAGGAATCATCATGACACTCTAGCCTGAACAGCCATATATCACAGGACATCAGACTTCACAGAATTGCTTTCTGTTTACTTTAAAGCTTATCTTGGGGAAAATAAGACAACTTGGTTTCAGAAAGTCTCCTTGAGTTTAAAAATCCATCTGAAACATGAACTGCAATATGAGTCAGCTGCTAAGGGGACTACTTGCCCTCACCTTTTCCTGATGGTAAGCTGCTGTTCTGGGTCAGTATTTTGCCATTTACTGCAAATAATGAGCTGTTGGCTTCTATTCTGAGACCTCTTCCTTGAGAGCTTAACTGAGGCCCTGCCACCAGGGAGCAAGGGTTATTTATTTTTTGCATGTACTGTGACTAGAGCAGCCCAGTGCAAAACACAATAGGTGGTTTGGTAACTTGTAATACCAAGCACCTTATGTTGTTCTCTTGAGTAATTAATGGGAATAACTTCTGTTTTCTGAGTTCTTGTATTGAGGCTGTCATCTCCTGAAAGAAGGGTATATAAAGGCTGGAGTTGGTCTCTTCTCCCAAGTCACAGCAAATAGGATGCGAGGAAATGGTCTCAGGTTGTCCCAGGGAAGGTTCACATTGGATATTAGGAAAAATCTTTACACTGAAAGGGTTATTAACACTGGAGTGGGCTGCACAGGGAAGTGTTTGAGACACCATCCCTGGAGATATTTAAAAGACGGGTCGAGTTAGTGCTTAGGGACATGGTTTAGTGATGTTTTTTATCAGAGTTAGGTTGATGGTTGTACTAGATGATCTTAAAGGTCCCTTCCAACATAGATAATTCTATGATCTATTGTTAACTGGGTCTGTACCCCTGGTTGTTTTGGTTTGGTTTGTTGTTTTTTGGTGGGCTGGTTTTTTTTTTTTTTGGTAATGCTATTAATTGGGTTTTTCCAGTAGGCTTGAAGTAGTTGAAATTTGGTAGAATTCGAAGAAATCCTCCTACAGAGGAAGACTGAATACATGTATTGGTAGCTGTGCAGCATTCAAGCTATTAATGTTTTCAGTCTCCTTCTGACTTGGAGGCTGAAGGATCTTTTTCTGGAGAAAACTAGATAACAGGTAGTGTTGCATTTGTTAATGGCTGAGTTACCTGAAGAGGATAAATCTGGGGTGTGTGGTTATTAAATCATGAGCCTTACTGCATCCAAGGAGTGAGTTTGTAAGAATGAGTTGTCTTTTACTCAATTCTGCATGACTGGGACATTTAAAAGTCTCAGTCTCAACGATGTTAGTTGAGATTGATTATGCATAGTGTAATTTATGAAAGTCCTCGTGACATTTAAATGTGCTAAGCTAGAGTTACAGGGCATGGTCTTTTTTGGGGGGAAAGAATGAGGAAATAGGAATTAGTTCAAATTGGTAGCTTCAGTGCAGGCAATTGAAAAATGAAGCTGTAGAAATTAAGTGTGGGTTTGTTTAAAAAAGAGGTGGGCTGGTACCCCCCAAAACTCCACCCAAAACCCAGAAAAACAAAGCAAAAAGAGAACCCAAAGAACACCTCACTGAAAACTTCACTATGGTGAGTAAGTGTAAAGATTGAAGGCTCTATCTATTTATCGAAGGAAGATTTCATTATGGAGCATGAGTGGTGAAGATCTTAAGTGATCACTTGTAGTGCAGACAGAGCAAAGGTTATCAGCAGGTACATTACTCTGTTTGGAAGAGTGCCATTTGATGTCCTCAAAATAGTTCAGTGTCAGTGATCAGAAAATATTTTGCATGTGTAGCATATATATGGTCTTTAAGTCTTCAAGACCTAGATAACTATTACAAAAATAGAGGTGTAATTAGTGACTAACCTGTAAAACATCAGTTCTGACTTCTAGTAAAATCTGGACAATTTGAAAATAACCAAACTCCAGTTTAATAGCTGTTGCAGTGCTGCCCTTGAGGATGGGGAAATACGGCAGAGTGGATTGTGCATGCCGCTCATGTATTGCTTTGTTATTTCATCAAGAGCATGAGAGATGTAATGAGTGTAGTGTTATGAGCAGATGAAGGACATGTCTGTTAAAATATATAGATGAACCAAACAGGTAATGGAGAGATAAACAGTGATGTGGGCAAATCAAACAGCCTAATGTTTTATAATTTATTTATTTTTTTAATAACAGATGAAGTGTGCTCATTTGGGTAATTGACTTCTGTGGCAAACTCCCTGCTTCTAGGAACAAAGGCCGTTGCTTACTTTTGAAGCAGTGATTCTGAAAAGGAGGTGGCACTTATTTAAACAGTTGACCATATGCTCTCTCAAATTTTGTAGCTGAGAGAATTGGGCCATACAAGTAGTAGTATATTCAGGCAGTGGCATTACTGCGGATGTGACATTGGAGACCATTAACAACGTAGGGATTTCAGTTTTTGTCCTTTGCATCAAGAGGAACGTTTCTTAGAAAATTGGAAAGGGTTCAGAAGACGACTATAAAAAAATCTGTGAGGTCTTACTACCTAAGGATGTGTACTTTAGGAGTATCATAAAATAACTTACATAGACTAAGGAAGCTCACTCTACAGAGTTTATAGAAGTGAAGGTTAAGAGGGGACTTGAAGACAGCCTAGACATACTTATTTGGGGAAGAAATCACTGATTGTAGACTGCTTCTTAATCTTTTGGGAGCAGAAAACGTGTAATGAGGATTGATGACTGGAAGTGGAAGCTAGGCAAATTGAGACTAAAATAAGGAACCCGTTTCTAACAATGTGGGTAATTAATCACTGGAACAATTTTTCTAGCTGTATGGTACATTTCCCGTCACCTGAAGTCTCTAAATCAGGACTGAATGTCCCTCTGTTAGATAAGCTCTAGTTCAAATTGATGCGTTGAAATTTCTGGCTGAAGTGCAGTGGCTTGTGTTGTGCAGGAGGTCAGTGCATGTGATCATAATACTCATTCTGCCCTGAAAAAGGTATTAATTTGTTTCTGGCTGATCTAGAACTGACCTTGTTCAAATTCGGTGATTTTATGTGTAAATGGATAAGTGATATTTATCTCCCTGAAGACGTAAGGCCTTGGTTAATAATAAAGGCTGTGAAGGCAGCAAAACTTCTGTCAGGAAATACGAGGAACTAGAAATCACAGTCTCTTTACTGGTACAGCTGTTGGTGTTCCCTGGGACCTACAGGAAATTGTGTGTTGGAACCTTTCTCCTGGTCTGCCCCTGCTATGCACTTGTCTTGGGAGCTTCTGCAGGAAAAGGGGATGAACCCTCAGCATCGCTTGGTGAGACACCTAGTGCTTTCTGCTCGCTCTGAACTGGGTACTTCCTAGCTCTGATTACAGTTTAGCACCATTAATGATAGATGTGAGTGCTGTTGTGGGTTTGCTAGCAAGAAGTTTACAGCCAGAGATGGAAAGGCAGGTCGACCTAAGTGCCTGTGTTCAGTCACTTGTAACTTTCTTACCGCTTCAGGGAGGTACCTATAATGGTGATCATTTGGAAAGCAGACTTGTTCTGTCAGGGTTCAGGGTTTGCTGACACAAGGAAAGGTTGTAATTCTTTCTCCTGATGGTATTAAACTGTAATTTGTGATCTTTGAGCAACAGTGGATGAATAAGCAAATCCTGGGTTATGGGTGATGTGCCCTTCTGGTGATTAAACACTGCTCATGTCTTGCAAGAAGCAAATGTAGTTGTCAGGAGGTGCTTTAAGTCAGGTTGTGTCAGCCTGTAATGTTCAAGATCACTCTCAGAACGCAGAAAGGGGTTTAAAGACCCTGGCACAGAACTCATCAGCTCCATCCAGCTTCAGTCACTGCTGCTAGTTCTCTCTCTTGGACTTCACCCACAGTACATCAGGTATAGAAAACAATATTTGGTTTTAGGTAGTAGCTTTCTATATTCTGTACTTTGAATTAAGTAGTCCTGGAAAAAAAAAGCATAGTGGATTGATTTTTAGCAGGTTTAAAATATATGCAGTCATTATGCCTCTTTGTACATTACATACAGCAGAAACCAGCCTTTCACCCAGCTGCAAAACAGTTGAATTTACATACACAAATTAAAACTCAGTCCCTCCTGTGCCAAAAACTGTATCAGCTGCACTGGAAAAGCAATTCCCTACGTTGAAGAAAATGCCTATAAAATTAACCTGACTGTGTGCTTCTGTTGTGCCTCTCTAAGTCAGGAGTTTCATTTTGGAGCTAGTTCATTTTCAGGATCTTCTGTGGTCCGTCCTCTTCAGTACATGTCCAAAACCTACTGATTAGTACTCCTGCTGCTCTCACGTTGTGCTGTGCTTTGAGGTCTAGCTGAGGTCAAAAGGACACAGTACAGAGCTAAACTAATCTTAGCTTTCCTCAAATGAGATTCCTTAAAATGAGAGGGTGTTTGCTGAAGGTGCAGGATTGACAAGCCTGGATCTTGATATTGTGCTTGTTCTTACAGCAGTTTGGATGTGTGCAGGGAAAATAGGAGTCTCCATGCTGCTGTGCTAGTCTCTTTCTTGAAACGCATGAGCTGTTTGCAGAAGCATGAGACCCTCATGATGCTTTTATGTCTTGCCCCCTTAGCATGCAATAGAGAAGGAATCCATCCTAGCCCCTGTACCTGCTGTCAAACTGAGTGGAGGGGAGCAAAAGTTAAAGTAATTTTTCTGTGGACATTTGACTCAAGGTGATGCATATTGGATTTTATTTTTTAGAGCAGAACTTGCAGCAAGTAAAGAGCAGAATGATGGATGTTTTTGATGCATACTTGTTTTGCTGCTTTGACTGTTAGGCCTAGCTTATCCCTTCTCTGAAATGTTGTCAAGACTTCACTAGCTTTGTTTTATGCTTAACTTTTTTGACATTTACAGTTTTTTCTGTCTAAGCATTTGAAATACAGTGGGACACGAACATGAGAATGAAGCTAGTAGATGAGCTAAACAGAGCTGCAGAAGTAAACAGCCTTTCCAGGTCAGATAGAGAAATAACAACTAGAGCAAAATAATTAAAATGCCAAAACAACCCCAAACGAAATAAGGTGAAAAGCTGACGAGCAGGGCGGATGAGTTCATATGAAGTCTGAGCATTCTTTCCCAACCTTACTGCATTATTTACTGGTACTGAATGTAGTTTGCTTTATTTGGAAAGGCTTTTCAGAGTCTTGATATTCGGCCCCCCCTTCCTACCACAAGCCTGTGAGCCTTTTTCCTAGATACATGAAGACAATCCTTGTTTCTTTGAAAAATGTAAGTTTCTGGTAGCTGTTTGCTCTTTCTGAAGAGCAGAATTGTATGGGAAGACACTTGGCACTGCAGACTCATAAAAGAGGAACACACATTTCTCATGGTTGGGGCAGAAGGACAGAAAAAAAAAAAGCTATTGAGTTCTGTTTAGCTTAGGCAGTATTTTATAATTTACACGCATCTTAAGACTTTTGATTTTCCTTTTCTGTAAAATGGAGATGGTTGCATTTTTCATTAGTGTTTATTTGAACTTTTCTAAAAGAAGGATTTATAGAATTACAAAATGTTGTTGATATGTTTTGGTAAATAAGTGAGGGAGGAAATGAACTGAAACCAATCTTTGCTTTTAAGCATATTTATAATTTTGAAGCCAAGATGCATGCTAGTGATGTGAGATTTCATGGCAGAGTGGAGGGGAGAGTTTTCTTCAAAGCACTTTGATTTTCTTTTATGCAGTCCTCCTGAATTGTTTCGGTAATACATGATTGATGTACTCTGTGATGAATAGTGCTGTACATCTCTGCGGATTGATTACCTTTACAGTAATGTAACTTCTTATTGAAAAGTTAGATGATGCAAAGGATCATCCTGTCCCTGTAGAGACACTAGGGACACTTCCCTCCTGAACACTAGATTTTTCGTTGCTTGTGTGAAATGTGTAACACCACCACGGACTTCTTCACAGCATAGAAGAGTATCATACATTGATCTTGCTGAGAAAGTTCGAGAGCTTCTGTAGGTTTAGGCATCCAGTCAGGTTGTGTGTGTTGCACAGAAAGGAAGAGGTACTGCTGTGTTGGCCAACATCTGACTTGAAACTGGCTAATGTAAAATAGGAACTTTAAAAGAGGTAGGTACTTTACTGAGGAAAACTTTGTAACACCAAATTAGAAGAAGCCTGGGGATTTGAGATTATTATCTTTATGATATTTTGGATTACTTTGGAGGAAAAAGCATGAAATTAAAGGTTTGTGCTTCAGTCACTCCATTTCCAGTCTTGGCCTTTGTGTGTGCATGTATTCAGGCATAACTAGTGGTGGAAGAACAGGCTCTCTCTATTTGCTATAGTTTTATTTGCAGTCTTAATGTGTTTTTTTTTCTGATGCCACTACTGTTTCATCAGTATCATGAAATTCTAGGAGAAGTTTAAAGTTATGAATATCTAAGTATGTGTAGCCTAGAAATTTGAAGCTAGAATTCCTTGAACTTGTATGGTTCTTATATATGAGAGCGTTTTGTAGACACTATTGATCATGTTTTTAATGACTTTGTCTGAGGCCCGCTGAGTCTCTAGTTAATGACAGAAGACAGCAATGTGCTTATGCGGGGCAGATCCACTTCTTATACTGGGCTTTTTCAAATTGTACTACTTTTATGTTAGTCAGCTTTGGCAACTTGCTTTTACACAGTAATGTACTGTAATTGTAGAGCCCCTGGACAGTGCTGCTGCTTATGCTCTTGCCCATTTCTCTTACCTCAGTGTCACAGCTTAAGATTGTAATGTTTGATGTATGGGAGAGCTTCTGTGGGAAGATGCTGCCTGCAACATATCTGCCTTGCTATCTATGGTGTTCTTTGAGAGCCTAAAAAAGCTAAAACCTTTTTTTTTTTCCTTTTCCTTTTAAGATACTTGAGGAAAAAAATAGTTCTACTGTATTGTTTTTGCATTCTACAGAGCATATAAATGTGAGCCATAGCTTCTCAGTTTTATTTTACTCTGCCTGTCACTTGCTGGGAGGGAGTCTGGACAAGTAATTTGATTTAAAAATGGTAAAAATTGATTTCTGATTTTGAATGTCACAATTCTAAGCCTTGTGTGCTAAGCATTGAGAGTTGCTAGGGACGTAGACTTCAGTGAAGTAATGGGGTGCTTGGCACTGTTGAAAATCAGGAACGTCTCAAACAAACCCCTTGAAACTAAGTAATAAAAAACTTGATAAAGCCTGAGAAGATTTTTATCCCATCTTTTTCTTACTTTTCGTGGCTGTAGAACAATGGAGAAGCTGATATATCTCTGTCTAACAGAAGGTGTGTAATGCATATGCAAAGTAACTCTAGATAAAATAAACAGACCTTCTACACTGTAAATATCCTCTTGATAACTAAGACTCTACCATGTGTGGTGTTCCCCAGGACTCAGTACTGGGGCCTGTTCTCATTAATATCTTTATCAACTATATCTGGATGAAGAAGTTGAGGGCACTTTCAGTAAGTTTGCAGATGACACAAAGTTGGGTGGAAGTGTTGATCTGCTTGAGGGTAGAAAGGCTCTACCGAGGGATCTGGACAGGCTGGATCCATGGGATAAGGCCAATGGGATGAGATTCAACAAGGCCATGTGTTGGGTCCTGAACTTGGGTCACAACGACTCCATGCAGTGCTACAGGCTTGGGGAAGAGTGGCTGGAAAGCTGCCTAGTGGAGAAAGACCTGGGGATGTTGGTTGACTGCCAGCTGACTATGAGCCAGCAGTGTGCCTGGGTGGCCAAGAAGGACATCAGCACCCTGGTCTGTATCAGGAACAGTGTGACCAGAAAGACTAGGGAAGTGATTGTCCCCCTCTACTTGGCACTGGAGAGGCCTGGAATACTGTATTCAGTTTTGTGCTCCTCACTACAAGAAAGACATTGAGGTGCTGGAGCATGTTCAGAGATGGGCAACAAAACTTGTGAGGTATCTAGAATGTGAATCTCATGAGAAGAGGCTGAGGGAACTGGGGTCGTTTAACCTGGAGTAAAGGAGGGTAAGGGGAGATCTTAGCGCTTTTTACAATTACCTGAAAGGAGTTTGTAATGAGACGGGTGTTAGTCTCTTGTCCTAAGTAGTAAGTGATAGGACAGGAAGAAATGTCCTCAAGTTGCACCAGGGGATGTTTAGATTGGATATTAGGAAAAGAATTTTACATTGAAAGGGTCATCAAACATGGGAGCAGGCTGCCCAGGGAAGAGTTAGTCACCATCCCTGGAGGTATTTTAAAGGCTTGTAGATGTAATGCTTAGGGCCACGGCGAATTGATGGACTCGGCAGTGTTAGGTTAATTGTTGGACTCAACGATCTTAAAGGTCTCTTCCAACCAAAATGATGCTGTGATTCTGTGAAATTAGCTTCTTAGCTTATTTCATAAGCTTATTTCATTAGCTTATTTCATAAGCCATTATCTGCCTTGGTCTTAAATTCTCATGAAAGATGGAAATGTTGGTTTTAAATTTTGGGATTCACATGCTCTGGTGCTGAATAGATAAACATGATTTTGAACTAAGTGGTGTTACATTCTGATATATTTTCCAGATCTATTAAATAGTAAGTGGGAAACATGAATTATCCCTACACAATAGGAGTTGAAAGTACTTCAGAATGTCTTTCAGAGGTGGGTCACAAGGAATTATCTTGGAAGAAAAACATTGTTTTTAATCTGGTAAAATCAATGCATGTTGTAGGATCCTCCTGCATAAGAGAATGAGCTATTCTGACTTGTTTTGGGAGAAGACTTAGTTTGAGTAAACACCTAAAATTTCCACATTTTTAAATAGCTTATCTTGCAATGTGTGCTGAATTGATCCAGGAACAGTATAAGAGCTAAGTTAAGAAACCACTTAAGTGTTTAAGTATGTTGATTCTGTGTGTCTCCCTGCCCTTAATCCCTCATACTATTCCATTGATTTACAGTCTTTTAGGTTTTCTTGGAGTGGTTTTTTTTTTGTAGCTGTATAAATGTAACATAGGACCAGAACCTGCAAAGGTTTTTAGAAGCATCTTTGTGAAGACCAAGTGAAGAAAATATTCGTGCCCCATTTGTGCAGCGTCAACATCACTTGAGTTTCCTCTGTTTGTGCTTAATAGAAAGGTTGTTTTACAAATGTACAGAGAACATGTTATTTGATTAGCTGTTGAAATACCATCTGATACACCAAAGTCATCTCAGCCAATGTGCTATCCCAATAAATTGCTAGCATAGAGAACCAGGATGGAGGATTAATCACTAATAGGTGATAAGATGCATTAAGCAGCTCAGGCTGAGCTATGTAGAGCAATAAAATACCCAGTTGTCTTAGCCTTTAAAAAATACCAATGTGGCACCTTCCATCTGTCAACAGTCATGGCTCTGGAAATAGCCCCTGTATCTCCAGCGCTTTTCTGGGGTATTGGTAAAGCCAGTGCCAAATTGGAATGTGTTTTGGTGGTGGGGTTAGGAGGTTTGGGGTTTTTTTAGGAGTTTCGTATTACACTCTGGGCCATTAGGACTTTCCCCACTGCCACTTAGTAAATGCTGTCTTCAGTTAGGAGTCTTGGAGTTCTCCTAAACAGCCTTCCCCTCTGAGAGAATACCTTCAGAGTGTTATTATTCATTGTTTCCCTTATGTTTTCACAAATGCTAGTGTAGACTCAAGGGATGAGTGGTTTCAGTGATTTAGATTCATTAATGTGGTTTTTCCGTGCTCTGGTCCATCAAAGATCTGCAGGTGAAACATTTTACTTCTTTTTGGAAGAAAAAGAAAAATATGACTCTGCGTATTTTTGCTTAGTGGTTTCTCTTTTTTTTTTTTTCTTCTTCATCTTTAATCACATCAGCATTCATCACCTGTTTTTGTCTCATCTCTGTTCTGATCTGAACCCATTTAACCAAAAGGAACTTGTGAAGTTTTAATTGTTTCAGTGTCTGCCTGAGGCTTAAATTATGTATTTGAAGTTTTAAAACTTTGAAGTAGTTATTTTATTTCCATCTACAGGTTAAAAGGATCCAGCAGGGATTGTCTTACTATTGCTTTAGAATTTCAAAAGCTCTGTTTACTTTTAACATGCTTGGGTTTACAGCACAACACTATGTAGTGGAGAAATGCATACAAGTAATTACGTCAATTACCATCAGCTCTATACAATTCTTCTGTGATGCTACATGATTTAAATGTCATTACGTGTTTGGAAAAGGATGGGAAATTGTTGTTGTTAGCTCCTGTTTGCTGCTTACAGCTGTTTTTATGACTGGTTTTGCTCATAAACAGGTGTTTAGAACATTCCTTTGACTAAGCTGACTACAGCTTGTGCTGTTGTGAATTAATTTGTCTTGCATGTCTGGGTCGCTTGGATTTCTTTTGTTTTCACTCCTTTAAAGAAAAGGAAAATAAAAACCCAGGAAAGCTCCTAGCAGCTGAGATTGTTTTGGTAAGCCATGCTTGGAGAAACTAGAAGCCTGCCATGAGACAGGGCGTGTCCTTCAAGAAAAAGATGGTTTGCATGGGTGACTGTGGGCCTGACCTCCCAGTAAAATCTCATTTTACTCTGATTCCTGTCTATTTCTGTTAAATGAGCTTTCTGATACTTTCTCTACTTTGGTTAGAAGTCCTATGCCTGGTGCCTCTTATTCCTGAAGGCTGATCTGGGGTAAGTGACAAAGGAATGGACGTGTGCACAAAAAGTAGGTACGTGTTCAGTAATATTCCATGGTGAAAACTTAAATAACTTAATATAAAATGCATTTGAAAAACATCAGCAGATGGTGCTTCTGAAAAAGGTAAGGTGAATTCCTCCCCTGCTCCCATTCTCATTACAAACATCTGAAATCAAGGAGGACACATGCGGTATAATTTGCCTGTGGACTAGACAGTACTTACAGGTGAATCGAAGCCTCAAAAGAGCTTGTTAAGTTCTGTAACGCTTTTAAGCCATTTTCTGTAAGTATTTAACTCAAAACTACTGACCTCTGTTTCAGCCCTTCCTTGCTAGTTCATCAGAGACTAGAATAGCAGAATGCTTTTAATGCAATTGGTCACTGCCATTTCATATATGATCTGGAAGGCTTATTTTCTATTACAAAAAAAAAAAACAACACCCAAAACCCCCCCAAAAATAAAACCAAACCACGAAAAAAAAAAAAAAAAAGCATAAACCTGTCCCAAACCCAAGATCAAAACAAGCAAAACCTGTGAAAATGTAATTATGAAACAAAAAATGCAGTTCATTGATTTGTATGCATTGGAGTGGTGCATTGTTGAGAATGTGAGGTGTTCTGGCTGCAGCTAAATCATAAAAAAAAACCCCGGAACTTTCAATAGGAGTAGTCTTGTTTATGATTATGAATAACATAATCACCTTCCTCAATTACAGAATTACTGGACAACAGAGTAGCTGTTAAACCACACACTAAATCTGTTTTCCCTGACACAGGGTAGCTTCAAAATGTCTTTTCTAAACAGTGTTTTGGATTGGGGTTGGTTGTTTTTTGTTTGTTTGTTTGTTTGTTTGTTTGTTTTTTTTTGTTTTGGTCAGTGGAGGTATTTTTGTGCTTGGTTTCTTTTTTGAGACACCAATTTTAAGATATTATCTTAACTTTAACTGCCTTTCAGAAGAAGAAATATACTGTAAGGAGCATGTGCTTTGTTGGAGAGTCATTTATTATACTTCATTTCCAGTGAAGTGCATGAAAATATACATGGCTTGGTCGCTTTTTTAATTATTTTTTTTTCATCCAACAAACTGTGATAACTAAAAACAAATGTAAAAATCACAAAGTGTTTGCACTTGGAAGGGACATCAGTAGACTAGTCAAATCTTCCTGTTCAGGCAGGGTCAGCTGGAGCAGGTTAGAGCAGCATGGCCCAAGGCCATGTCCTGTTGGGTTTGGAATGTCTCCAAAGATTGGAGACTCCACAATCTCTCTGAGCAACTTAATGTTTAAATACCCTCACAGAAA
>VXBW01008054.1:2049093-2076901 GCA_013400375.1 Thinocorus orbignyianus | reverse complement strand
AAAGAAGTATTTTTTGGTAGGGTTTTTGTTTTTATTTTTCAGATGGAATTTCAGTTTGTGCCCATTGTAGCACACCTATCTGGTGTACAAGCCACTCTGTGTCGTTTGTGACCTTGCTAAAAGTGCTCATTGTGCCATCAATTGGGCCATTAATACAGATTCTGAATAGAAATGGCCCCAGTGTCAACCTCTGGGCACACAGCAGTGACTTGCCTTCAAACTGACTTCCTATTACTGATCACAACTGATTGGACCTGGTCATTCATCTAGTTTTAAGTCCACCTCCCTGAGCATTTATCCAACTTGTTCTTTGTCAGCTTGCCAATAAGGATATTGTGAGAGATGGTGTCAAAGCCTTACTATATCAAGGTAAATAACATCCAATGTTTGCCCTTTGCCCACCAAGCTAGTCACCTCCCTGTAGAAGGCTGTCGGGTTTGTTAGGTGTGATTTACCCTTAGTAATTCCATGTTGACAACTTCCAATTGCATTCTCGTCCCAAATATGCTTGAAAGTGTTGTGCAGATTTTGCCCCATCACCTTCCCAGGGACTGAGGTGAGGCCGACGGATCTGCACTTTTCATGGATTTTCCTTCTTACCTATCACAAGGACAGGAGTGACATTTGTTCCCTTCCTGTTTTCAGGAACCTCTGCCAGTCACCATGACCTCTCAAAGATAGAGAGTGTCCTTATGATGGCATCAGCCAGCTTCCTTAGCACTTGTGTTTATCCCATCAGGTCCATGGACTTGTGTATGTCCTGTTTCTTTAAGTATTCTCTAATCCAGTTCCCCTCCATTGAGGTTAAGTCTTCCTTGTTCCAAGCTTTCCCTCTAGTCAGAGGGTCGTAGGATCCCTGTGGACTGGTCTTTCTAGTCAAGGCTCAAGATGGAAGAGATGTAGGTGCTTTGTCTTCTTTCTTCAATGTCCTTTGTCACAAGGTTAGAAGTGGAAGAACTTGATCTTTTAATGGCAAATGGATTTAACAGGAGGAATGCTGAACATGTAAGTACAGTTCTTAGCACGTGGCCTACAGGCCTGAGGAATCCTTTCTATTTTGTCTTCTGTTATCTCTGTTACAGAAAGAAAGAAGCATTGAGAATTCTAACTATGAAATAACTTAGCCTTTTGCCTTACATATCTTTTAGTTTCATGGAGGGATGCATTGGGATTTGTGGGTTTTGCACATGGATGTTGTTACTACTTGTACTTCCCTTAACATTGCAACCTTTTCTCCTCTGGAGTTTGGTTTGTGTAGAATAGGCACTGGGGTTTTTTTGAAGTAAGGTTTCCTCTAATTCTGAAAAAAGACAATAACTGAGACAAAGCAGTACTTTTGTCTTAATTCTGTTGTTGCATTTCTAGTCTGCAAGCAAAGCTGCTCTCCTTGTAGCTTCATTGCTCTGCTTTACACAAACAGACCACCTTCTTTTCAGATTTGTAAGAGATGTCCATGTCTTTTGGTTACTGTGAAGAATTTGCCAGTGCTTGTTGGTTAAGTTTATATCAAAAAAACGCCTAGGGCAAAATTTATTCTAGATGTGTAAATCACAGGGAGCAGAGTAGAGGTCGAATATGCTTACTGTCCTAATGGCTGTAATCACTGAGGGTCAGTGCAACTTTACAGATTAATTCTATCCAGCTGTATTTTTGTTGTCTGTTCAGTGTTGGTGTCATCTGAGCATGGGACCAGAGCTATTTTTACAAAAAAACAAGCTTAGTAGCAGCCTTTAGGCTCTGCTCAGCCATGTAAAACATGTGGAGACTATCTGCATGGAGCAACACTCAGCCTGATGCCTGAGCAGTGGGCTTGTCTCTGCTTCAGTTGCGTATGTTTTGCAGTTTTTGCGACACAGTTATTTCTTTGACACAGTTATTTCTGACACGTCGCTGTCAAAAATTGACAATGACAGTATTGTCGCAGTTAATAGATTAAGGCTGAACAGATGGAGGTTTAAAGGGAAACTGAGGAAGAGTTTAGAAAAGAACCTGGCCTATATTTATTTCTCAATCCACTGCCTTGTCCCTATGACTGTTTATAAATTATAATTTAAATAGACATAACAGGTCACCAGTACCTCATGGCCACACAGTGAAAGCTTCTGCCTTGCTGTGATTCCTTACCGAGAAAACGATGAGAATATTTGCTTGTAAGTGAACTTCCCCACATCCCCACCCCTTTCTTGGAAATTCACATGAGGCTTCTCTTCACCAAAGCTACTGTGTGGAGTATCTTTGCTCTCAGTCAAGGTCTATGTGAAATACCTGCAGAGACAGAGGCGGGGCTTAAGTTAGTTATTTTCACCACAAAATGGATTGTGGTGGAGAGATGGAGAAGTTAGTGCAGAACTAAGTCATGTGCCCTGTCAGTGTAGCAAAATTATGGGAGAAACAGATGTTGGTTTAGACTTTTTCTGGTGGTCTTGTGCTGACTTGATTGGTGATACATTGAGGATCTGCACACTGCATAGCTTTGGGAGATGGAGATCTGTCTGGAGAAGTTGCCTTCTCCTACATGCCTGCTATTGTCTGTGACTTTCCTAAGCACGCTGTGTATTTCTCTGTAGGAACCATTTGGGTGTTTATACAATGTCTGATTTTCTTCTGGATACAGGAGAGGAGATTTCAACGTACGCTCTTTTGTTGCCTCTTCTTTGGTTCAGGTTGCATTTAGGGAAAAAAGAAAAGCTCCTGATGTCAATTATTTATTTGATTTTAATTGTATATTATCTTTTTAATTGTCAGTAACGAACCAAAGGCCTCTAGAGCTGTTTATTAATTTGAAATCAGAATAACAGGGAAACAATGTGGCTAAATGAATATTTCAACAAACCAGGCAGACTTAAGAGGGCAGTGTGCTACATGGAGATTTCAGTCTACGGTACATTAATGAATAAATCATTACAGATAACTTCTTGTTAATACCTGCTTCTGCAGCAGGTGTTGTCACAGTTATTTGGATTCTAGCTTATGAGGGCATGTTCTGTAAAATAAGGTAGGAAACTTGAATTGGTGCCTTGCCATTTTTAGTCTGGATGTTGTTAGAGGCATGTCCGTGTTCTGATTCTAGGATCCCAGGGACTCAGGATTTAGTCCTCCTGCGGTGTGTAAAAGGCTCGAAGCCTTTTTTTTTTTCTTTTCTTTTTTTTTTTTTTCTTGAGAGGTACAATGGTATTTGGTCCATCCTTGGCCTCTCAGTATGGTTGTTATACACCCATTAGGGTGGATTCCTCTCTACCAAGTTTACCAGTCCTGTTATCGCTTAAGTAGCTTTTGATGTTATTCATGCATGCAGTGATCTCTGAACTCAAGCTGAATTCTTTGGTGGGTAGTTGGGAGCAAAATGCTCTTCTTGGAGAACTGGATGGAATGGAGAATCCATGTTGCAGGCAGGAGGATTTATTGCATCTTAGTACTTGTTATGGAGGAATGAACTCTCATCTTCATATCTGCCTTCAAAGATGAGATGAGGAAGTTAAGACAAAAGTGGAAGGACTGAAATGCAATAGATTTGTGTTTGTTTTCAAACTGGTGCTGACAAAAACTGGACTTTAATTTGCATTTTATTCGGTAAAAATTATTTACATTAAAGAAACCAAACAAAACCAAAACAATAACAACAACAAATCAACTTTTTAAAAACAAATACAGGAATTTCCATAGAAAAATTGTGTAATCCCCTGAGATAGCAAAAGACTGATTTGAATTGGATGGGCTAATTTGGCCTGTGATTTTACAATTCTTTCTTTATTCTGAGTATGTGGGTGTGATGATATTGAAATTGAGTGTGATTCTTTCCAAGCCAGTCATTCAGAGTGGGAGCCTGCATATTTTTACCCATTAAATTGTTTATAGCTCTTTCCACGGGAGTTGTGATCTTGTCAGACTGGATATTCTGCGAGCATGGCTGAGATGCTTCAAAATTTGCATTTGTCATTAAGTTGTAGGGCTGTTGGCGGAAGCTGCTGGCAATGCTGTAGCAGACTGCTTCCCGTTCGGCTGTGGAGCCATATGTTTTTAGTGTTTCATCCTACTAATGCTAAAACCCATTGTAGTACCATCAAGTTTAATTACATCACCAGAATCTGGAGCGGTGGCCTGGGTAGCCTGTAAGTGTGTCTTACAGCCCTAGGCCAGTCCTCATGTGTTGGAAACCTGTTTCTGAGGTACTTCTTTCCCACAGTGAGGTATGGACAAGAGGACCCTGTTCATCACTCCCAGCGTTCCCTTTCTCAAAAGCAACCCCTCTGCATGACCTGCTTTCCCAAAGGCTGACCCCCTCACTTGTGCAGCAGCAGTTTTTCTCGTGGGTGCTCTGGTCAGAGGAGGGCTGCCAGCTGTGGCACCAAAGGAGGGATGATGGCTGGCTCCAGCCTCTCCAAAATCTTGGCTGAGGATAGCTGAATAGGGATGGGATTCAACTGACAGTAGAGCAATGTACAGTGTCATTTTAAATACCTTTAGGTAGCCTGCCTCACCTTTAGTTGATGCTCCAGAACGGTGTAGCTTTCCCTCGTGTTCTTTGTCCTATTTGCCAGTCCTGTGCAGACATCTCAGGTAACATGAACATGTTTTAAGTGGTGCAAGACAGACGTGCTTTTGCAGCTCTGTGTTGAGATGAGCAAAACTGCATGGAAATGGCCAGACCAGGGCAGAGGGAAAATAAATATGTAGTAGGGCTAGCAGCTGCTGAGAAGAGTATGTAGTTGTTGAGGATACTGTAGATAGCTAGGTAGTGATACTCCCTCATATTTTTTATGATTTTTTAAAATATGATTTGATATAGTGTGGACTTGGAACAACAGTGCTGTTGTGATCCTGATATACTGTTTGGCTGTTCTCTTATTCCATAGCTACCTGAGCGGCTTGAGAAAGCAAACCTGACTGCTCACTGGTATTTATCAAGGATGGGAACATTAAGCAGTTATCACTCATTTCCAAATTTTCAATTTGTCCTTCTTCAGTTACCCTAAGTAGTGACAGTCTTTACTTGCTGTGTTATACTGTAGTGTGAAGTTATGCTTCACTTTAGGAGTTCGGTGCAGTTCAGTAGTATGTGAAATTATTTGCTTATTTAACCAATAAAGCATAAGTGTTTTGGTATTTATTTAGATGACTGGTGATATCTGTTCAGGGTGAATATAGTTGTCTTGGAGGTGGAAATAAAGCTTTTACCTAATCTTGTGGCTTAAGTCTCAATTAGTTGAATTACCTCCTCATCTAAACAGATCCTTTTGTGGAAGAGAAGTAACATGCTGCAGGATGAGAGCTCATCAGGAAGTCCTCTCCACACTCTCTGCTACTAGAGGCCTTGATGTCTAGCAGTGGATGGCTGTCAATTGCAACTCTGAATGCAGGCTGAGGACTGAAAACCTATTCTAGAAATCATTTTGTGACTTACAGAACGGGTTTTTCTCCTCATGTGTCTCTGGCATTAAGTGAGGCAGAAGGAGGGAAACTGAACTGTTGGAGAAGGGAAACCAAACATGAGGCTAAAAAGCAGTAATATTCAAATATTACTTCATTTTTTAGTTTCCTATTTCATGAATGTGTTAAAGCTGGATAGTTGCCAGCAGGACTGTAGGGGTCGGGTTACTGCCTCTCTTCAATTTTTCTTTATTTTTTCCTCCATTTCACAGCACTCCAGGGTCTTTTATTAATGTTTTTTTGAGTTGAAACATAAAGGGCTAGAAAGGCCACTTTATTCTTTGCCCTTTATTCCCCTTGAGGATAAGGAAATGGAAAGGAAAAAAATAATCCATGGGAAGCTGTAGTAATCAAAATTCTTCTTTGGAAAAGCTTTACAGTTTTCAGTTTAAACATGGGAGGAGAAAAGACAGAGACGAAATTTACTTCAAGTCTCCAGCTAGTTATTAGGCATAAATATGCACAGCAATTCAGGCTTTGATGTTAAAATTCACAGGGCTGGGGAGATGCCAGGCATTTAAAAGCATAATATTCCTTTTTTATTTCTTTAGGGCTAGTTTCTTTGCTCTAGGTAGTTGCAGAAGAATACATTTCTGACTGTTGGATTTCTTACTTTGTGAGTAGAGAATTCTCTGTCATTTTAGAGCTACCTGGCACCTGTAGTTTCTGTGAAATTACTTGCTTTTACAAATACTTCGTTCTCAGTTTTTGAAAATCTGAGATTCTTTTTCTAGCTAAAGCAAGACATTTCATATTGTGGAGCTGTGTGAAGATAGGATGTGAAAAAGTTACGGACTTAAAAATCGAAAAGCTGTGTTTCAGCAGAAAATAAGGAAGGACCAAAGTATTTGAGATAATGAATGATACAAGAAATGTGGATTTACGAAACCAATAAAAACCCTACCAAAATCCTGATAAAAATGTAAGCATAGAAAACGCAAAATTAATAAAAGAAAATACTTTTCAAACAATTGGTTATGCAGTTGTAATCGTGTAGGTTGAGATTTTATTGAGGTTTGAAAGCATCAGTCTTTTGCAGGGATTAGACTGCACTTCACTATACCACAGGGGTTTGAGGGCAATATTATATTTCATAGCCTCTAACAACAAAAAGGTTGGAAAGAGACCTACCATAGGGAACAGTGTTCTGCTCTTCCTCTGCTTACAGCTATGTAAACTGTGGTTGAAAACAGGGTACTGGATTAGGCGGATTAGAGTTCATTTGCTAACTACAGGTTCACTGCATATGTAATATAGACTCTCACTGTGGTTAATGCCTGATTGTAGTCTGTAATTCACTGTTCACATACTTTCCAATGAGGCATTTCCTTCTGTTTGATGCAACCAATCTTCCTATTTTTCATCTGTACTATTCTGTAAGTGAAACTTACCTACAATGGGAAAAATTCCTCTTGAGAGTATGATCCTTTTCCTGTTTCTTCTTTCAGAAACAAGGGATGATAAAAGGTTGGCAACAAAGTTATGCTCCTAGGAGAGCCTGAGAATGTATCAATTAAATAGGGTGTGAGTGGCAGACAATGACAGCTACTCAGAGTAATGAGTGATGCTAAGAAGGTGGATGGGGTGCTCTTTTGAAGTAATAGAAGAACTGTAATCATGGAACTGAAACGGAAAGGCAGCAGATTCAACAGTAACTGATAAAATAAAATACTTTTGTCATGTTTCATAACTAAGCAGTGAAACTCATTACTGCAAGATAGCATCAAGGCAAAGAGCTTAACTGCAGCTTTTTAATAGAAAATTCATCTGGATAAAAGTGCATCTAGGATTAGGTTATAATTTTCTTTTCATGGAACAGAGTATACATAGGGGAGAAAGGAGACTTGCACTCATTTAATTTTTATGCCAGCCTTTCCATCCTAGGGGCTTGAAAGGTACTTCTCAAATACATAAATTCCTCTGTAATTGCTCAGAGTGTGATTGTTTACAGCAACTTTCCTTTGTACCTGCATCAGGACTGTGTTTTAGCTGACCTTAGGCACAGGGTACTGTGAGCAGACTGACCAAATCAGGTGAAGAGTCCCCTATGGCACGATTTTTGGGTTTTGTTCACCTTCTCCTATCTGCTTAAAGCCAATTCTACCTGAAATATCATTCCTGATCTGATTGTCAGATTTTGAAGAGGATCCTCAATGTCTCTAGCACCATTGGTTACATGTTTTGTAGTTTGGGGAATATTTTGCTGTGAGAGCAGAGTGTGAGAAGTAAAGACATCACTGCCTTCTCATGCTGTGTGTCCTTCCCGCTGCTCTTCAAGTGGCTGTAAGACGCTTTTTCAACTGCAAGTGGGGCCACATGAGCATTTGCAAAGTTGTCCATTAACCACACAGTGCTGCTGTCTACAAACCTTTCCGACGGCATCAACTTGTTAAGCAGTTTTCTTATTTTAGAAACCTCTTTACCCTCAGTGCTTCTGTTTCTTTGCTGTCCAGAATAGCACCAAAGTTCTTTTTCAGCTTTGTGTTTTTCTTCACCCACCCACTGATAAAGAACATATTGAAGGGAATTGTGTCCCTTGCTTCCACATGTCTTACTACACTGCATCCTGGTATTTTAAGAGTTGATAGGCATTTAGTTCCTAGTGAAATCAATGGGAGTTTGTAATTTTGTTTGGAGATATAGCCTACTGAGGTTTAATTTTTTTAGGACCTTTCATAATTCCAGCTCGGGCTTGGAAGGTATTGAGCATATACTGCAACTATAGAATTGATCTCAAAAATGGATTCAAGTTTTGATGTCTAGCCCTGAGCTTTCTAGATTTCGGTTTTCTCATCTAATAAAGTAGGAATTATAATTTGGATTTACCACAGTGGAAAAGATTAACCCCAGAAACAAGTGGTTAAGGCATAAATTCTTTTGCATGGTGATCAGTCAACTGTGAGTATTATATGCATAAACTAGAATGGACAGAGAGAAAAGGAGGCTTACCTTTGTGCCTCCATCTCCTCTCTCTGTGTCCTATCAATCTGTTGTGATTTATCTTTAAGAACATATGGAACCATTTCATAAAAATGAAACGAGAAAGAAGCAAACAACCTAAGTAGCTTGTCTGAATATAAATTTGGTTGATTTACATTGTTTCTCCAACTCCTGCTTTTTTATAATCTCCTGATGTTTAGTGGCTTTGGTAGGTAATGAGCTCCATCTAGTGACACAGGAGCAGTGTGTGCTTCTTCTGCTGGGAGCGAACCTCTGGCCGAGTGGAGTTTTCAAGATGCATCTAATGGGCACTGCAGTGACACTTCACAAGAGCAAAACGTAGACAAAAGTGAAATGATTCCGTGAAGGCGTCAGTCTTATCATTACGCTTATTTTTTCTTACAGGTTGCTTGCACTTAAAGTACCATTTTTCTTAACAGGCAAAAAGAATTCATCTATATTAAATCATAATTCAGCTTAGTGTGTATGTATATGTCATCTAGAGCAACACGAATACTGATGATTGCTGGAAAGTTCAAAACCAATTGGACCCTATCGTTCTACTTTACTGTACTGTTGTATTGCTGCTGTTAGTGATCTACAATGAAAACTTCAAAACGGTCTTTCATGGCAGTGAGTTGGGGTTTTACCACTGCAAGGCTGTAAGCACCGCAGCATGGAAATGTCAGAGAGGTCTGGCTCTTTCATGTGTATGCTGCTCTCAGGCAGCTCAACTGTGAGTCCTCAGCTGTAAGTTATTAATAATTAATAGAACATGTTTTTTAGTTCGTTAGCTGAAACCTGTACTTGCAGAGCAGAAATGTGAGGTCTGTGCTGGCTACTGCTCGCACAAAGGGAAAGCTTATTATCTGAAAGCAATTTGGGCTGAATTCATTGTGCCACTTCAGTAAGAATACAGAACTCCAGGTCGACTTGCAAAAATGCAACTGTAAATTGATAGGGTTAGAAGCTCAGTTAAAGAGAGAATGCTGCTTCTTGTACAGGGAATAAGCTGGTGTAACACAGTGCTGAACCTTCAGACTCTGCACGGCACCCAGAGGAAAGTTGTCGAGCATCTGCTGCAGCAGGATGCCTTTCTCCACCTCATACTCTTGAAGACCGTCTGGGGAAGCACATAGACTATGCAAAATGCCTTGCAGATTAGTAGTAGAGCTGTGGAGCTGTGCTACCAAGTTGCTCCCACTGTAGCAGCTGCTGTGAAAATAGCAGGGGTAGCAAAGTTCAGTAGTTACTGAGGACCAAAGACCCTCCCAGCACTTGAGGATCTTTCTTGTAGTTCCCAAGCTTGCTGTAGACTAGCTCACTTCAGATTAGCTTGCATATTGGTGGCATATGGATATGGATACCACTATGGATAGGCATGTCAGGATGGTTTCTGCAGCAGCGGGGATTTAGCACAGGCTCCAGAGTTGTCCTGAGAAGCAAGGCAGGCTTGCTCCATATTCAGTATGGTTGCTCCATATTGAACAGCCTTCTGTTCATGCCAGACTATTGCCAGTAGTTGTGACAAATCATGATGTGGTGATCACAGCATAAACTGCAGTCTAACCTTGAGAGCCAGAGGGGAAAAATTCTGATAAGCAAAGCTAAATTTTCTATTTTGAGAAAAATCTTCTGGTGTATAGCCCGTCATAGAGCGCAGCAACCATTTCCTAGGTGGTCTGCATGGAGCTGACATCAGAGATTGGACAGCAGGAGGTTACATTAGACTGTATCAATCAACTTTTTTTTTTGTTCCTTTTTTTCTTCTTAATTTTAATTAAAATTGTATGTAGAAGAGAGGTTATTTATATTCCATCAACTGTCTGATATGGGAGAAGAATCCAGATATTCCATTCAAGTGTACAGTTTTTATGTTGTCCTTTAATCTGTTGTGTTCAGTGTTCTTTGAAGGAGAAAGCCAGAGGTCTGCTCTTGCAGAATGGGAACACAAACTCCTCTCGCATGCTGTGTTTTGCTCACTCCCTTAAACAGGGGGCAAGTGCCAACACCCATCCAAATCTGTACAATTCTTTTTTGTGTGTTAGAAGAAAGAAGGTTACTTCTCTTGACTGTTTCAACATTTTGTCACGTCTGTTGCATAAACCAAATATTTTATCTGTTTTCCTTCACACATGCTCATATCTGGCTGTAGGGTATATTTTATGTTATCACTTTTTTGTTGAGCTTTAGGTCGCATCTTTCTTCATGTCATCATTTTGTCTTACTACCTTTTTCTGCTTCTGAAGCTGTCAGGTTGCTCTATTTATAGATACTAGCAACCATCAGTGGTATACTGTGCTACTTCTCTTTACCAATGCACTTCTGACTGAACTAATAGCTGGTGAAAGGGAGTATTTCTTTTGTAATCATGATGAAGTCACTGAGTATTAGCATTCTTCTTGATCTTGATGGTGTACGGGGCAGTGTCTTAAAACTTTGTGGGAAGGTGGGGAGAGCCTCAGTGGCTCAACATGTTTGCTTGAGACCAAAAGGAGGAGTTAGAAGTCCATGCGCAGTTACACGGCTAAGGCCTCACAGGTCGTGGAGACATGATAAGAGGGCTTATGTGATGATGTGCCATATGGAGAGATATAGCCTTTTAAAGGAGGACAGGCTTGGAAGGCAAGGAGAGGGTGTTGCCCTTAGTGTGAGGGAGCAGCTGTTATGTGTGGGGCATTGCCTTAAGAATGGTCAGGACTCAATCAAGAGTTTGGTGAAGATTAGTGGTCAGATCAACATGGGTGGTGGTGTAGTGAGTGTCTGTTGTCGACTTCCTGATCAGGAAGATACAGATGAGGTTGTCTTCAAATAACTGGAAGAAACCTTGCGTTTACAGTTCTTGGGGAATTTCAACCACTGTATCTTTTGGAAGGACAGGACAGTGTAGCTCAAGGAGACTTCTTGAGTGTGTTGACCACAATGTCCTGATCAAGGAAGATGTTCCGTTGGAACCTGATACTCACAAATGAGATAGAACTGGTCATAGATGTGAAAGCTGGAGGTGGACTTGGCTGCACTGCCAATAAAATGATGCAGTTCAGAATCCTAAGTGGAGGGGACAGAGCAAAAAGCAGGACTGCAACCCAGAACTTGAGGAGAGCAGACTCTAACCCCTTCAAAGATTTGCCTGGAACAATCCCATGGGATACAGCCCTGGAGAGATAAGGGTTGTAGAAGAGCTGGTGGGTATTCAAAGATCACCTCCTCCAAGCTCGAGAAAGGTCTATCCCAACAAGTAGGAAACTTAACAAAAGCAGCAGGAGAATTGCAGAGATTAACAAGGGCGTCTGAAGTGTTCTCAGATAGGATCTATGGAAGGGAAGATGAGCATAGGTGTGGATTCAGGAGTGAGTGAAGAAGTCTGAGGTGGGCTCTTCTCAGCAGTGCCTACTGATTAAAAGAGAAAAAGAATAGAAAGCTGCCATGTGAACACCAGACGAAAAACAAACAAACAAAATATCAACTGTTTTTTTGTTCCTGTGAGGGTGTTCAAGCATGGAAGCAGTTTGCCCAGAGAGATTGTGGAGTTTCCACCTTTGGACATATCAAGAAAACTGACTGGACATCCTCCTGGGCAACCTGCTCTGGTCACTTTGCTTCAAGCACAGCTGGTGGACTAGATGAGCTCAAGAGGTCCCTTCTAACCTTAATATTTCTGTGAAAAGGTATGCCACGAAACTGCATATTAATGGATAGACTAGTGCTCCTCCCCAGTGCTGTCACTTCTCCTTTTACGTTCCTCATCTGTAAACCCTAAGGGGCTATGGCTGAGAGGGGCCAAACCTGAAAATGTTGCAGACTTTTTTTTTGTACTGTTTCACTTTGAAGTATTATTTAGTCTCGCTTTTAGTATTCCTTTTTTGTTCTTTCCTGCCTTTTTCCATTAGTATTTTATCCTCAAAGTTAAATTTAGTTTTAAGAAGCTGTTTTTTTCTATCATCTAAATTTATTCTTGTGTAGTTTTAAGACCATTAACATTTTTGTTATGTTAGTATACTTAAACAGATGCTATCTAAAGTTTGTTTAGTGCAGTGTTCATTGCTAAGCTAATTTTGGAAAATGGAAAGGAAAAGCTGTGGAATATATCCTTTAGAAATTAAAGGTGTGCAAGCCTCCCAGCGCCATCTACTTCCTCCCCACAGAGCACCTTCTTACAAGCGGAATGAGTTTGGTCCTTGGGAGAGCGAAACACTTTTGCTGATGGGGAAATACTGCAGGATCACAGCTTCTTTTCAGATCTGAGCTTGGCTGCCAATATACTATGGTGATGAAAACAAAATAAAAACCCAGAGCAACAAACCACTGCTACATATAAATTCTTAAACTTGTACAAAATTTGCTGTACATTGTGTATCTTCTACTTCTTATGTGTGAGGTAAAAATATTTGAGCAGTGAGAGAGGAAGGAAATGGGAGTTTAATGAACAGCTTCTGATTTCCCTTCATGAAGTATGCATCTAGTTTTTTAGACCTTTAATTCACTGTTCAGGTTTCCCTCATTCTTGAGAGAACAATATGACTGGCATGTTGTGCATGCAGACTGATCTCAGTTTAATATTGATGTGGCTTGGGCTATTCTGTCTTAATTTTTTTTTTACTTTGCAAGATGCATGTTCCAGTGTCTCGCTAACTTAATTTTGCTCTGTAGATGTAGAAATAGGTAAGTGCTTTGATGGTAAAAGCAGGGGCAACAAGTCCAGTTGTGTGCTGGCATAATGGTAAACTGGCATTGTTGATGGAAATCAGCAGTTGTCCGGAATCTGGATAGTCTGAAAGAGTGTATGTGGATTGCGGAAAACCAGATAAAAGGGCTGTTCTACAAGTACTGTCCTAACCTCCTGCAGGTCTCATTTTTTATACAAGGATGAATAGACAGCTTGTAACAATAAATATTTGCTTTGGAAAGCTGAAGAGGAAAAAAGTAATTGCCTGTTTATATAGGTTTCATGACCATTCAAAAAGGATTTAAAATATTAAACGTAATAGGAACAGATTCAAAACAACTCTAGAATGCTATAATTGAGGCACTTCTGAAAGAAACATAACAATAGGAGGTTAGGGCTATTTATTTTTCTTTTTTTGAAATGTTCACCACCTTTCACAAATGTATCCCTTTTTTGTGCTGTCTGCATGGACTAATTGAAAGAAAATGCTTAGGTTGGACTAAACAAAGGAAAGTGAGCATAATTTTTGGACAAAGGATCTCAAACCCTGAAAAAAGGGGCCTGTGCAGACGTTTCAAATGCTGAACTAGGTAATGACAGTCCTTTGCAGTAAATGTATTAAGCGATGTTGGCTTATAGGAAAGACATTTTGTAGTCTATATGAAAATGTGAATAGCTCCTGGCTTTTTAGGGGGTAAAAAGAAGGGAAAAAAAAAGTTACTTTGTGTTTATGCTGGTACACACTGTGCTGGGGTGTGTTTTTTATTTGTACTGTATAGCTTGGGTCAGGTGAAGCATCTGTTTACTTCTCCTCTTTCTCCTCACCTACCAAAAATTCCATTTTTATTCATTAGTTTGGGTGCTTTTGATTTGATGGATTCATTTCAGGTTTTTTTTTTTTATTTTATTGCAGTATTTTACTTGGATTGAACTATAGTGTAAAGGTTATGACTTGCTCAAAGCAATGAAACCTGTCACTGGTATTAAGGACCTCATCCAATGCGGTACTTCAAAATTTTGACAAGTATAATTTTCTTATCCGTAAGTGGTGGTGGTGGTGGTCCCATTGTGGGTGATATTCTGATATTCGATTGAATTTCCCTATTATCTGTAGACTGCTTAGGTAATTGGAAGGAATAACTGTGTTTGAGTAGCATGGGGATTTAGAAAGCTGTCATGAATACTTAGACTAAAGCTTTTGTAAAATACTCCTGAAGAAAATAATTGAAGAGTGAGAGCAAAAGGTAACAGAATACTGATTAGGAGCTGCTGTCTGACGTAATGAAATGCATCTTTGTAGCATCAGAGTGAAGGAAAAGAATAGTGGCACAGATGGTGAATTAGGAATCAATTTCCACTTGTAACTACTGAATTCAGTTGATATTGACAATAATAAAGCTTGAGTCCCTCAACAGTGCTTGTTGGGTTTTTTTTTCCACATGTGCTGTATCATTATATTATATTGTTTGGTGATATTCTGTTTTTCTCTGTTCTTCTAAAGTGCACTGTCTATGGCTGGTTGTTGAGAAGCAGACTGTGCAACCACTCAGTGTAATTTCACGCCTGAAGTTAAGGGAGAAAAAACAAGATGAGATCTCTGCTATCTTTCTGCAATACTTTTCACAACTGACAAGTGAAAGCGTACATAATTCAGTCTAGTGAAAATCCTGCATCCAGGTTAAGTGTGTGTGAATGTGTATGTAGAAATACACACCTATCCTCTCATGCACATGAACCTTATGATATATATGTCGCCTTGCCCAGTGGGTATGCATCAGATTTGTTTTTCTAGGAAGATATCCGTTGGCAGTTGAAGCAATACAACAGTAAATGTACCATATGTTGAAGTCCTGTAGCTATTTTACTTGCAGAATCCAATGCACATTCCTGAGGCAGCAGGAGCAGCTTAAGGAGATACTGTAAAATGATGTAAAGCTCTCAGAAGTTTCCAAAAACTGGTGGTACTTACAAAGTGATCTTTAAAATAAATGTGTGTGAGTGTCTTGGCAGGGAAGTGTTCTGTTTCAGTAGCAGAAATGCTAGTGCAAAGATTCTGATCAGTCTGTGGTGAGATGATATATTTTTGGAAACTACTGTGAATGTTTAAACAACCTCAAAACTTACTGTAAGAACGTGTGATGACGAAGCTGCTGAAGTATTATTTTATTAGTGTTTGCAGAAAGTATTAATCAATAAAAAGTCTCCACATAGATGTAGGCATGGCACCCCCAGAACAACTGAAATACATTCTCTTGTTTTCTAAGTGTTTGTGAACACCCTGTCAAAGCCCCCTACTCAAGTAATGAGAAACAGAACTCCTGTTCATTTCAGAAGCTGGTGTCAGTGCTGCTACTAAACGCTTTTGGCAGTACCAAGATGTCAGTTGAACTTGAATTAAGAATACGAAGGATAAATTTGCATGTATACATATACGTGTACATGTATGTGCTTTGCTTTAATGCACCTTCATGTAGAATATGCTGTCTAAAGGAAGTGAGAAGTTTCCAGCAGAGTTGAGTTCCTGGGTCTGGTGTTAAGTTATGCACAGAGAAGCAGATGAAGTGTTGCCTTTGGGCTGTTCCATCCAAGTGTAGGGGTTTTTTGTGGTTTGCCCATCAGAAGCACTATGTGTAGGTTCATTCGGAATGTCGGTGAGAAAGGCAGCTGTGAGTGAGAAAAAGATGTAGTCTGCAGCGTAACTTCTGTTGTGATGTGATCCATCCGAGTGATTACTTTATTTACCAAAAGATCCTTGAGTATTATCCTTGTATAATTATCCTCAGTTGTGTGATGAGGACATCTTGAAAGAGTGTAGATCTTTGTATTTTGGTCACGTGTAGATCAGTGTTCCCAAGTGACTGTGGCGTTCTTTTACCTGATGTGCAGTTTTGTGATGCTTATTGATACAGTGGTGGCAATATTATGCAAAATAGATTATATAATTGTTTTGAAGACCAGTATGCAGATAAACATCAAAGTCAGCTTTGGTCACAAAGTAGGTATTAGTGTCTGGATTTTGTGACAGTTAGGGATAATGCATCTATCCTTTTTTATATATATTGAGGAATAGAACATCTTTACATGCAAATAATGCTATTGTGTAATACTAGAGAAATAATGGTAGAAAATACTTTCCTGCAGTGCACAAAAAGTGGTCTGGGACAGTTTCTTTTCAGTCACTCATAAGCTGGGCTACAAAAGGTTTTAAATATTCTGGTGGGGTTTCTAATGACCACTGATACTATCCCCTTGGGGGGTCCCCTGTGTATGTTGGGGTTTGGACCTGCCATTTCCAGCGATTCCCTTTGCAAAGAGCACTTGCAAGCTGCATTGCTTTTGTGTATCATACCTGGCTTCTGCTCACAGAACTTGCTGCAGGAGACCAGTTAATTCTGAGACCTGGATTCCCACCTCGGAAGCTGGCATAGGCAAGGAAGGAAAAAGCCCTGGGCACTGAAGCAACCAGTCCAACTCAAACCACAACACATGGGTTGGAGCTGAGTTTCCGTTTGTAGATGTGATGTTAGCTCAGTGGGGAGATGATCAAATGTAGCTGGAAGTGGTAGGACTACCACTCAAAAGCACAATTATCTGAATATTATTGAACGTAGCTCAAAAGCTCTGTTATTTAGTGGTAACAGAAGTTACCACTCTTGTCATAGAAGAGTGATACAAAACTTGAAAAGTCAGCTTCTTCCATCAGGAAGTGAGAAGATTTTCCTCATTAAAATACAGATTTAAACCAGAAACTTGTGTGGAAGCTGATTTTCATGAAGAAAGAGGTTACAAAACCTTTCAGTTATGAATTGGTAGTGGTAAACTCAAGATTTTCTTAAAATTCAGTTAGACTGTCAAACTGTTAGGACAATCAATCTGCTTTGAACCTTAAATGAGGAAAATTGTTAGCTGTTAACAGAAAGAAGTTGCTTTTCCTTTTTCCTCTCATATATTTCACTGGTAGAAGGAGTTAAGTGAAGTGCTTCTATGGTGTGGTTGTTTCGGTTTTTTAAAGTAGGATCATGCAGTGGTGAACACTTGTGAAAATTGCCTACAACTCCTCTCCCTCTAATTGCATAACTTTTTTACCAGAAGGTGGAGACAATGGCAACAAATTCTGACGGTCTTTGTCTGAAAGTCATTTGTACTAATTTATTGATCAGAATTGCACATTACTATTTTCTGCTATATTTCAGGGACAAAATAAATATGTTTAGCGGTTGTATTTTTTTTCCTAAAAACATTTGTTTTCTAGCATTTCTAGTATGTTTCTTGAAGACTGCAGCTTGAAAGGATCACTTACCCTTTATGCCTAAATGGGATTAAGCATTTTAGATGTGGGTAAAGAATGATCCATAACCTGTTGTGGATGCAAGTAGTGTGGAAGAGAGCCCCGCTGGCCATTCTCTACAGCAGAGGAGAAATGGACATATTTGCAGTGATGCTTTTCTTCGGAAATGTGGGTGGGTTTAGCCTCTGAACTTAATTTCAGAAAAATGGCATTAAAGAGACCATTTTTAGGGAGGTACATGGATGCCTATTTAGCTGTATGTTGCCTGTAGTGCTCACTGGTCAGTCTTTGGAGATGCTGATAGCTGGATACTAAGGAAGGCAGGACTTTACCACCTATTCAAACTGCTGCTTACCAGATTATGTCTACCTAATCTCTGATTTCACAGAAGGTTAAATCCTTCTGAACTTAACTGTTGACAATGTTGTATCTGTTAAGAATGTTCTAAAGGATAAATTGCTATTGGTATGCTACTGATGGGAAACTTACTGCCAACACAGCTTTTATTTTAATTTTTGTTACTATTTCATAGTGTTACTGAAGCAAGCCTAAAATTATTAATGGTAATTATTATAACTATACTCAGAGTTCAAAAATTATTTTTATTTGCCCATAATACTGATTAAATTCTCATGTTTTGTTCAAATTACTTTTCAAGTACCTGACATTTGTGAGTATAAATTATTATTCACAGAAGAGCCCAAAGACAAGCATTAAACATTAAAGCTATGTAAAATGTTTTTAAAATTTTGCTGCCGCTTATGTTTTGCAGTTTAAGTAGAATCAATTAATAATCTTACCTCCCTTCAGCTGTAGGCCAACATGTGGAGGTGAAGTTTGGGGTCCCTAAGCAGCACTATACAAATTTTGATAATACTACATTCTATTATTATTATTATTATTATTATCATTGCAGTTCTGTGACCAGGAGGAAGTTAATCCAAGAGACAGTAACACTGATTAAGTTAGTCTCTTCTAGTATGGAGGACTGTTACACTGGAGAGGGTATTCACAAATGATCCATCAGCCTTAGTGGTGAACTGGGGAGTTGCTCTGGCATCTGAGACACTTACAAATAAGCTGAGGAGTGGCTGGGGAAAAAATTGGTCTCCTATCCATGGTGCAGGACTGGCTACTGTCAGTAGGTGCAGTTCCTGTAAAAGAAGGGGTTTTTTGTTTCTAAAAATCTCTAATGAAGTTGTACTTTCTCTGAATTAGAGCAGTTGTAGACATTAAAGTGTTTCTACCTCTAGGAACTCCAACAGTTTAAAGGTTTGTTTAGTTTTGGTCCATTTAGATGAAACATTGACTCATGCTTGGATAATACTTTGCAGAGTTGTGTAGTCTGCTACATATTTTGCATTCTGCCAGTCTTCATTTAAAAGGAGGTATGGCTTAATATGCAAAGAGGATCTGTCTTTTGTGTTAGACAAGCTCTCATCTTTTCCGTGCTTTTCATTTGGGTTTGGGTTTGGTTTTTTTGTTGTTGGGTTTTTTTTTGTGTGTGTGTGTGGTTTTTGGGGTTTTTTTTTGTTGTTTGTTTTTTTAGTAGGTTTCTAAGCCCCTTATGTGATAATCTTTCAACTCTAGAACAATTAGGCCAATATACTTGCTAATTGTTACTGATTGCTATTGTGATTTCATTTTTCCAGCCACTCTGAAGAGTTTACAGCTCTTAGACTTGGACAGTACTACTAGTCAAAGGCATAATAATTTTGGGTAAACCTTCTAGAGCATCTTTGCTGTAGTTACTGAAATTCTCATCTTAGCTCTAATGCAAACACACAGTGGGTTTGATATGAAAAATCTATTTAAACTGTGAGTCTGCATGGACTTTCTTGCACAATATAGTAAAGCACAGGGCAAAAGCAAAGCTATTAAGGGAGATCTGTGTGAGATTTGTTTCTTTTCATTACTGTGGAAGTCTTTGTGTAAGCTGGAAATTGTGGCTCTCCTTCAAAGCTGGTTAAGAGGCCAGAGAGGATTGGGAAGCTGCTCAGTAGGTTCTTGTCACAAGCTTGCTGTTTCCAGATATCTAGAAAGTGGAGTGATGAAGGTAACTGGGTAGTTCTTCTTGGAGCAGCTCTCTAGGTAAAGCAGTATAAGGCTGTAATTACAGAGACAAATCAGATCACACAAGGCCAGAGGACTTAGGTCCCTTCCGTGCTACTGCCCACCTCTGGTTTCCCAGCTATGCCCAGCAGGTTCCATTATGAGGTGCTAAAAATTATTCCAGTAATCCAGCTGAGAGGATTAACTGTTGTGGCCTGAATGGGGGCAGTACCAGTATCAGCGTATCACCAAAAGGCTTATTTTAATGCCCTACTCATTGTTCTGGATTGGGGAGTTAATGTAGCCATTTACATGCTCTCCTTCATTAACGTGGTCCTTGTAACATATAATGTGGGCAGCTCTTTGCCTGGTCACCTAGAACTAAGCTAATTTATGGGCAAGCAGAGGAGATTTTATTGGTTATTCACCTAGGGAGGCACCATGTAAAATTAGTTCGTGTTTCTTCAAGGATTTATCTCTATTCTGCCATTCTCCCTTTTCTAAATTAAAACAGTCTTGACATCGTCCTGCTGTCTTCTGACTCCCAGAAGACTTCATGTACCCTGAATGGGTGTTGGAGTAGACTTTTCAAAGGATGGCCATCTAAGGATTGGTGGGATTTTCTGTAAATACACACATAAATTCCAGAGGTCTATCTCCAGCTGTTAAATTAAAAATCTGTCATTACCAAGCAAACATTAAAATTGTTAGAAATAAAGGCTTTATCCTTCTGGGAAGGAAGTATGTAATATTTAAACGTCTTCCCTTCCTTTATGTTTTACCCCAAAGTAGCTTGGGCTTTTAACCTTCAAAATTGCCCTAAAATATGTCAGGGTTTTGGTGCTGGTGGTGTTCCCTTTAAGCTTTGCACAAATGGAATTGTTGTAATTAAGACATTTGGACTTAGAGTTAATAGAATATAACAAAAGGAGTTTGCTAAAGGTTTTGAAACTTATTTGTAGTGACTTCTGTAACATGGCACACTAGGAATATGTATTAATACATCATGTAAAGGTCTGCTGGTGCTTTTTTAGGGCAGCCTGCATAAGGAATTTCTGGTTTTCCTGCCATAAGAAATTTTAAAACACACAAGAAAAACCCCAAACAAAGCAAAACACACACAAAATCAAAGAAAAACCCACAAAAATCCATGTGCACAGCACAGGTATAGAATTGTTAAGCTTCCTTGCCCTGCTTTTATTACATTGTATGTTAAATGAAATTATTTATGTAATAACTTCTCCAGTTAAACTTCCTTGCCCTGCTTTTATTATATTATATGTTAAATTAAGTTATTTATGTAATAACATCTCCAGTTTAAAAAATAAAGCTGAGAGCTTATAGAACTGCATTCCCTTTCCATCTGAGCACCTAACCTGCTAAGTGGCCTTAGTTATCCCCATCTCCCCTTCCTCCAGGGGGCTGTTTCCTGAGACTCATTTCTTTAGCTATTGGAAAGGGATGCTACTTTATCAGGGTTTGCTTTTTTTTGTAATTGCTTTGGGATTCTTGCATTCCTTTTCATTTTCTCTTGAATTTTAGAGCTATGTTTTTGTTGTACTTATTTTCTCAAAACTGTTGCTACTTACAGATGTGACCTGAGGCTATTAAATTTCTTACATTTAAGAGTTATAGTTATGTAGCATCCACTGTCTGTGCTTCAGAGGCAACTGGAAATAGCTCTTCTCCAGTACCACCATAAAAGCTTCATTTAACTTTTCATAATTTTTTTACCTTGTGAACCATCCTTTGAAGGATGTAGCTTTGGAGCTACAGCTCCGAATTAGTAGTTAAGATACTGACTACAACTTGTACCCTGTCTTGTCTGACAGTTGAGTGCTGTTCTTGTGTTTCTTTGCTTGTTTCTCCATTTCTAAGGGGATGGTGGTTTTTCAGAACACCTCAATTTCCTCCCACAGTAGTCAAAAGGCCCAGTAGTAGTTCCCTCCCATTGCATGGAACAGTCCTATGGAAACACAGACAAACGTGTCAAAACCTGGGACCTCCATTTCCTACCAGTACAGGTCATTTGTAGGTACTGTTTTAGGGTATTGTGCCACTAGTTTAGCTCAAAACAACTTTCTTTTTTCCCCAAAAAAGATGCAATTGGTACCAGAAATGTAGTGTTACCAGGTATCATGGAAAAAGGAATTTGTATCTGCTTACAAAGCTTGGGATATATTAGGAGCCCTTGAGGACTGGATACTTGCTCAGTGTGCAGCTGAATGTGTTGGATTTTATCAGACAAGTCTGATGACAATTCTAGAGATGGGGAGACTGACAGGTTAAATGAGCTTTGCAGGATGAAGTGCTGAATAGCTCTTAAAAAGCAAACATGGGAGTTGTATGGAGTTGTGTAAAGCCCAGGGATTTATATTGCTCAGGCTCTTCAACTCTCTTGACTCGTGAGACAGTGCTTGTAGTGAAGCACCGGCTATGAAGAACTCTTTTGTCCAGATGGGTGAGAGTATGAAGCAGCTCCCTTTGCTTAAACATCCTTTTTTTTTCTTTTTCTTTTTTTCTCCCCTTCTCCTTTTTCACCATTAGCACCTCTGTTTCAGAGATGTCTCTTTCTGCTAGTAAAAAAAAGTGACACAGTTGTCTTGAAGTCCTGGAAGGAATCCTGTCATGTGAGTGTCAGAAACATTGAGTTTGAATTTCTGTTATAGTGGGGCTGTCCTTTTGGATTTGGAGCTCTGCATGAAAGTGTTATGTTGCAGCGTGGGGAAGTGATAGTTTCTTTTTATAGTTTTCTTGAGCAATTTAACATCTGCAATAAAAAAAAAAGGTAGATTAAAAAAAAAAAAAAAAAGAGTTTCCATTCAAATTCATTCGATTCCATTCAATTCCATTCTATTCAAAATAGGCCTGGACATGTTCCTGTGCAACCTACTCTAGGTGGACCTGCTCTGGCAGGGTGGTTGGACAAGATGATCTCCAGAGGTTCCTTCCAATCCGATAGCATTCTGTGTAATACAATACTGTGGTCTGTTACAGATGCAGTTCTATACCAGGTAGATAATATACTGCAGGACCTACAAAAGCCAATGCTGAACAGTGTCTGGAAAGATTGATGTCAAAAAGACAACTGTAAGAGCTTTACTGAAATGCTTAAATTGATTAGAGGTAATAGGAAAATGTTTAAAAGACATGGGTATGTAGGTGTTAGTGAAGCATGTATTCTGGACTGCTCAAGTAGATAGCAGTTGCATGGGTGTTTTCACTGGATTCACATGGGTGTTTTTTGTTGACTGGATTGGGTTAGCTGTGCTTCCCCTTGTAGTCTTCTGCTCTTCAGAGAGAAATCTGTCACATAATTGTTGCCCTGAGTGTAGAAGAGTGCTACAACAGATGTCCTCAATGTTGAGGAGAGTGTGGAAAATCTAGTGGTATAAATGGTGGCAAGGGGATGATAGTGTATCATAAGAAAGACTAAGGTGAGCATGAGACAGCTTTTTTCTCTCTCTTTATTTTTTTTTCTTTAATTTTTTTAATTTCTCCCCCCCCGCCCCGTGAGTGATGAAACTGCACTGTTCTGTCTCTGCTTGCAGGTAAGACTTTCTCTGCTAGTGTCATCCTCCCTCCGCTGCCTTCTTCCATAGACTGGGTAGAATAGCAGAGGAGAGAGCAGCTGCATCTGTGGGAACAAGCAGATAATTGGTACAGAATATTTCCAAAGTAATTTTCAAAGGCAGAAAGAACTTAAATATCAATCTTGATGCCAGAAGCACTGGTTTGGTGGAAAGAAAAACAATCTTGTAAAATCCTTCCTCAAGCTGGCCAAATCAAGTGTTTTGAAGAAAGTTTTACAGAGATGTGATACTGTCCCATCTATTCCTAAACTATATATGCAGAGCACGAACATTGCTGTTAAGGCCATGAAGCAGATGTTGGTAGCTGTTAGAGAGTTGTGCACCTCAGTGTCATTGGTTGGTGGGTTTTGATGTAGTCTTCTTTTTTTGTTTGCCATGTTAAAACATTCTTGTCATATTTTCTAATGAAGATACTTTGGAGACAAATATTTTTTCACCAAAAGTTAATAATAAAACTTGTAGACCATATTAATTTGCTACAGTACTTATGGACTTCATGATTTCTTCTCATCTCTTTCCTTTTCTTCCCCAAACCCATTCATTTTTCATCAGGACTATTTTTTTTTTTTTCCTATGCCAGCTTTCTGAATTACACTGGCCATATTTTGAAATTACTTCCAAAATTGCAAACTATGCGGATATATATTTCACTGTTGTACAGTCTCACGTAGAGAAGAATTCACTTGAAATTATCTGTGTGATCCTCAATTAAGTCACTTGTCAGCAGGAAAGAAGACCAAAAAAATGGATTGGAAACAGAAGTTTAAGTCTTTCAAATGTAATTATCAAATCAAGGTTATGGTCAGAATGCCAAAGTTAAAACCCAGACTTCTGCAAGGAACAGTTTTATTGCAATAAAACATTACTTCAAGTCCTCTTAGTTGGATGAGGGAGTGTGTACAGGTGAAGACAGGCTGCTAAAAGAAAGGCCACTTGACATCTTAAATGTGAGACCTTAAAGTGGCCTGATTTCTCAGGAGGTAGAGAGCACTTTTCTGATATCTATTTTATTGCAAGGAAGCACCAGTATCACATTTCAATTAATTTGAACCTAGTTCTATCTTTGCTTTTGTCATTTTGATGCTTTAAGGAAGGCTGTGTCACTTGCCATAGTTGAGCATTAGTTTACCTGACAATAAACCATTGTTTGCATGTTGTTACTGCTTTTATAATAGGTGAAGAATTCCTTTATAAGAGAATTGACGTTAGTGGCTGGAAGTATATTGTCCCAGACAGAGCAATGCTCAGCAGTGGGACCGGGTGGCAGCACTGATTTAGTACCTGACAAACCAGGAGAAAAGGTGGAGACTCTTTCCACCTTAAATGCCAACACTGTCTTAATGGTTAGATTTTTCTTTGTCTTCTTTTAGAGAAGCTAAATTGTGTTAAGTTGTACAAGGGGTATAGTCGCTTGTCAGTCAGCTTCCTGGCACTCCCAAGGTGTTTGCCTGACTTAGAAGCTTTGGATGCAAAAGTCTTCTGAATTAAAATCAGCTTATTTGTTTAATGTCCAATGCCAAGATACTGTAATTCCTCTTCAATAATGGTAGCAGTTCATTTAATTTCAGTGTGATTATTGTTAGTTTTACATTAATTTCATAGTGGTCCCACAGCATGATTTATTATTTATTTTTGTCTCCTAAAGTGCTATCCAATTTACATTGTTATTATTTTAGCTCTGTGTATAATAACTCAATACTCTAAAGGAAGCCTCTGGATGCTTTATCTTAATGTAATATTTACCAGTGAAGTAAATTAAACAAGCAAGCATGCTGTCTGTTCTTCATAATCTTTTTACCCTGTGTCGTGATGGGTCTGCTCTTTTACTAAAGTTTCATTTAACATGACTTCCACGTGCCAAATATTTAAAAAAAAAAATAAAAATTAAAAAAAGTGGGTCATGACAAATTTCTTTCAATTTTACATGACAAGTTAATTTTTATGGCACAGATCTTTGTGGCCCAAGAAATTGCCACATCTTCCTTTCCGTTAGAGGAACCAGTAGGATCTGCAATGGGCATCATTACCAGGTCAGATGAGGATTTCTGGGCAATATATTTCTTGCTTGCTTCTTTGGGCCATTGCACTATAGTGACAGGAGCTGCTGTGTCAGTTCATCGTCTTTACAAGTGAGTTAATGAACCAGATTAATCCTGGATGCAGCTCTGCTGAAACTATTCACAACTTGATTCCAGCTCCAAGGTGGTATTTCTACTTAGCCAGCTCAAGAGAAGCAGGCTGCATTTCAGGAGGGTTCAGTAAAGTGACATGTTCTGCATGTGGAGGTCAGAAGATGGATTCACAACTGGCTGATTGCAGAAAAAGTTTGTGCATGCTTATTTGCTTTAGAAAAACCAGGGCACTCTAGTAGTTCCTATATTTTTAGAAACTATTCTATTTTTAGCAGCATGGTTCTGCAGCGTAACAACCCGAGTTCTTGGCAATTTAAGGTTTTTTTTCTCACTGAAAGAGAGGGGTAAAAAGAAGTTGGCTTCCCAGCAAAAACTGCAGTAGCTTGACTTCTGTTGATTTTTAAGTGTGCACCTAGGAATACAAATAAGCCCATGTACAATTTGCACAGAAATATCCAAGTATATAAATCCCTGCATGAAATGTTAAATTCAGCAGTTAATATAGGATTATAACTACAAGTTAGTCTTCACAGTGCACCCCTCTCTTTCATTCCTCACTTCAATAAAAATACACACATGTTCACGGTAGACCACATTTATGATGATCTGGTTGTTCTTTGGCTGCTCTTCTACGCATGGCAAGGTTACAGAGAGTTGTCAGTGATGGTACATGTTACGTGAATGGGAAGGAAGTATTCGAATCGAGACCTGGCTGAGCACTCAGTTGTGTGTTGTGGAGCTGCCTAGAAATGCCCAGGATGCTGCCATCCTTTTCTTTGTTGTTCTTCGTTCTGAAACATTATTTCATTTTCTTCTGAAGAGGAGCAGGAGGTCACTTGCAAATGCTATTTTCAGCACGAAGGCCTGCAGTTTGTTTTTATTCCTCAGCTTTGTGCTTTAAGAAAAGCAATTTCCTATCCCTGTGTTTCTTTTCAAATATCATGGACATGTTTGCACTTACCAAAGCATTTATTTTTAGTTATTCCTTCAGCTTCTTTATTCCCAAGGGTTTTTTCAAATGATGTAGTCTTTCTTTCGCATCACCTATTTTGTATCTGCTTTTCTACCTTAAATTCTATCCTTATTGTTTCCTATGGTGATTGTCCTTGCTGTGGGCATTCTCTCCTCTCTTTTGCTTCCGTATGTCATTCTACGCTACTTTCTTTTTTCACTGTATTTTCTCATATTTTACTTGCCTGTCTGCTAAATTCTTGGGCCTGTCTTGGTTTCCAGCTTCTCATCTATCTTCCAGATTATCCAGTTGTTTGGGGTTTTTTGTGTCTTGCTTTATTTTTGTTTATAGGGAGGTTGTTTTTTGTAGTTGTTTTTTAATTTCAACATAGGAGTCTTTGGTACTAGGAGGGGTGCTAACCAGGCCATGCAGTATAGGCAGAATCATAGAATGGTCTGGGCCAGAAGGGACCTCCAAAGGTCATCTAGTCTGACCTCCCCACAGTAGCAGGGACACCCCCAACTAGACCAGGTTGCCTAGGGCCTCATCGAGCCTTACATTGAATATCTCCAGGGAAGGGCCCTCAACCACCTCCCTGGGCAACCTGTTCCAGTGTTCCACCACCCTCAGAGGAAAGAACTTGTTCCTAATATCCAATCTAAATCTGCTCTTCTCCAACTTAAAGCCAGTGCCCCTTGTCCTATCACTGCAGGCCTTTGCAAACAGACTCTCCCCAGCCTTCCTGCAGGCCCCCTTCAGGAACTGGAAGGCTGCTATTAGGTCTCCCTGGAGCCTCCTCTTCTCCAGGCTGAACAGTCCCAGCTCCCTCAGCCTCTCTTCATAGCAGAGGTGCTCCAGCCCCCCGATCTAGTAGTGCTGTTTCTTCCAAGAGTCAAGGTAAAGGACTTGTGACTAATTTTGCTTGGAAGGGGTATTCTGAGCAGTCTGGGTTGTTATGCAAAGTAGGTTTCCTTGGGTCAGTTTGCAGGACATTGTCCAGTGAAGTTTTGACTGTTGCTCAAAATCTCACTTGCTTGAGATTTCACAGAATCACAGAACCATCATGGTTGGAAAGGACCTCTGAGATTGAGTCCAGCCACACACACACACACAAATCCCTACAATCTCTGCCAATAGAACACACCCTGAAGTGTCACATTTACCTGTTTTTAAATACCTCCCTGGGCAGGCTGTTCCAGTGCCTGACACTCTTTCAATGAAGTAATTCTTCCTAATACCCAGTCCAAACCTCACCTACTGCAACTTCAGACCATCTGCTCTGGTCCTGTCATTCGCTTGGGAGCAGAGGCCAACACCCACTTCTCTACAATCTCCTTTCAGGAGCTGTAGAGGGCAATGAGGATTCCCCTCAGCCTCCTCTTCTCCAAACTNGTCCTTGCTGTGGGCATTCTCTCCTCTCTTTTGCTTCCGTATGTCATTCTACGCTACTTTCTTTTTTCACTGTATTTTCTCATATTTTACTTACCTGTCTGCTAAATTCTTGGGCCTGTCTTGGTTTCCAGCTTCTCATCTATCTTCCAGATTATCCAGTTGTTTGGGGTTTTTTGTGTCTTGCTTTATTTTTGTTTATAGGGAGGTTGTTTTTTGTAGTTGTTTTTTAATTTCAACATAGGAGTCTTTGGTACTAGGAGGGGTGCTAACCAGGCCATGCAGTATAGGCAGAATCATAGAATGGTCTGGGCCAGAAGGGACCTCCAAAGGCCATCTAGTCTGACCTCCCCACAGTACACGGGCCAC
>VXBW01008054.1:1885216-2049029 GCA_013400375.1 Thinocorus orbignyianus | reverse complement strand
GAGCCTCCTCTTCTCCAGGCTGAACAGTCCCAGCTCCCTCAGCCTCTCTTCATAGCAGAGGTGCTCCAGCCCCCCGATCTAGTAGTGCTGTTTCTTCCAAGAGTCAAGGTAAAGGACTTGTGACTAATTTTGCTTGGAAGGGGTATTCTGAGCAGTCTGGGTTGTTATGCAAAGTAGGTTTCCTTGGGTCAGTTTGCAGGACATTGTCCAGTGAAGTTTTGACTGTTGCTCAAAATCTCACTTGCTTGAGATTTCACAGAATCACAGAACCATCATGGTTGGAAAGGACCTCTGAGATTGAGTCCAGCCACACACACACACACAAATCCCTACAATCTCTGCCAATAGAACACACCCTGAAGTGTCACATTTACCTGTTTTTAAATACCTCCCTGGGCAGGCTGTTCCAGTGCCTGACACTCTTTCAATGAAGTAATTCTTCCTAATACCCAGTCCAAACCTCACCTACTGCAACTTCAGACCATCTGCTCTGGTCCTGTCATTCGCTTGGGAGCAGAGGCCAACACCCACTTCTCTACAATCTCCTTTCAGGAGCTGTAGAGGGCAATGAGGATTCCCCTCAGCCTCTTCTTCTCCAAACTAAAGATGCCCAGTTCCCTCAGCCTCTCCTGATGTGACTTGTTCTCTAGACCCCTCGCCAGTTTGGTAGCTCTCCTCCCTTATGTCATCATAAGCCTATTTGACACCTTAAAGATACACAGAAAAGTTTTCTGTCTTGACAACCTTACTGTTGGATGATTACCTCTGGCAGTGGAGATAAGCAGGTGAGAGAACATGCCTTGCGGCTCCAGTGAAATGAATGCAATTTTACTTTCTCATGAAGAACTCATCACATTTATACAACAGTTACATAAGTACCTTGCTATTACTATTAAAAAAATTCTAATCAAAGCAGAACATAATACCAAAATGACAGATTAAATGAAGGGAGCTGGATGCAAACATCATGTAAAAATGATGGAAAGATGCTGGGAGCTGTCAAGGAGAATATCTTGAAATGGGTCTGGCAGTCATGGACAGTGCTAAAATCAAGCCTTTGGGAAGCTGTGTGCTTCGCCTGGTCTGTGAGGAAGTCTATGGTAACAGCACATTACTGCTGTCATGGTTGTTGGAATTAAATATAGCATAAGCATGTGTACAAAAAGTATGAGAAGATATTACATAGAGGTGCCGACATCAGAAGGAAAGGACCCAAAACAGAAAAATTAGTCTTTGGTTATTTTTTCTCAGTGAAGGTAAGTATTTCAGCCCATTTTAGATCTGCAAATCAGAAGCTTATTGAAACTGTCATTCAGACCATAAATGTAGGAAAAATATTACCTTTGATAATTTTTATACTTTGTTTATTATGAGTATTGAAAGTGAATTGTGAATTCTGGTGAGAGTAGACAGTTTCAGTCATTTCTTCTTTGTGACTCTTCCTCTCTGCGGGCACTCATGGAATAGCTACTTGACTTGGCTAAATTGCAAGCATTTTTCTTTATCAGTGATTTTATTAAATCCCTAAATAATACATTGATAAGTATATCTAGTTAGTGTGAACTATTGACAACAATACCTGATAATGTGCCTCAGTTATACCAGACTTATTTGCTATACTCATATTAATTCCTTAAGATAAAACTCATTTTATGCAAAGCACCAAAATCACTTCAGTTTAGTATATGAGTCTTGACTGTACTCTCTGAATTTTATCTAAATGTAGATGTTGTATTGGTATAGTGGGCAGAAGCAGCTTTCATTCCTGTGTCCTGCCAAAATAAGATGACAAAGATTTGCTTGAGTCTTAGCAAGTTGAGCAGGCTGGCTGAAGAAAAGCCACTTTCTTAGTGGATAGTTGGCTGCTCCAAACTTTTTCTTCAACTTGCAGCTTATCAGTTCCTTCTGGCTATCTGTGGAGTGACAAAAATAAATCACTGATGTTTGCTCAAAAGGTTGAAGTCTTTGTTTGCTCTGGGTCACTTCAACTGTAACTCACACCAGTGGAACCCCCAGGTTGCACAACTGCAGCAATAACTTCCTAGTGATACTTATCTCCTATTTACTTTCAAAGTGTATTTGAGTATGTGATACTAAAACATCTGCAAGTGTTAGATCCTGACTCTTCAAGTTTGCATGTCTTTCTTTAGGACATGGCGGCAGCTGATCACAGTGGAGGTGTCTGAAATTATGCTTCTGGACTTGAATGCAAGGGATCTGGGGACACAGGATCTTCTTAGCAATTGGGGTTTCATTTTCTGTTCTTTCACCTTCTTATACTATCAATTTCTAAGCTTTTTTGATGAGCAGATCTGTATTCCATAACTTGATCTGCATGCAAGCTTTCTCCTTGTGAAGAAAGGCATTGGCTAGGATAGGAGAAGGCTTTTAGTTTTCTGGCCTATTAGGAAGTTAACATAAAAGTTTATATTGTATATGTATGGGGGTGTTTTTCCTCATGAAGTTTTAAATTGTCAATGTATACAAGATGTTGGGGCTGTGTTAACAACTGAGCCACTACTTGTAATTTTTGTCAGGATGAGCTGCCATTGTCTATAGAGGCTGATGCAAGCCTGGCTGTTTGCCTAGAGCTTTAGTAAAGGTGTGAGGAAGGTTTAATGAGAAGAACTGGAAAATGGGAAGCATCAGGTATGTTGAGTCACATTTGCCACCCACTCACTTGTGTTGCTTTTAGAGTAGGCTGTTCTTGTGATTACTTTCATGGATACTTTCTCCCGTATGTTGCTAGGGTCCCTAGCTAATGTACTCCTTCATGACAAGAGCAGCATTCACAGATCCCAAAGATACTAGAGCTGGGATTACTTTAGTTGCAGCAATATGCAAGCTGAGGAGAAACTGGCTCTTCCAGATCTTCATGGTCTCCCCAGAGTTGCATATATGTATTAAGCTTGTGTTAGCACCACTGCAAGTAGTGGCTTTCCTGACCATACTTTTTTAGCATGGTAAAACTCCTAATTCCTGCTGAATCTTGGAGGGAAAGTGTCAGAGGCATAACTCATAGAAATGAAAGTGACACAGAGACAGTGTGAGAAACCATTTTGGAGCCACAGATTGCTCCCCATTTTACCCAGTGACTTGTCAGGGATTAGAGGAGAAACTGAGAAAGAACTAATTCAGGTCAATTAACTCTAAAGAATGTACTGGAACCTCTCAAAATATTTGTAAGTTATTTCTTTGCCACGATAATTTTAATGACTCCTAACTGTACCTTAACATTACCAGCCATCATCTGTGGGGAAAAAGAACACAAATGGCACTAGAGAAATAAACCTCTCATGCTCAGGGCAAAGCCAGGCATTTACTTTTGCTGAACACCCATTACAGAGAGCCATAATATTTTGTAAGAAGTCTATAAATGTTGCTGTAGTGTAGGAAAAAAACTATTAACCTGTTATACCCAGAGAAATATGAGCGTGGGAACTTCAGAATCCTCTGTCTCTGTAAGAAAAAGAGAAATGCCTTTGATTTAGTCGATGGCTATTTAAGTATAAAGTTCTTTGAGGTCACTTCTTGTATCTGTTATGTATCTGTAGTGACAGGATAGTGTAAAGTGTCAGCTGCAACTAACTCCGTGTGATTGTTGAGTTTTGCAAGTTTGAATACATTTTGAATGTTCCCAAGGGCTCTCACAGTCTATCTGTAATGTTGAGGTTTTCCCTCTGAGCCTTTAGAAATAATTTTTTTCCCCTCTCATTTGATGCATTGAATTCTTTTGAGGGTATAGGTGAGTGGAGAAAGTGGAGAGAAAATTTTGAAATAATATAGAAATGACAATTTTTGACAGTTTCTGATATTTGTTAAATTTGAAGACAATTGATCATGATTATGGTTCTTCCATTAGTACACCTGTGCTATAGTTAGGATGCCATTTAAGCTGTTCAAGTGGCTTATGTCCAGCTGATTCATATCCTGTGTAGGACTGACTCAGTCTCATTGGACGTGAGGGAAAGTATTAGTGAAAGGAAAGATTTTTATCCCTGTAGTATTTCCAGGGTATTCCCTTGTCCTGGTTGCTGTCAGCATTTCTTTCCAAGAAATTCTTGAACTGTTTTTGCTTCTTAAGACTCCCTATGATTAAGCTTCACAGATATGTAAACAGTTATAACTACATATGTTTCTCCCAAACATTTCCATTTTTAAAAAGGTTTATAATAGAATTAAAGCATTTCTGAACCTAACCAATCTATAGTCATTTGCTGACATTCTTTACAATTTGGGCCACTCTCATCAATGAGAAAAACTGCATGGTGATGGGATGGTTTGCTATATTCTGACCTGTTATGATTCTGCACGACTAGTGTATTGCCTATATGGATGTAAGATATCCTGAAACTAGAAAAGGAGGACAAAGAGGAGGTAGTAGAGAAACTTTGGGCCCATTGCATCAGAAAAGTTAACTTTATTTTTGCTTCGCATCTCCCCACCACGCCTTCCCGTTGGGAAACCTTCTTTGTATTAATGAAAGCCAGGCTGAACCCAGCCTTCTGCTACAATTTCATCCCAAATACCAATGACAAAAGTTGCTAAACCTCTTCAGAGAGTTAGTTTTAGCTGTAGTTCTTTTCATTGTGAAACTTGGATGTTAACCAAATATAGAAGGTACAGGCATAGCAGGGGCTCTGGCCTAAAGCTGGAGAAGTGATTGCGTAGCGTATCGTTAGTGTGAGTCTTACAGCTAGAAAAATTAATTATCCTTGAGTGGATGTAAACTATGGGTATAACAAAAATAAATGCCCCCTGAACTAGCTGTGGTCACACGCACACATCGTGTCATGTTAGTAAGAGGGTTGACGCCATCAGGAAGGAAACAGCAAACTGGTGCGAACAAAGCCTTGGTGAAGAGATTTAGGCATTTCCCTGCACAGCCTTGCAGTTTGACTTTAAAAGCAGTTTCCAGGAGAAATGTGTCTTCATACTTTCTTTTTTCAGAGGAAGTCTGCCAGTTCAGGTGCACTGAAAATACATCCTGTTTCTTTCTGTATTTCTTGGGTTTATGGAGAAACGGAAGCAACCAGAGGATGCTCGAGGGGCCCTGGGGATTCCAGTATTCATGGCTGTGACTGGGAGGGGCTCGACTTGAATCACTGTTGTGGTGAGAGACCCCCAGGGAGAATGTGGATGACTTAGTATGATTACCTGTTCAGGGAAGACTTGGTTTCCTTCATGTTATTCCAGTGACTGGGCTGTAGCAGCCATCTCTGCAATGAACACAAATGAGGGGTGTAGGAAGCATTTTTTTTGACAAATCTCTCAGTATGAAAACCAAAATGACCAAGATCAGTTTGGTAAGGGGAAACTCCCATTCTTTACTGGGGATCATTCTGTGAGAAACTATTCTGTAAACATCCATACCATTTGAAGAACAGATTCCAAAAGAATAACTTAGATGGAGGAGGTGGCCATCTCTAGTGCTCGTTGCTGCTCATGGAACAGCAGAGCTGCTGGTCAGCTGAAGCTCAGAGACCCGAAGGTAATCGGGACTAGTTACCCTGGGTGAGGATACAGACTTGTAGTTGATGGTTGTGATGTCTCATGCTAGGAACATTTTTATGTTAGTCAGTAGATTATCTAAATAAATACTGATAAATAGGGAAATATATCTATAGGCTTTTCCTGAACTAGTTAACTTTATATGCGGTTTCTCCGAATAGAGGTTTTGTTCGTAAATACTTTGTAGTATTTCAGAAATAGTATTGCTGAAAGCAGCTGCCAAGTAGAACTAGATTAAGTGTTTTCATTTGAACAGTTTATTAGCTGAAAAGTGCAGACTTACGTTGTCTGCGTCTACTTGTGAATTTAGTTTGAACTTCTCAAGTGTTTATGAAAAAGGAAATGGCAAACATAAAAATATTGTGACATTTAATATACTTTTTTTTAATGTCTCAACATTTAATTTATTCTAAAATTCTCTTCTTTCCCAGATAGTGAAAACAAAAACTTCTAGTTACCAGTGGAACAAAATGTTTTCATAGAACAATTTAGGTAGGAAAGAAGGGGTCTCTGCAGATCTGCAGTCCAACTCATTGCTCAAAATAGGGTCAGTTTTTTGACATTTTTTCTTAACTTTTCATTTTTGGGGTCACTTTGGACCTCCTTCTACAGCATTAGCCTTTCAAAGGTAATTGAAGGTGTTCCTGCATCGTCAGGGGCTGGCTCCTTCAGTACATTTGGATGCAGCCTTTCTGGTCCGATGAGTTTATGTGAGTCAGAAACTTTGGGGGCCTGAGGGCAGATCTTCCCATTGAATGCCATAGCAAAACAGGCATTGACTAACTACTTCGGCCTTTTTCATCTTTGAATTTTAAAAAAAACACCTCCTTGCAGAAGTGTTTCTGGGATCTTTTGGGGAGGGATAATTTTTTGGTTCAAAAACCAAGGACGCTTTCAGATTGGCCTGAAGTGATTTTTTTTTNCTGTTTGCACTTTGTCCACAAACAGCCTCCTCTTCTTTCTATTCCTGAGATGCCAAATATGATCTGTGCTGTGGCAACACCTCTGTGGTCCAATTCTTTTGATTCTTTTTCTGCATGCATGTTTGCATATAGTATCAGTATTCACCTTAATGTCATAATCTGATACAGACAGTATTATGTTCTGTCAGCATGCGTTATTCACTAGATAATCAGATGTGGCTTATGGAAGAGGAAATTCACAGAAAAGGTGCATTTTCACATTCCATTTGTTTATATGCTGAAGGGGTNTTTTTTTTTTTACTTCTTCTTTTTTTACTTCCTCTGTTTGCACTTTGTCCACAAACAGCCTCCTCTTCTTTCTATTCCTGAGATTTTTTTATGTGTTCATGAGAGCAGATGTTTTGTGATCATTTTTGACTATGTGGCTATTGCTTAGTTGCCTATAAATGTAAAAAACTGAATTTGCTGATCCAGATGGCTGTCCTAGATTGGTGTTCTGATACAAATAGTCTTTTTATTGTTCTTTGCGTGAAACCATGTGCCTGCATTTGACACGTCATTAAAAGACAGCATTGGTATAAAACTAGAAGCTGTTTTACTTTGTGATGCTAGTGATGCTGAATGAGAAATTAGAAATCATTTAATTCTAACACATCATAGTAATACTTGGCGCTTCTTTTTCTCTTTACCTGCTTGGAATTTCTACAGCTGTTAGGTGATGTTGAAAGTGACCCAGTTGCCTGCAGGCTGGTACAAATGGCTTGGTTTATAGTTAAAATTTCATTTAGGCGTCGTTTTCATTTTACTAATTTTTAGCAACTTTAAAACTGGACTTGGGAATGAATGAAAAATGATACATCTGTAAACATTTTGCTTCCTATAAAATTGGAGATGAAATACAGCAGCACTCTGTCATTTATCAAGACTGAATTTATGTACTTTTCTGTCCGATTTTCCAGAGTGATGTGCTTTATAGTTCCCATTCAACATCTCTGAAAATCAAGCTGCCTTTGACTTCATGCAGACAATGCTATCAATTTGGGATAGTGTTAATTAATCTTGGCAGTGAAAAGGGGTCAGAACTTAACCTATTTCTTTCTCTTCCCAAAAAAAACCCACAACACACCCCAAAAAACCACGAGAGAGAGAGATGGAGAACCCAGGGCTTGGTTAGAGCCAAAGAGAAGGATAGTACCAGGCTCCTCGTGGGGAGGCTGTGGCAGCATGGGGTTCAGAGGCCGGTGGGGCTGCCCGCTGCTGTGCAGGCACTGATGCAGTGTGTGATGGAGAGTCTGTCAGTTGGACCATGGCACTAACAAGTAATGCAGACAGTGTGTAAAAGTTTAAATAATAATGTATGAAGTGGTCAAAAGGCACAGGGCCAGGGTTCTTGCCTGTCTAGGGTTGGTTGTTTAAAGAGCAACTGCATAGGCTTGGTTTACAGTCTTCTTTCCTTCTCTTTATCTTCTTTCCCTTTGACCTTTTGGTATGGGCTAGGTGGGTGGCAGGGAAGATGTCAAAACCAGTACTGTTCTCTAGACACTACAGTGTTTGGTTAGCCTGTGTCACCAGTAGGGAAATTGGAAAGATTTAGATATTAAGACTCAAGCTGTAGGAAGAGCACACTGATCTTAAGCACACAGATTACTGTTTTTTCTAAGCATTCTTCCATGTTAGATGTTCCTTTAACTGTTCAGTGATAAACACCAGGCTGCTGACTGGGGAAAATTTCTTGGCTCTCTGTTTGTACAAGCCATCCAGCTCCTTTGCAGTCATCTGATAGGAAATGCTATACTTGATATAAGCTCACAAACCAGTGAGAAGGAATAGGTTAGGAACCAGTATCTAAAATGTTCATTACCAATACAGATTAAAATAAACAATAACAAAACCGAAACAAAATGTACACACACACACACACAGAAGGAAAAGCCCACCATGAACTCAAGCTGTAGTACTGCTGAATATTACGTGGTGCTTTATTTTAGCACACCCTAGTGAGATCAGATTTATATGACACTTGCAGATGAAAGTATTTATTTCTGTATAAACCTGACTCTTGAAAAAACAGTACTTTTGAGAATTGGGAACAGGAGCCTTCTAAACTCTAATCCTCATTCTCTAGCCTTGGCTGTTGCTTGAAAAAACAGCCAAACCTTTACTTTCCCTACATAATTAATATTCTTAGGGATATGATGAGCTAAGTGATGACGTTTGTTTTTCCTGACTAATTCTGCAATGGGATTGAAAATCTTAATGAAATGTCGTAAGGTGTGTTATCATTGTTCATTTAAAAACAAAACAGAAAACTGAACATCCCCCAACCAAAACTCTTTTTTGACAGGAGTGCTTGTTGCCTTTGAAATCTTGATTATCTGTATCATGGCCTGTGTCAACACTGTGCTTCTTGTCTTGGGAATCCATTTTCCTCAACTGATTGACACTAACGCCTGCATGATCTGTTCTAGTTACTGTGGTGTTTACCTTGTGCTGATTCTAGATTCACCTTTTTCTGAGAGAATCTATAAGTATTCTGCTACTGTGATAGTTTTAGAATAATATATTTGCTTATGGAATGAACTGTATAAATGTTAGTGGTGATACAACATTTTTTTCAGCTTAGAATCTGAATTCTTACTAAACACGCATAGATTAATACTCACAGGGCTCTTTTGAATGATAGAAATTAGAGAAATACTGGTTTGCTCAACACTGCAACACACCAGCTGTTCCACAGTTAGAAATTAAGACATGGGGAAAAGCACACAGGGAGAGAGGTGTGTATAACCTACTCATCTCTGTAAAAACCACTGCCTCCGTTCCTCACAGACAACTGCAGAAGGAAATAAAGAGGCTGTGAGGCTTCTATGTTGGTTTTGTGTGTGTGCCTTCTGAAAGGCAACACAGAAGTAGCATTTTCTCAGAGCAAAAGGATGTCTTTCCCAGTTCGCAATGGAAAGCAAAGTATGCTTGTCAGTAATCTTTCAATGGGAAATGAAACTGCTGGAGAGATTTGTGACCAACTCATGCCATTAATCACATTCTGCTGGTTTTACAATTTAGCCAGAGGCCAGCATATACTATTGCTTGATAGTCAAACCACCTTATTACTTAAATGTCTCTGGAACAGCTTGAACTAATATGTAATCCTAATACAACTACATTATTATTTTTTTCCTTAGAAGCTTTACAGTTCTGGCTACTACTACTACTACTACTTTAAGTGTGGTGTATAAGAATTGATAACCCTTGTAACCGAGATGATTGATGAACATGTATAGACTATAAAGTCACCGCTTTCCTTTCGTGTGCGTGATTTGTTACTTGTGCCCTGACGCTGCTGTCAGAGTTATGGTCTTTTTAAAGTGACCATTAGCTTCTGTGTGTTGGGCAAGAAAAGGACCACCTCCCAAAAAAAACCCCCAAAAAACCGCTAGTGCTGCCTTTCTGTGAAAAAGTCTACTTCCTAGCGGGAAGAGATCTGCTGTCATTCTGTCTTTTCTTTCTCCTGATCTGTGGCTGTTCTAGGCTGATTACTTCCGATTAATTCTCTGGCGTAATCCTATCAAACTTTATTGTTACTAGAACTACAACTGGATGTTGCATAAAATATACAGGGTTTGTATGAAGGTATACGTGTGAAACTGAGTAACTCAGGAGCTGTTTGAGAAGAGGGATGGCATCAGTTTGGATAGTAAATGCTGTTTGTCACTGAGAGGTCTGGGGTCAGAGAGGTGTGGATATGTTTAAAGCCACATGTACTTAGCTTTATCATTTTCTCCCCTCCTTCTCCCAGGGCATATTTTCCTTTACATGCTCCTTAGCTTATATGAAAGCTGTGACTTCTAAATCTGAATTTCAAAGGAGTTCTCAATATTTGCTTCAGATGTCATCTTTATCTGTAAATCCTCAACTATTCTTCAGTCTGCACTGCTGATCCCTCAGCTTTCCAGAAGCATGTGATCCTTCCTTGGTAGCTCCTTAAGCTAAATAAGGACTCTCTTTGATGCAGGTCATCCTTCTCATCTGGGTTTCTCAGTTCAGATAAAAGGAACCAGTGTGTGCTACCAGTAGACTGGAGATTGGTGTTGTCTGTAAAAAGCATTTGACACTGTCCCACATCACATCCTTGTCTCTAAGTTAGATGTGGATTTGATGGATGGACCACTTAGTGGATAAGGAATTGGCTGGATGGCCACACTCAGAGAGTTGCGGTCCACAGCTTGATGTCCAAGTCAAGACCAGCGATGAGCGCAGTTCCTCAGGGACTGGTATTGGGACTGGTGCTGTTTAACATCTTTGTTAATGACACAGACAGTGGGATTGAGTGCACCCTCAGCAAATTCATCAATGACACCAAGGTGTCATTGGTGGAGCAGTCAGCATGCTGGAGGGAAGGAATACCGTACAGAAGGACCGGGACAGGCTTGAGGGGTGCGACTATGTGAACCTCATAAAGTTCAGCAAGGCTCCTCAGTAGCCCATTAAGCAAAGTAAAGAGGTTCTTGCATGTACCACTTACCGTCCTTCTCACCAGAGTTTCTCAGTTCAGGCAAAGGGGACCAAGGTGCATTGCCATTTATGCACACACAGTTTACCAGTAACATCTGAAAACACAAGGTCCCCACTTGCAAGTTTTGGTGTCTGTCTGTGTTTGTTAATAGTATGATTTATATCCATATGATGTTCTACCATATGATGTTCTATCCATATGATGAAGTACACATGGGGTTCTCAGTAGACTTATAAATACTGACAAATAGACAATGGAGAATTAAAAAAAAACCCTACTTAGCTGGCACCATAGATCAAAAAAAAAAAGTGCCAAACTTCAGGATGGAGGTAGCATTGCAAAAAGAGAACTAAACCTCAAGCGTGTGTGCAGTGTTTTGTACCCCCTGCAGAAGGCTTGAATCCTGCTGGTTTTGTAATCATAGTTGGACATAATTTCTGTGATGCTGACTGTTATGCTCTTAGAGGGAGGTTGAAGCTAGTTCATGTAGTAGTCCTAGCAACCATGGAGATAACTCTGTGTGCATTTGTAACACCTCAGGCACTCAGGTGCTCCAGGGAAAGGTACCTTAAATGAGAAAGGAATTTAGGTTTTCTGTGATGCTGCTGGTCTTTGCCCTTGGTATCCGAATAAAGCAGCCCTAGTAGCAGGACTGTCTTCTGTTCTTTTACTGTGCTGTTAGTGAGGGCCGTGACGTGTGTTCTGAACAGCAGTTTGGAGATTTTTTTTGGTTTAGGGTTTTTTTTGGGGGGGGGTGTTGTTTGTTTTTTTTTTTTTTTTAATTTAGTATTTGGGACTGAAGATTTAAAAAGCTTATTATCTTATTATTCGTCTAGATTATTCTCCAGATTGTTCCTCCAACTCAACTGTCTGTTCCACTCTCGAATGTGTCTTGGGGAAAAGGAGTCCCTTTCTTTGCCACAGTTTTCTGTGTTATGAAAGAGGGGGACGAAGGTGCTAACCTGTTGTTAAAAGTGGGCCCTGATCCTTTCCTGAAGGAGACATACTTTGCTGTGAGGAACTGTATTGTCACCTCTCAGCTGATTTGTCTTGCTTTCTGATTTCCTTCTTTTCAGCCTTAGATGAGAAGTAGCTGCAGTTAAATTATTTCTTTGCCATTATATGTGTGCCTGCATGACACATGACACAGCGCGCTCCGGTTTTTTGAGCCTTATCTCCAGCATCTTTTTCTTACTATCATTATGATTAATCCACTTGTTTTGTAGCATTTATGGCCGGGGGGGATATATGAAACTAAACAGGAAGAGACTCCACTTGTCTTGCAGTTGGTAACACAGTCCATCTATAGTTCAAGTAAGGTACTTCAAGGAGAATAGTGAGAAACTGTGTGGTTTCGGTACTCATGCTATTATATCTGCCCAGAAATAAAGAGAAGAGCTAAATCTTTAACTTTGTCATGCCTGCATCCTGCTTTGATTAGCTTTCCTGTGCCACTGGAAAGCTAATAAAATGTAAAGCTGTCTTAAAACAGGATCTTGTTATTACTGTTGTTGTGTGCAGAAGTCTTTGAATAATTGTTGCTGTAATAGTTAATTTAAAATTCTGTCCTATGGTAAAACTTTGTGAGGTTTTGCATGTTTATTGAGCTATAGACTCTTCTTCGGTGGCAAACTGCATCTGTTAAATGAATATACCTGAAATGAACAAGTATTTGTTGTTAAGAGGGCAAATCTGGGTTGAAGTTCTAGAGTTAATTTATTCATGACTGAGGTGTGGTCACCTTCAGCGCAAAATATATCAACTGGTGAAACTCTGGAAAGCAACGCTTTTGAGTATTGTGATTCCTTTGTACTTAGATAAAATTGTCTGAGCAGCAGCTTTAGCAAATGTGGTTGTTTCCCTCTAGTGGCTGCTCTTTGCAGTCCCTGTAGCAGAAGCTGCTCCCTTGATTGCCTTCCTGCCTTACACTAATAACTCTCTTGAACTTTGATTTCTGAAAATCTGGCGTGTACAAATGTTTCCTTAGGCAAATTGCAGAGGAGTCAAAATATAGCGGCTTCCGACTTCTTTATACCCACGCTGAAGATTTAGTTAGGAATAGACATGGATGGTGTTCTGACCAGGGCTTCATATGACAGCCCTGTCGGAAAACCAAAGGTAGAGCGAGGCTGTCTGAAATGGCTTTGAAGTTAATTTAATTAGACTGTTGTAAATCTTCATTTTAAAAGCATGAATACTTGATTATTTTTTTTCATACTTCCATGTCCTTTTTTTGACATCCCTGCTGGTTGTGAATATAAAATAAATCCCTTTACTTAAAAGTGGAAATAGCTCCCTCAATAAAAATGGGAAACCATCTATTACCATTAAATACGAATAATATCTTGAATAGATAATAATCCCCTTCATTTTATGTTTTAAAACTTTTTCATCAGCTTGAAGTTAAAACATTTTGAATGCTTTCAAAGTCAGAATAAAATTTTCTTCAGAAGAACTGAGAGTTCTTTTCACTGAATTTGTAATCTCGTATTTAAAGACTTTGGGGGGGATCAATTATCTGTTAACGCAAATGTTTTCCTGATGTGTGCTAAAAATGATTCTGTTGTAGAGATATACAGTAGCTATGTTGTCTCTAGAAGTCTTAACATTCAGCATCAATGAAATTGAGGCAAACAAGGAGAATAACACACTGCTCCTGATGGAAACACCTTGACATGAGCACAATTTGTGCCAGGTGTGACCTTCACCATATATGCAATTAAATAGTCTCCTTTTCTACTCTTTATCGCGAATTATATTCCCATCAAGTAAAAGACACACAATGCAGCTTCTGCACTAAGTCTTGTTTAAGAGCCATTTGAACAAGCTGCCATCCTGTTGAAAGCTGCCTGATTCCATGTTGAGTCTTATTACAGCCATCAGCCTGTACAGAAATACAGGGTGTCTGTACATGGAAGCAACACTCATTCAATCTGGTGCTACATATATTTATAGCAAAAGAAAGCAACTTTTTTTTTTAAAAAAAATAAGGACTGGGTTTTGGGGTTTTTTTTGGTTTTGGTGTTGTTTTTGGTTTTTGTTTTTGTTTTGTTTGGTTGGGTTTTTTGTTTGTTTTGTTTTGTTTTTCAATTTTTCCTCCAGAAAAGGCGTTTTAAAATACTTTGTATCCAAATAGCTAAACCCAGTTTAATGTATTTTTTTGGTGAAGTTTACAGGGAGACTGGTGGTCTTGCTACTTTTCATTTATTTGCTGAGTTAATTCCCTGCACTTGATTAGTTTGGCTGTTGGAGGGAATTCTTATTTGCACTTGTGAAGCTAATTGGTTCTGTAGGTATTTAAAGGATTTTGTGTATGCACTTTTTATTGCTGTACAAATGTAAAAAATTAAGCTTTCCTTCTGGGTAGGCTGGTGTAAATCATGCTCAACTTTATTGATTTCCCAATAGAACCACTCTGTAAATCTGTAAACATAACTTTTCTGTAAACCCTGCTAAAAGCATTTGTTTCATAACTGTATGTTATGTTTGGTCTAATCTGGGGTAGTACGTGGAGGTGATCCTTGAGGAAGCGGAAAGGCTGGTGCAGGTAAGGTTGCCAGGTATTGATTCTCTGTAGGGAAGTGCAACTGCTTATTCCTAGTTGGCAGCCAACCTTTTCTTGATTCTAAAACCTGTATATGAGCAAAACAAGCGTGTATATATGTGAATATGTGTTGATTTGACTGGGATATCTACCTAAATGTCTGAAATGTACTGAGAGTCTGAGGTTGCCAGTTGTTTCCTAGCAATTAACAATGCTCCTGGAGTTGGACAGTAGATCCAGGTCAAGAAAAAGACCTTCCTAAAACACTTTGTCCATACTATTGCTGCCTGAAAACACCCAACAGAATTTACACTATTGACTTATATTCAACCAAGACCAAAAGTTATTGAAGCTTTCCAGAGCAGTTGTCTTTTGACCAGTGCTCGTGTTTTGATATTTGCCATATCATTTGTAGGAACTTGCTACATATCAGGAAGCCATAAAGGTGTGTGAATAAATGGCAGCATCTTTGGCCTTAAACCTCTTTCTTCCCCCTTCTCCTGCCATCCCCACCTTGTTCAAACCTGCCTATACTAATTGTGGCTGAATGTCTGTGGACCTAGAATATCTTCTGGCTCTCTTTTGAAAAGACAATGTAGGGAAAAGGGAATTCTGTGTTTAGTATGGTAACAGCTGCATAAAATATCTCCCATATTGTGTAACTCTATGCATAATTACTTCATGCATATTGCTAAATACATAGTCTATATGTTGAAGACAATTATCTTCCAAAGCAGTATATGTAACAACTGGGGATGAGAAACAAGTAGGGCATTTGCTTCATAACCTCACTTGTCTGTGCCACGCTGTTGAGGCTACGATGAAGAATCTCGCTCCAGGATTGTACTAGTTGCATCCATACATTTTTAGGAAATCACCAGATAATACCTAAATAGGGTGGATCAGTTTCTGGTAAGCTTTGAGAAGGAACTATTCAGCTTCTCTCATGCTTCATTTTTATGTTTCGTAAATTGGTGCACATAGTTTTCACACCAAATCGCAACTTCTCTAGTCATTCAGTAAAAGTGTAACTAAAACCAATCAGTTGTGCGTCGTCATCCCCCTGGGCTCTGCGCCTCCCCCCCCCCCGAGAAAAAAAAACCAAACCAAAAATCCACAACAAACCAAACGAACAAGCAGACAAACAAACAAAAAACGCAGAAAGAACCTTCCCAGCCCCTGCCTGCCTTGGAATGCTGTTGGCACCCCTGAGGGATTTTGCCCTGTAGAAAACAACCACAGAAATGCATTTTGCCACTGAACAAAGCTGAGATGGCAGCTGAGCCTTTTAATTAAGAAGAAAGAAAACAAACAGATAAAACCTTTTTATTGTTACTGAGGGTCTTCTCTAAAAAGCATTAGTGTGGCCCTGCAGAATTATTTATCATTGCAATTGTAATGAGGAAGAACCTTTCCCATTCTCATCAATCTGGCGATGTCCTTTCCGGTCGTCTCTTCTGATGTTCTGTAGACTTGAATGACCTCTTCTGTAACGTTGGATAAGATACGCAATAATGAAGATAGCCTGGTTTCATGAAGGTCATTTTAATCATATAAATGGATCAGAGAATGACAGCCTACACCAAGGGCAAAAGGAAGCTTTTTGATCCACCTGTGAGGAAGTGGTGAGAAGGATTAACCTTCTTTTTCGTTTGCCTTTCAAAGGAGAGAAATCCTGTGTGCTGTTAACCACTGAGGGTAGTCAACAGCTGGTGTTTTCAAAGCTATTGATTTAGCTGTGTCCCTGTGACCAGTTGTTTGTTCTGAGTGAGTTCTTGGGGAGTGGATGGAAAGCAACTTGGCCTTTTCAGAATGAGTGAACTACTTTTTAATTCTTTATACTTTGGCATGTCTATTCTTGGCACTTTTATAAAGCTTTTTTTGGACCAAACTATTAAAAGTGCACTTTTGATATAGAGATAATATTTGGGACATCCTGGGCAGATTGTATGGAGTTCTTCCATGTTTGAAAGGATATACCAGTTGTTTTTTATGACCATTAAACACACAGGTTTTGAGTAGCTGTCAAAGGATTCATAAGAGCATGAGGAGGAGTTGCTGCAGCTGAATGAAATAATATTGGCTTAAGAAGTCTGAAGTGCTGCTCAATTAATATTTTTGCTTCTGATTAAGTAGTGTTTGCTACCACAAGGCACAAAATGACTACTCTGCCTCATATGCGAGGTAGTGGTCAATTCTGTGTGATACACAGTTCCTCAGAGGACGTTAGGAAGGGGGTTAGGGTGGTCAAGAAGGTGAGAGACACCAACAGGAGTCATGCTCTGGAAGCATTAACTGTTAAGTTATTGCTACATTACTAACTTGCTTATTCTTTCTCCTGTTACATTGTCTTCTATTCTTCTCACTTGTAAAAATTAATTGAATTGCAAAATTTACGTAATGCCCAACTGCCATCTCATCAGAAGTATTACAGAGTGTTTCTGAGTGTCCAGCTTGTAACATTGCCACAATAGTTCCTTGTCTTGCATGGTCTTTTATCATAAAAAGAAGTCACATAAAAGGAAGATAGAAATCTTTGACTTCTTTTGTCTGTCCTGATAACCTTCTGCTTTGCTTCCTTTTATGTCTGCGTTATCCTAGTTGAAGGGTGATGTAGGTGCAGACAGCTTGAAAGGAGGGGAAAAATAGCAAACCACCAAACCCAGCAACCTTGGTCTAAACCTGTGGTTCTGTGTGCTTATCTGTAAGTCCACAGAAACGCCTTGGTGTGTAGGAGATCGTACTTAAGGAGAGCTTTATTCTTCTGCTACCCATGGTCCTTTTCCTTTCTATTTTCCCCAGCATCTTCAACTGTTGGACTAGGAATCTTCAAGTGTTCTTTTAAAAGTTACCACACATAAACGTCTGTTTAGCAACAGCACATGTAGTAATCATGCTTAATGGAATGAAGCTTGGCATCCAGATGGGGGAGTTTCTCTATGCACACACAGTTCCTGGAATCACTCAGAATTCAGTGGGAGCTTATACAGGAAGCAGCAATTCATTTGCCCATTGTCAGGTGAAACATGAGGGCATAATTTTGCTGCTTTTCAAGTCAAAAGGGAAAAAGATTGTTTAGGTTTTTTGATAACTATTTTCTCCTCCTACCTTGCTTTCAGGTGGTATTATAAAAGCACACAGGTCCAGATGAACTCCAATATCTTCCTAGCTGGGAAGTGACTGTGTGGAACTATAGTAACTGATATTATGTATAGTATATTATGATGTAGGCAATAATTTTGCTGGCCATCCAGAGACACTATTTAATGATGGGCGCTCTGGGATAAAATGTACTCACTCACTGATATAAATCTAGCATAACTTTCTTGGACTATATTAAATAGAGTTTGCCTGTCTGGTTCCAAAGAACTTAAGCTTTCTGGCCATGATCTAGCTGCCTGTACAGCTGGATTGATATTTGTGGTACAGTGTGACTTCGGCACATGGATGAGGAACTGCAGAGGTGATGGGTTTGTCTTGTTAAGAAGATATTCTATGCAACTGCACCATATGATTCCCCATCTTTTTAATCCCATAATGACTCTTGTATTGTTCACATTGCAGTAAAAATACTTCTACTACCTCTGTTAGATCCTAGCTGAATGAGACACCACCTTTTTTTGCCTGTGTTCCCCCTCAGTAAGAAGCAGTTACAGTAATGTTGCTAATTAGGCAGTGTGCATACTGTGGACTATGTATGCTATGGAAGTCCCTGGATATTTTTCCTACCCCTTCCTTCAATTCTGTCTCGATATGAAATATGCTACTCTTCTTAGTTCCCCTCGGGACAAGGATTAGGGTGCATTTCCTTATTTAAAGTTTCTGTCAAAGACATGTGTGACATCTTATTCTGTGTTCTGTAAAAACTCCATTGAAAAATGGTCAAAATAAATACTGTTCTTGGGTTGAGTAACAAAGAGCGATTTACTTGTGTTGAACAAATGTGGAGAAATACTCTGTGTATCTGATGTTAGTTTTACGAGTGCAACGAGTTGAGCTGAAGCAGTGTCTCTTGTTGTCCCTGTCTACCTTTTTTAATACATTCAATGTGTCTAGTATGTCTTGCTTTTTCTTTCTTGGGTTCCCCCTTGACTGCTTTGGGGAATGGGCCCAGACCTGGCATGCAACAAGTTCTGCATGTCCTCATGCTGCATTGCTCTGGTATACCTGTGTCAAAAAGTCTTGTAATCTGAACAATTGATGTTTTAAATAATTGCCTGTCAGCTGCGATGGGTGAGCAGCAAAACTGGACAAATACAGGTAGCACTAATACTGTTCTCCCAGGAGCATTGTTTGCAAGGGCAACTGTGTTGGAGAAGAAAAGTCTTCTCTTTCCCTTTTGGCCTCTAATTCAGGGGATGATCATGCTGCTTTGCCAAAAAAAAAACGTACAGCAAGCAGCCAGGTTGATGAGTGGTTGTTTTCCTGTGGTTTTAAATTATTTTCTTAAATAATTATTATTTTTTGGCGGGTGGGTATTGAGGTTTTATGTTGGGGGTTTTTTGTTGGGTGTAGTTTGTTGTTGAGGCTTTGGGGTTTTTTTGAGACTGAAAGACTGAAACCAGCCTGGTGTTTGATATCAAAGTGCTGAGAGATCAATGTGATTAACTTTGAAAAGAATCCCAAGCACCTTGGGGCTACTGTAAATCCAGATTCTTGGAAGAACAAAATTCTGTTGTAATGGCTCCACTCTAGAGACATTCTGTCACTGGCTTGTTTTTCTAACAGTGGAGTGCCTTGTTTAATACGATGTTTGGAAAAGAGTGCCATGACATGTGAGATTTCTACCTGTGTATTAAATGCATGTGACCTCTGGGCTCTGCGGAGGAAGGCACTTTGCCAAGTGGAAGGGCTTGTGACCCCTGCTCCTTCTGAGTTGGGAAGATGTAGGTGTGAGGGTTGATTACAGGTCCTAATACACCTACACAACCTAATAGTCTATATCACACCAGGTTGATTTTGGTGACTTCTCCTGTTGAGAAAATACTAAACTAACCGGGTGTCTGGCTTTAACTGTGGTACCTGTCACCATCCCCAGGCAAGGGACCTGAAACTCTTTATGCTGGGCAGAAACTCAATGACAATGAGTGGCACACTGTCCGGGTGGTTCGGCGAGGAAAGAGCCTCAAGCTGATGGTAGATGATGATGTTGCTGAGGGTAAGTGCAATATATGAGCATATTTTGTCATTATCTTCGTATCTCTGTTCACAGTCTCGGCCATCACACCCTTTCTCCCTGTTCTTGTGTGTCTTTTTTCCCTTCCTGTTATTTCTTGTATGTTTAGCTTTACTACGTTGAAAACTAATGTTCATTTCTGAGAGACTTAACTGTTCTTAGCCAGCACCAGAAACTTCTGTGACAACTATGATGATGTGTAATGCAGGATAAAGGGACAGATGAGTTTGCAGATACCCAAGCGCTTTCTGTTGTGTCGGGCTGTTTGGGATACACTGTGAGTGCACTTCATTCCTAAGCTGCAAATGCAGTCATTTCCAATGGTGTGGAATCACAACCAAAGCTCCCTCAACTTTTTTTCTGCACAAACTTTTCCTTCATGACAAAACCTCTATTTGATAGACATGTTAGAGAATATGTCTTTTTGTTTCTGCAGTTGTGTTGGTTTTTGGTTGTGGGGGGGGGTTTTTGTGTGGTTTTTTTTGTTTGTTGTTTTCGTGGGGTTTTTTTTTGTTTGTTTGTTGTTTTTTTTTAGGTTCCTGTGCTTGTGGCTCAGAGCCATTCAGAAAAAAATAAAACAAACAAATAAAGCTGTTTGTTACCAACTTTGTTTTAGAGGTTAGAGAGGACCTTAGCTCACCAGAGTATATCATATTGTAAGGTGTACTATGATATTCATGTCGATCTTTTTTTTTGGTGTTGGGATTTTTTTTTCCCATCCCTGCATTTTCTCAGCTTTCTGAGTTCCCTCTTCTTTCTGTAATGAAATGTAGTTGAACTGGGGAAGAAAAGATCAATCACATTTAGGAAAGCCAGTGTCTCTCAAGTTATAACATTTGCATTGAAATGATTAAGGTACTTTAGATTGATTCTTTTTTTTCCTTACAAATTTTTAGGTGATACTTTTCTAGTCCATTTCCTCACAATGGCAAGAGCCAGAAACTTATTTTTCTGGTTTGTTTGAAAGCCTTAAGTTTTTGTAGCTGTATATAACTATAGGAACTGATTTTTGAGGAAAACACTAACAGTCTGAAGGCTGATAATAGAATCACAAAGAGCGATAACCATGGATGCAATGCTGATATTGAGTTGTAATCCATGCTGTTTTGTCAAATGCCAATGGTCCTCTCTTCTAAGTAGCTTCTACTCAAAAGGCAGCTATGAGAAACGTCTGCCATAGGCAGTGCCAGAATACTGTATCTTATTACTGCAAAAAGTTCCTTTCTACTTCGTGAGTGCAATTAATTTTAAGAAATGTGGTACTTTGCTTATTTGGAAAGCTGCAAGTCAGGATTTTGAAATAAACTGCAAGAAATTACTTTGCAGGAAAATTATTTGGTATGTATTTTCTCTCAGAAGTAATATTTGTTGTGCTGTATAGGATGAGAATTTGCAAGAGAAAATCAGAACATCATGAAAGAAGAATCTTTCACTCTCCTTGGTGGAATTGGTTGAGGCTTGGTCAACGTGCTTGTAGGACAATGAAATTATATTAAAGAGGGAGCTTTCAGAATTAGTTAAACATGATGATTAGTTAAACACGTAATCCTGTTTCTGTATTTAAGAACAGTTGTTCTGAATATGCGTTTTTAGCAAGCACCATGAGGTGGCACTGTCTGCATTAACAACTCAATTCTCAAAAAGCCATCTGTTTTTTTTGAAGTCTTTTTCATGAAACTGAGTTTATAAATAACAATGATACAATCCTATACTAAAATAGGATGTGCATATGTATATGAATTACATAATTAAAGATGCATTACAGCTAAAAATATCTGTAAAAAGAATGCCATCATTACAAAGTCAAAAGTCAGAAAAGCCAGAGTTAAGATTTTCTGTGCAGTCTGCATCCCACTTCCTTGGGAAGATGATACAGTTCTCAATGATGTGGTCACATAGATTTTTCCACAGGATTCTTGCAGTCTTTAGGCATAGATCAGAAGTCTAAATTGGGCCCTCAGTAGAAATAAACAACCTATTTGATTGCCGCCTCCTGCCTTATTGCTTGTTTGGAACAATGCATGACAACTAAATTTTGCTCTAACTATAGAGCAGTTGTTTTTGTGTGTGTGTGTGCTGCTTATCAATATGTTTATACAGAACTAAGAAGCTGTAGCTGGATTTAGTCCCATGTCTGTGTTACATGAAGTGAGTAGGCATCTTTTCCCCATTTTACAGGTTTGGAAACAAGGCACCAGATTAAAGTTGGATGTGTTTGATACCAATTTGGCATGATTTTTCAGTCATTTGCATGCACAAATATTCAGTGTGTCTGTAAATTGAATCCTGTTAGCTCAACCCTGCTACTTGGAAAATTAGGGCTAGACAATTAATGACCACCTGTGAAAATTTTGTAATGAAGTGACTGACTTGGCTTCCTGCAGGACATCTAAGGGACAAAGAGAATCCAATTCTCTGGATGGCATTTTGCTGCTTAATCAAAAAATCCTCCTCCTACATTCCCCCCATCCCCACCTCAGAACATCAGTGATAAATGAGACACAAATATAGCAGTCATATTCCTCCTGGCAACACCTTGCACCCAAATACTGCAGTGGAGGCTGGATATTTTTTTCTGTCTGCTAACACTTGAACTAAAGAGCTGCTGATTGCTGTAGTAGTTACGATACCCTCTACAGAGCACAGTAGAGGAACGAGAGGTGAACTCTGCAAGTGGGGCTGACAGCCAATGAGTTCAGAAAATACTGGACTTCACTCCATGATTTCTTAAGAAAATGCATCTCTGTCCTGGTTCTGGTCCTGTTTTGTCATGTCCTTTTCAGCTTTTCACTGAACTACTCATAACTTCCCGCTCTACACTGCTATTGCTGCCCTATTTCTCTTAAGCCAGCCTCAGTTTTCTCATTTTCCCCCTTGTTTAAAATTCTGAGGTCACTCCTTCCAACTTCCCTCACTCCATTTCTAACGGCCTTGCTGTATTTCAGTTCCCTGTCCCCAGTGTACTCCAGATTTTACAGGCCTGGATTTTTCTCCTACTCCAGCAACAATGTCTTTGCATTTATCTTAAGAGTCAGAAGAGCTAAGGATAGTTTTCTTGTTCTTGGTCCTTGATACATCTACATTACATTTTTATAATCTGTTGAGTTAAAGAAGTAGGATTTCTTTAAGTGATTTATTATTTATTTTTAATATTTTTCAAGAAATTGCAATTCTTCTTGTTTGGAAAAATCAGAAAATTTCATTTGATAACACTAAAACTGAAACAGCCCCTAGCAGTCATAGTAGTGGAAGTGAGATGGTTTGTCTAAACAAAGTTTCCCATATATAGTTTCAGTTCCTGCGAACTGGCATTTTCCAGACTAAAATAATATGATTTCTGGGGAGATTTAGATTGGATACTAGAAAGAAATTCTTTCCTGTGAGCGTAGTGAGACACTGGAACAGGTTGGCCCTGTGGCTGTGGCTGTGGAAACCCCATCTCTGGAAGTGTTTAAGGCCAGGCTGGATGGGGCTTTGTGCAGCCTGCTCTAGTGGGAGGTGTCCCTGCCCATGGCAGGGGGGTTGGAACTCGATGATCTTTAAGGGCCCTTCCAACTCTGACCATTCTATGGGTCCTCCATGGGCTGCAGTGTGGGTGTCTGAGGGTTTTGGGGTTGTTTTTTTGGTTTGGTTTTTTTTTTTTGTTTGTTTGTTTGTTTTTGTTTTGTTTCCTTTGGTCTTTCCTGTTGGGCAGCATTTTGCCCTTTCTTAGATATATTTTCACAGAGGCATCATAATTTTGGCCGAGGGGCTCTGCCCTGTGGTAGGTCCGTTGGAGCTGGCTGGAACTGGCCTCCTCCCCTCACAGGGGCCACCCTGCAGCCAGCGCCTCACCACAGAAACTTAATACAACACCACAGAAAATTTCCTGAAAGAAATAACAGCAGCGTATTTGTAGCAGAGTTTGAATAATGGCTGTACATTGAATGATGAGGGGGAAAAAAAAATTAAACGTTGAGTAATTGTTCATGAATTTAATATTATTCCTGTTGCAGGCTAAGTGGCATGAGGCCTGCATAGAAAGGATTGCTTGTGTGTGTGACCGAATAGTTAAATCTATCTTAATGAAGAACTACAGAGGAGTGAAATAAGATGGTTTGTTTTCATTCTGATGTTGCCCAACTTGTCTATGTACTGAAACTTGTCTTTTAGTATACAGTTATGTTTCATCTGTTTGTGTGGGTTCTGTGTCCATCCTGGTGCCCAGCATGTTTACTGAAACATTTAAGTATGCTTAAAGGGTAGTATGACTGAATAGCTTGAATATTTTAATTGAGAGGTTAAAATCTGTCACAATGTGGCACATAGCCCAAGTGGTAAGTGGATGATTGAAATGTATGGAGGGCTCTTTGCTGGTTGCATTCCTGTGTGTTTCCCTCCTACTCTGCTCTCAAAGCAAGTGAAATAATGTCAAGCATCAGGACAGAACAGTGGAATAAATATTAGCAAGTTTATTAGAGTTCTTGCCTCTTGTTCTGTTCTTTTTGTATGATTCTATGTTTATTGAGTGTTTTCAGGATGCACGTTTGTAAGAGTTGTTTCACAGGGGTCTGAGTTGCTTTGCAGATCATTGGATCAAATAGACCACTGCAGGCTTTAAGGGAGAGACACAGTTGTTTTTGCAGACAAGAAAGTCTGTGAAGTGCAGCGGAAAAATACAGAGCTTGCTGCCCATGGCCCTTTAGTCCTGTCTTCTCTCTTCTTCCAAGTTATGACAACTGTTGGGCTCAAGCTTCTCCACCAAGAGTCTGTACATTCTCTCTTATGCAAGCTGATGACCAGATAGGATTAGTTAGTACTGCAATTAGCCTGGAAATTGAAGGGTGAGCTGCTCCAGATAACCTGCTACTGATTCTTGGGCTTTCTGTATGTTCCTCCTTGTTTCTGTCCTTCAGGCACAATGGTTGGTGATCACACGCGCTTGGAGTTCCACAACATTGAGACAGGGATCATGACGGAGAAACGGTACATCTCTGTCATCCCCTCCAGCTTCATTGGGCACCTCCAGAGCCTCATGTTCAATGGGATGCTCTACATTGACCTGTGCAAGAATGGTGACATTGACTATTGTGAGCTGAAGGCGCGCTTTGGTCTCCGCAACATTATAGCTGACCCTGTGACATTCAAGACCAAGAGCAGCTACCTGAGTTTGGCCACGTTGCAGGCGTATACATCCATGCACCTCTTCTTTCAGTTCAAGACCACCTCAGCTGATGGTTTCATCCTCTTTAACAGTGGTGATGGCAATGACTTTATCGCAGTTGAACTAGTCAAGGGGTAAGTGACTTTTTGCTATATTCTACCAACTTATTTATAAACTTGTTTGTAGGTAAACTTAAAATGCTTGCATAAAGAGAAATTCACCTCATATTCATGTTTTCTCTGTTTGCTGGTGGGATGCACTTGGTTATAAACACTGAAGATTCCTAATTTTTATCACTGACCTCTCCTGTGACTGAGGAAAAGACACTTCTACAGTGTGAAACATGAGTGTTTTGAGTTCTTTGGATCTAGTTAGACTATGGCTTTATCCTGTTACCCTTGCAGAATAGCACAGAGGAGGAGGAAATGTGCTGAGGGCTCTGAGTCTTTCTTCCTCCTTCTACTTTTTTTTTTTTCTCCTGTAACAGACCTATTTTGTTTCTGTACCTTCACTGCTGAATTTGTATTTCTGCTTGTGATGGTTGAAGAAAGGTGAATTCAGCTTGCTTTTGGGCCACTATATTCTTTTCTCAAGACCAATAGCTTATTAAAAAAAAAATCCTTTGTTAGCTGACCAAATTTTGATCTCATGTACACATCTAGTCACACTGGACATGTTGTCCATAAATACAGTTTACTAGTCCTGTTTCTTCCAGTATAACTATAGTTCAATCTGTTTTATTTTTATCTTTGCACATATTTCTGTAAGTGGGACACTGAGTAATAAAAAAAGAAAGAGTCACGAGCTCCTGTGCTCTGTGGAGAGTTGAATTTTGTTGTCTTTTTTTTCCTTTCTAAGTAGAATATTTCTCTTCTATTCTCAGGTGTATTTCTGTGTTTGAACTGCATAAATAATTCAGGGTAACACTCCCATGACTTCAGTCTTCGTTAAGGTCTTTATTTTTTGTCGAAAGCTTTGCTAATTGTTTTCCAGCTGTTTGAATAAGCCTAGAATCTCATGTGAATTTTACTACACTATTTTGAGTGAGTTTCCCAATTAACTTCTTAAGGGAGTTATTCAAAACCCGAAATTAATCTGGGGAATATATGCCCCAAATAAGCAGATCTAGTGTTGCTCTCCAGTACATTTATTGATATTGCCAATTTAAAAAAATAACTATATACACAGGCAGGGGTTTTGTGGATCTGCAAGAACTTTGTGAAAAAGAGCAATGCTTTGGGGTTAGAATCTGATTACTCCAAATGTTGTCATCTCAAAGTACTAATCCTTACATGTTGTTCCTGGAAAGGAAACAACTATATCTTTTCAAATCAGTGGCTAATCTTTTGTCTTATTAGAACTTTCTAACCCAGAGATACTTCACTTCATGAATTTTGTAAGTTCATTTATCAACTCCAGCTAGAGTGAAAGTCAGTAGCACTGGAGCTCTTCCACATTTTTAACTAGTTCTTGTTATGTTTACAGGTATATACACTATGTGTTTGACCTCGGAAACGGACCTAATGTTATCAAAGGCAACAGTGATCGTCCCCTTAATGACAACCAATGGCACAATGTTGTTATCACCAGAGATAACAGTAACACACACAGCCTAAAGGTGGACACTAAGGTGGTCACTCAAGTTATCAATGGTGCCAAAAATCTGGATCTCAAAGGTAAATTCTATGTAACTGACAGTTCTCCCCTCAACCAGTTAACAAAAGAAAGATTGCAGACACTGTGTGTTACAGAACAGTAAATCTGGAATTTGGTGATTTTGGCTTTCGATTTCATTTTTCTCTTTCTGTTTGGCAGCTTCCTGCAGCAAAATACTTTGTTGTATTTTGCTTTTTCAGAAATCTATTGTCATACTGCAGTTTTTCCTAGTTAGAATGCAGTTACAACTGTTTTGGTGGTTTTGGGAGTTTTTTTTTTGGGGGGGGGGTTGCAGTTTGGGTTTTTTTCTGTGGCATTGATGGGATTCTTTTGTGGTAAAGGCAGCAGAAAGTACTTCTTGTGCAATATCTTGCTCTGCTTTTACCTTTTAATGAGCAGCTGTTCAGTTTGCTGTATTCATGTCTGGTTGTGAACGGAAGCCACACTAGGAGGTACATAATTTCCTCCTTGTATGTTTACCCCTGTCTCCTCTAGGTGATCTCTACATTGCTGGCCTAGCTCAAGGCATGTACAGCAACCTTCCAAAGCTAGTGGCCTCACGTGATGGATTTCAGGGCTGCCTGGCATCTGTGGACTTGAATGGACGCCTGCCTGATCTAATCAATGATGCTCTGCACCGCAGTGGGCAGATTGAGCGTGGATGTGAAGGTATAACTGATTTCAGAGAAGTTCTCCTCTTAAGCACTCCCCTCTAACTCCATTGCTGTCCCTTGTGCATCTATTTGTCCACCTTACTGTCACATTTCATTAATTTGCTTTCATCATGACATCTTTTACTACACTTACGTCTTCCAAACGTTCCCAAAGGCAGCTTAAAGATAGTTAGATTCTGCAATCTATTTAGTAGCTGTTCTCTTGCATACTCCATCCGTTATGAGGTGGTACCTCCAGTTGTGTAAAGAATGGTACTGGAATGGACTACTATTTACTAGTACTTTTCTCGGAGGGGTTTATTAACATTACAGTACTTTAAAAGAGGTTCTGAGCCTTTAATTCACCTGTGCTTCAGAGCACCATTTTTGGGGATCCACAGAAGTAGGCATTTTGAAGACCAAGTAGAGGCAAAGGAAATGGGAGGTAGAAGGAACTGAAGAGTGAAGATTGGACCGAAACAGGACTTCCTTTTTGAAGGAGGTGGATCTCCAGTGAAAACACTGGGGACATTGTTTCTGCTCTCTTTCTCTTCTGTAGTTTCTCTTTTCCAGCCAGTTTAGAAACAAATGCGATGAGTGACCTTTTGGAGCATGTAAATAGCACCGATTTCTTGAAGCATCTTTAAATTATTTACTGTTGCTCCTAAGCTTCTGTTAATTGAAAGAGTGTAAGTATTAGCAGCTCTGAATCAGTATCATGCATATGGCATCAATTCCCAGAGCACTCGGATAGTCACCATCAAAACCCCCAAGGTTTTGCTGGCTGGGTTAAATGAAAATCATCATTATGTCTAGCTCCACTGAGCACCAGTCTGCTGTGTTGGCTACCAGTCACTGGAAGAAGATAGCTTTATCAGTGATGTTTTCTGGTATGTGTGTTTGCTAGGAAGGTGTGACCTGATCTTTCAAGACAGGACTTCATGAAGTGAAATTACTCCTTGATCATATTTCCCTGCTGTGTCAAGATTGTAGGTTACATCATGCTGAAGCCTCATTACTTGTCTAAGCAGTCAAACCCCTGGCTGTGGAACCAGTCCTGTAACCATTTGTTAACTTGCTGGTTTTGACTGGCCCTTTCAAACCCCTTAAAAAAAAAAAATCCATTTTGGGTTTTTTGAAAATGTCTTCTCTGATTCTTCTCAGTGCATTGAAAGCTCTTTAATATTAGTAATTTCTGATAATTCTTCTATTTAAAATTAGCTTAATCGGTTGGCTATATAACATGTTATCCCTAAGAGCTCTTCTCCTTCAGAGGACCGCTCATTAGACTAAACTGTTCTGTGTGTTGCTCAGGAACAGAATCTTAATACTATTCCAGAAGACTCTTCACCATTATTAGAGCAATGGTGTTTCCATCTCCTATACCCAGTGTAGTTCTTTGGTTTAAGTGTACTACTACTGAGGTTGCATAATTTCATTGCCACCCACAAAACATGTAATGTGGTGCTTGCTTTCTCTGTGTGACAACCTGGTACCAGCATGGCTGCTGCTTGAATTTGGAAATTGGCTCACTTTTAAAAATATGAGTTCTTCTTCTCTTCTGAAGCCCTTCAAAGAAGATTCAAAGTTGGAGACAGACCTAAAAAAATGTGTAGGAAGGTCAATGACAACTCTAATTCTGCCTTTGGAAGAACATGATCTTGCAAAGCACTGCCCGTGCTGTCTTACTGAACAGTACCTGCTCAGTGGCAAGGGAATTGCTGAAGAGGAAGCCATTCTCTTTGCCAGCAGGTTTAGGAATAGTAAAAACCCTGAGAATTAGGTCATCAGAAAACTTTTTCATTTGAATTTTGAATCACAGCAATCCCCAAGGCTTCATCTCACATCTTTACTGCTCTCTGCTGGTGCTTGTTCTTACAGTTGCTGCTGAAAATCACATCTATCTCCCATACTCTAAGGAAAGAAAAATTCTAAACGTGTTTGGTCCTTATTTAAGTTTCTCTATTTGTTTACATCTTAATAGTGTATAGCAGCGCTAAAAAAATAAGCGGTTCAAGACCTAAGACAAGAATTACTATATCTCTCATAAACTATTAGTTTTATTCCTATAATTTCTTTAAATTATCAGTTATGGGATTTGTTTAGAATAGCATAGAGAAGTAACCTCTTTGTCCCATTCATTAGTTGAAGTATCAGATTTCTTTTGCATTATATAGCGTGTGTGCTGTACAAACTTAAGGTTTCAACTCTTGAAGTCCGTCACTCGAGCAATGGTGTGCTGGACAAGATTGTAGCTGGCACAAAGACCTGTTTGGTGTTTTGACGTGTCCCGTAGGACCATGTCTTTTGGCAAAGAATTTTGTTGGTTAGTATCTGGAAGAAGAGAACCAAAGAGTGTCTCGAAAGTCAAGTGAGCTCATGGAGTTAAAGCTGCACACACCCCCTTTTTTTTTTTTTCTTTCCTCCCTTGTGGTGATCTAGTTTATTTTTTGCTCTTTTGCAATTGCTGCATTTCTGACTTTTTGGAAACAACTTCATTGATCTTGAAGGTCTGGTGATATCTGTAGTGGCAGCTTGTGTTTCCCTGGAAAGTACTTGGCAAAGCCAAAAATTTTCTTGCTGCCTTGTGTGTAAAATCTGTTTTCTGGGCTGCTACACTGCACACAACTGTGAGAGGAATGAAGTGTCAGGATAATGACATTATACCAGGATGTTCATTCATTTCCCACAGACTGTCTTTAGCTCCCATACTAACTGCAGCTTTCATCAGAATCTTGTATGTAACAAGAGGGCCCTTACCCCTACCACCACCCAAAAAGGGGTTGGTGAGAGGGCCTGAGGGAAAAGGTACAAAAGGTAGAGAAGTGGTTAAGACTTAAATAGTCCTTCTGTCAGTTTTGGGTCAGGCTACCAAATACTCTTTAGAGACAAAATCAGTTCTTGGAAAGGACTTCACATTAGGGGCCCACTTCTACTGGAAGCTTGTAGGCAAGTCTGCTACCAACTTTGGGCTTTGCCCTCCACACCCACAAAATGGGTGTGATGAGAGATACATAAAGCATTAGAAACTTAGGGAAAGAAGCCCTCTGTCATGACCTAGTCCTCTCCAGTCTCCAGCTCAAAAGTCTATGGACTGTGGTTGGAATTTTTATACAGCTCCTGAATTTGAGTAATACGTGCTATTTCGATTCCTTTGACAAACATACACAGCTTGAGAGAAAGGATGTCTGCACTGCAATAAGTATCCAAGAGTTGGAGGATGGAAGAAGGTGTTCCATTTGACCTTCTTTTCCTCCTTGAAAGTAACCAATTTAAACTTCAGATCAGCTCCTCCTGGATTCTAGACTTCTAAAATCTTTTTTTTTTTTTGCTGAACACGTCATTCCTGGTCTTACTTCTAGACCAATTGAACAGTTTATTCTGTCCACAGTTTATTCTATTCCAGTTCACTGCTTTTTCCTCGGTCGTCCTGGAAGAAGTTAGGCAGGTGTCCAACCATTCGTGGAATTTAAAGATGTTGCCCTAAATATTAATGAATACTTCCTGCATTTGAGGTGTTTTTTCACCTCTTCATTAATTTGCCATATGTTCTCCTGTATTTGGACATCCTTATGTTGCTTACCATGAGCACTAGAGCTATCTGAAATTCAGCTGCATGTTCTAAATAATCACATTCACCCCATCCTGCCCCAGCCAAACAAACCTAACAGCAAGGGTTAAAGAATATTGTATATCATCTCCAACGCAGTTTACTATGTGCTTTAGAGGTGGGTCTTCTTCCTCTCCTGTTCACCTTTCTTTTTTTTCTGTTCCACTGATAACAGCTTCTCACAAAGGAGAGTGATTATTACTAAACTAGCTGACACTGTTCCAGATGTTTTGGGACTTTTTTTGGTCATAATTTAATCTTCTTCCTGCACTAACATAATAATTTTTTGCTACTTTCTATGAAAGATTGTAGTTAACCTTTGGAATTCACTGGTGCGTGAAAAGCGTGAATGACACATACAGGCTGGATAATCAGAAACTCATTTTGCATACTAAGATGTGCATGGGGAAAAAAGAAAATCTAATCTCATGATTAAAATCTCACAGCAGGATGATGTCAGAAAGGATTTCGCCCTTCATCTGCTCAGTAGTGAAACTTCTAATTTGGTGATACTTCACGTTCTCTTTGGAATCAAAGGTTGTCCGTTGAGGAGAGGAGCGTTACTTTACTCCATGATAGTTTGACAGCTGTCCTGCTCCTTATGCTTTTGTATTCTGTTGTCAAAGTGCTACTGGAGTTATGGAACAAGTATAAGCTTTCCTCCAACGCAGCTACAAAGATGAGAAGGGGGGCAATTAGGTAAAGTGCTTGTTTGTTACACAGAAATTATTTGTTAGAATACACATGGAAGAAGCATGGAGAAAGGCATCCTTCCCCTCTTTCCACCTCTTCCCCTTATTGTGTGTATTTTGTTTGACGAGCTCAGGGGATTTTATGGGTCTCTGTAGTAGATCAGTTCTAGAAGTGGGAAGAAAAATTTGACTGCCTCAAAGGGGAAGGTAATTGCAGCCTTGAGTCATTTGGGAGCTGTAAAACAGTAGCAAAAATTCAAAATGGTAAAATTGATAGGAAACACAGGAAATGGCATTTGTACAAGCCAGTTCTAATTTATTGAGTAGTGAATGTAAAAGGGGACAATGGGAGAAAGGGAGAGCTACCATCTCTCTTCAATATCAGCTGTGAAATTAGAACTTTTTAAGAACAGGAGGTAATAAAGGTGAGTATGCACTTCTTAAATACCCATCTTTTGAGCACTGAAGTCGGTGATTTGGTGTTTTGTTGTTATCATTGTGCTGTATAATAGAAATATGTAACCTTCACTGGCAAGGGATTCAGGAGCTGCTGCCTGGACTCCCATCTCTGTCCTCTGCTTTTTCCATACTGAAAGAGAAAACTTAGAATCAGTGTAACACATCAAAAATCTATGTGGCTTCCTTCTGAATTGGACTCCATTAAAAAAAAAAAAAATATTTGGGCTAAATGGAAAAGCATCAGTGATACTCTTTTTTTTTAGCTTTTTTTTTTTATGATCTGCAATTTTCAGAATGTGTATTTAGATCTTCAGTCAGTCAGACTTGGTAGATTTATGATTCTCTTTTGCCCAGTGGACTATGATTTGACCACAGATAGCAAGATCATTCCCACTTAGGTGAAAGAGTGAGCTTGTACTACTGTCATTTTTGTTGATTGCTCTGAGATTGATGAAGATTATATGGGTCTAAAGCCTCAGCCGTCTCTTTGCCTCTTGATGCAAGTTTTCTTAAGGATGTGCTGAAATCCGTGAGCAGTCAACAGCTTATGAGGGGGCAAGGTTTTACCATCAGTTTACATCCAGTGTCAAGTTCAGTTCTTGGGGTAAACAGAGGTTGTCATCTTCCAGAGTTATCAGTCCCCTCTGGTTTCCTGGCAGTAAATCCACTTTGGACAAACAGCCGTGGCAATCTGTGCTTTTATGAGAGACAGAAGATTTAAGTTCAGATCCAGAGCCTGAATGTAGAAACAAAAGAAAACTACTCTTGACTAATGTACTGAAAGTCAAATAGATTTTTTACTTAAATGGATTCTAAGTATTTCTCAAATGAGACAAAATCTCTCTTCAATTACTGGTAAATGCTGAGAGATGGGTGTTAAGAATGTGATTTTTTTTTTCTTTTTGTTTCTAGTATCTGTAAATTCTGTGCTTTTGTATGCGTGACTGAAATGTATTTCCTTTCTCGTATGTTGTTTTGTTATCTGTTGCTTGGTTAGGTTAAAGTGGCTGTGTCCCTCTGTGTCCTTGTTGCTTACATTATCATTCCTGCACGTATTGATTATGTGCTTTGGCTGTGATGGTTGTACCAATTGCTTTTATTTATCTAAAGTGTGATGTGACCCTGATTTATCTGCCTTTATACTAACCTGTTGTTTATTGTTTTTGCTTCTTTTGTTTTTCTTTTGTTTTGTTTTTTATTTTTTGCTAACAAAGTTGAGTTGACCAAAGCTGACCTGCAAGGTAGAGAAGGTTCTTCTTCCCCATAACTGGTTTGAACTGAAAGATGCTTTTATGTAACATTTGGTGCCTTTTATTGGATGCAGTCACACCTCTAAGGCACAGAATGACAAACCCCAGCCCCTCTGGAGGGGACATCTGGGATGAAGAAGGATGTGGCAAACAGTGGAGGTGTTTTTGTTGACCTGAGGGGTTTGACTGTATCAATCTCTGAATATCCATAAGAGCACAGGTTGATTTCCTGAAATGCCTAATAATCGTTCAGGCAAATAGCTGCTGTATATAAACACATGGAAGGCCCTCAGAGCTTCACAAAAAAGTAAACTGACTGGGATTCTTCAGCTCTGATCTTAAGGACTGAGACCAGAACTTAAAAGCTAGGGTTTTGTTGTTTGGGTTTTTTTTCAGCTTAGAATTTGCAAAAAAACCCCTACAGAAATAACCTTCTGGAACTTCAGTTAAAAACAAAACAAAACAAAACAAAAAAAAACCAGAAAAAAACAGCACAAAACCCCAAACAAACACAAAACCCCACAAACTATTAATTAAAAATTCCCTTAGTAGTTAGATGGTGTTTTACAAGTCATAATTGATTGAACATGCAAGTGGTCATGCCTCATGGTTTTGTATCTCCTATAGGACTTTTTTAGAACCTTTTATTGGATAGTCTCTGAATTTTTTCAAAGCAGATAGGGCTCTTTCATTATGTTGATCTTCACATGAAATTCTTACTAGTATCTTTTATTACTCTTGCCTGCTAAGTAGAAGGGGATCAATCAATGATGTTTGAGGTTGCCAAAGGGTTGAGGATGATATGTAAAACACTAAAGCTACTCAAGTGAAAGGTATTATAGAGACTGAGAGTAGCATCAGTGGAAAAGGCAGGGGAGGAAATTGGGAGAACTCAAGGAAGATGGCTTAAAAAGGAGGGGCCAGATTTAGAACATGGCACTTGAATTACAGGGAGATGATGGGGTAAAGAGTGCTGACAGAAAACCAGTTTGATGACGGCTAATTCTTAGGAGACGTATTGCTTCGCCATATGGTTTAGTGATGACTTTTGTCAGTATTAGGTTGATGGTTGGTCTAGAGGATCTGAAAGGTCTGTTCCAACGTAGGCAATTCTATACTTCTATATAATGAAGGAAGGATTAATAGTACAATTATATAGGTACAATTATATACCTTGTTTCCCCAGGACGTGAGTGAGGAAACCTGCTTAGAATTTAATAAGACTTTGATACTAGTATAGCCGGAGAGATGTTTTCTGTGGTCTATCCTTTTAAACATGATAGTGAAAGCATACTTCCCATTTTACGTAGAGACACTGCGAAATAGAGTACAAGTTAAGTTTTTCCTGAATATTGTGGAAGTTCTTTTTAGTGGAGAAGGAGAGAATGATCTTAGGTGTAAGGGGTAAGTCAGAGGCATTGAACAATATGTCTCTCATTAGCAGTCCTGAAGCCACAGATTATATTTTTTATGGTATCAGATTAATTGTCTTGAAATTTCATGTCTAAGCCATAGGTTTTGTTGTGGGAGGAGACATGTAGAGTGTTCCTATTTCACACTCTGAGGCAGAGACAAGACTTCTCATCATTTTCCATATCAATGGAATTAACTTTTTTTGGCTTTAATCATAAGATCCTTTTTTATTCACAGTGTTTGCAGTGAAGACCTGGTGACATTGCTGACCTGATCTAATGCAATAGATGCAATCTTCAGACTAAAATATTCTTGTTCCGTATTCCAGGTTTCCAGGTGTGGGCAGGTAGCAGTTACCTTTGCTTCAGATTATCATCTGGTTTTAGGTAGGGTTTGGCATTCTATGGCTCAGTAGAAAAGGATAAAAATTTTAATGGTTAAACAGTTGATCACTGTAGCAATTCTTAGTAGACAGAAGCATCCACTTGCCCATCAAATAAAGATATTGTCAGTCTGAGATAATTTTAGCCATTGGATGTGTGTGAAACATTGAACCTGAAAGATTGGACAGCCTAGAGGTAGGCAGAGGTTAGGGTGATGTAAGGTGTTCTGTGTCATCCATTCAAAATGTAGCAGGGAATTTGGGACATGGGTGAGACATTGGCAAGTATTGTGTCTCTTTGGCCACAGCCTCCGTTTCTCTCTCTAGTCACTTGGGTGTCCATCAGAATTCAGGATACATGCCCAGGAGTTCCTGCTCAATTTTTTTTTGATGTCCATTGAAGAGTATGCAGCATGGAAAAGAGGCCTCAGAACAAACAGATTTGTTTTTTATTTTGATTTTTCCAGAGTTCTCAGGACCTAAAGGCTTGTTACAACTTGAAGATTATTCCAGCCCAAACTCATATTGTTACAGTTGTCTTAATCTGATAGGATTATTTGCCCTTCAGATGGAGACACCCGATCACATTGAAGGGGAAACTTTTGTCTTGAGTATATAATGTGTATTATTGGCTTTTCAGGAAACCAACCTTTGCTAATTAGGTTTGGCAATTTCAGAATAGGCCATGAGGCCTGGTACTTTTGTACTGTTGTGATTTGCAGTGGGGAAAGGTGTTTTTCCAATTGACTGTATTTTTCTTGTACATATATAGCCTTTTGCAGTCTTTCCTTTCTGCTTTTAGTTTCCGTGTCTGAATGTCTGAGTACTGTTTACTTTCTCTACTTCATTTGCATCTCCCTTGTTGCATCTCAGGTCCATGCATACTCCCTTTTATGCAGTTGACTTTTTGTTGTATTATTGGGGTTGTTTTGTTGGGTTTTTTTGTTGTTCTTCCCTCACTAGCATGTGTATGAGTGCTTTGCTGAAGACATTTTAGGTTGCTTAGAGTTGGAGAGTGACAGGGTGACAAGAGGGAGAAAGATAGGTATATGCCAGGTTTCATGGAGGGAAGAAAAACCTTCACCACCTTGTAGATCCATCCTCTGTGGATTGCCATTGCTGCTGATTCCCTTCTCTTGTCACCTTGAGGTAAATATGCTTTCTGTGGGAAACCTGCATATTTGTTACTTTAACTAGTTTCAGTCCCTGAAATTAGTAGACCAGGCACATATTTGGAATCAAAGGACTCTACATCATACCTGTTGTCAGGTGAGTGAAGAGTTCAGGGTCTGTTGAGGCACTAGAATAAACGGCTGTATTTTTGGAGGACTGCAGAATGCTGGTTTTTGAGTTACTTGACAATGGGTAACTTTAAATATGGAACCTGCCAGATTTCTAACCTTACTTAGGTGATGAAAGGGATGATGGATTCTTAACAAAATATGGAATTGAGAGACCTCAAAGAACTGGCCTTGCAGTTCTTGAAAATCCCTTTTGGTTTTCTGTTTCTAGTTTGCTAAGTTAATCTTACTATGCCATTCCTGCTTTTTACCAACTGTGACTCAAAATACAGGATCTAACCTTCTGAATAGTGCACTGAACTTGACTAAACTTTATTTTTTTTACAATTGGGCAAAGTATTTGTCAACATGCCACTACTGGTATTTGACAGTTACAGCCTATGAGAGATGGTCCATCTGCTTAAGTGGTGGTTCCATGAAATTTAGTCTTAATTTTGGTCACTTTTTACTCAGATGTTTTTTCTCCAAATTATTCTAAATTTGGAAAACTTAGGTAGATTAACTTCATTTCATCCTTAACCTGCACTAAGAGTGAGTCCTGTAATAGGTTTATATTCTGCCTAGTGCATATGATTTCCAAGATCTGATGCCTCTGAGCTGTACCAGGCCTACATACTGCGTTTAAAACAGCAGCCTTGCTGGTTATGAAAGAGGAGAGCTGACAGAAGTAGATCGAAGATTTATTATAGGTAGAAATTGCCCATCGTAATGCCTGACTGGTAGTGGCAGAGATATTCCAGTGCTTGATGACATTTGCAATTTAGCACCTATAGGGCTAAAGCAGCACCTAATTCAGCAAAGATGATAAAAATATCTTGCACATGTTACTTTTCTATCTCTCCTAACCTCTTTGAAGGTACAAGGCAAAAAGATGAAGAGGGAAGATGGACCCACGGTGCCATTGAACATAACTTGATCCAAATCTTCATCTTACTGAGAAAATAATGTTGAGGCAAATGGTAGCTTCAGTAGGAGTGAATTTTTGATGTGTGAATGAAGGTGTTACATGCAAGACTGAGAATAATTTGCTTAGCTCAATGCTTATTGCTAGTCATTATCAAAGCACGACTTACAACACAACTGTGTTATAATCCTGCAGCTGTTATATAAAGAAACTGATTCCCTGTGTAACTTGGAGGAATGATAAATGCAATACTGTCATTTGTCCCAAAGTTCTTTCCTCTGCAAAGAGCTTTCAAGTGACACAGCAGGAATGACTTCTCTTGCCAGAGAAACACACCCACCTGTGGGATGAAGCATGGCAGTTCTAGCAACACACAGCAGTAGAACTCAAATTTTTTAGTTTCAGGGCAAAGAGAAACCTACCATACACCTGAAATTGCAGGAGAGAGGGAGACAAAGTAATTTTTCCAAGCAGAATATGGATGAGAGAACTGGTTACTGTACTCTTCTGAGTTGATTTTCTTCAAGTGCTTAGTGGTAAAACTGGTAAAAAAACCATACATCTAGCTAGGTAGCTTGGAAGACAAGTGTAATACTGGATTTCTTCCCAGTGAGGGAGACCCAACAAGATCTCAGATCCTGCAAGTCCTCAGATACTGATCTATTCCAGTAAAAAACAGAGATGCAGAAATAAAGATCAAGTGGACATTGTTGAAGAATTCTGCTTTGCCATCTCATATTCCAAAGGAGACACCTCTGTTGGTAGGCGTAGTTTGGACAGGAGGAGACAGAGCAAGTTAACCTTCTGCTAGTGGGGATACTTTTCGGCACCGGGGCTTCACTTTTATTCTGTATCCACTGTGCCTGTGGCATGAAGAAGACAATGTGCCAAGTCCAGCTACAAACACCCAACAAAAACAAGGCCTATAAACAAAAATGCACTCAATGGAAATAGCAAGTGTTGTCAGAGTATTGGAAATTTAAGACGAAAATTCAAGTCAGCATGTGAATTTTATTAATTAAAAGTACAGGGTGATTATTAAAGGTGTCTCAGATTTTATGAACTGTTTCTGCAACTTTGCTTTAAATACTGGAACTGCTTTGGGTGAGAATGAGATGAAAAATAGACCCTAACCCTGATTTTAGAATCAATTGTACTGCTAGATGTATGAATTGTGTGTCGCTTTTTATTTCCATGTTCATTAGCACTAAAGGGCATGTGTGTGGTAACACAATCTTCCTATTTTATAAGCCTTCCTGTGCCTCTGTCACTTTGCTCCCTAATCCAAAATCCTAATCCCCTGTGACATCCCTGATAGTTGTTCTCAACAAAATTCTGTTGCCACAGATGGAGGATTATGACATCAGGCAAGGACTGTAAGAGCAGGAGTAGATGAACTCTGAGACAAAGATCCTTTTACCATGCAAATGGCCCATAGTACTAAGGAATGAGTGTAATACCCAGCATCTATGCTGTGCCGTCACAACTGACACTAAAGACAGCAGATCAGGCTTAGAGCTTCCATGTGGTATTGCCAGGCTTTCAGAATTCTTCATCATAGTAGTTTGGTTTCTTTCTCTGGCTGCTTTGAAAGTACTCTTTCCATCTTCCTAACTGGTTTCTGTAAAATAGAATTCAGAAACCACAATAGTGATCATGAATTGAAGTCCTTTGGCTCTCTGAACTCCCTTATTATGAGCATCTCAGGCCACAGGTACTAGACCTCATGCAGTCTTATTCCTTAAGTGGAGTACAGATTCTTTCTCTTGTAGCACCTGGACAGAGGATATTCCCATCAGCTGATACCCATTGCGAAGTCTAGTTATTGATTAAAGTGTTCTCAGAGGAGCAGGAAAAGAGGAACAATGTTGTTGGGAAAGCTGTTCTGCTTCGCTTCTGTGGAATGGTGTTTACAGTTGATGCTGTAGCAGATTTGCACAGAGTCACAATTGCTTTCTGGTTTTATTCTTTTAAATATACATGACTTGATTATTTATGGCTCTAGGAGTATTGGCATTCATATTTAGGGTTAGAGGTTAGATAACAGGATAGTGAAGTACAGGAGAGCTATCATTTCCTTATTGCCTATCTTTGGATAACTAGGACATTTTAGGCAAAATGACAACTAATATTCTATTTCAGATTGCTAAATGTCATCCCTTCTCTTGCTGGGCCAGGCTAAGTCTAAAACAAGTGTCAGACCTCAGCCTGATGCCCATGTATCTATATAGTTACATCCATGCCTTTTGTAAGTGTAACAGCAGGAGGAAAGCGTGTACATACATGTGCCTACCAGCCCACTCTGTAAAGTCTGTCAGCACTGTTGTGATCCTAGAAAAGATCTGTTAACTTCACACTGTGCCTGTGAGACCTCTGGGATTCATACAGCTGCGAATGAGAGTCAGGTGGGTGGGAAGAAGAGGTGGAGGGGAGGAGAAAAGCATTGAAAAATATTGCTCAACTTTCAGTACGGTAACAAACAGTTCTCTTGTTGTGGCTGCTGCCACCACCTCTTCTCAATTGGTGAATTTTCTTTCAGGGATTTTGTTGTCTGCTTTTGTTATCCACACTTAGGCTTCTACCTAGGGATTTTTGGATTTTTTAACGGTATAACAGATCGTGGAAGAAACTCAGATTTTTGTTAATGTTCAGTTAAACTCTCTACCTACTGATAGTCACGTGTTCGTTCTCTTTGCAAGAGAGATGTAAGGAAACAGATAGCTGAAAAGCTACTGAAATTCATCCATTCTGTTCTTGAAGTGGGGAAGGATGATCTGGTAGGAAGAGCAGGAGCTCTGCACCAAAGCTGTAAGGGTCTGACCCCAGCTTGGTCTTTGAATTGCTGGGAAGATCATGACAATAGGGTTAGATGTGGGTTCTACAAAGGCTCATAAAGGTGGAAGTGCCCAATCTGAACATCAGTGTTGTATAACTATGGGATTCAGTGAAATCTCCATGGGTGGTGTCAGATGAAGGTTGAAGGTTTTCGTTTTGGGTTAAAACATTGGAAAATGCTCTGTCCACTTAGGTGTGTTCTATCTCTTCTATAAAGTACAGATGGGGTTGCTGATGGGATGGTGAGATAAGGATGAAAAGTAGAATGAGCCTTATGGAATTGCTGCTGCAAAGACTGTGACGGGAGATTGTGGGTTGGGTAGAACAGTTGTTGCTTTATCCTTGTCCTGTTGTCTGAGCCTGGAAGTGCTTAACAAACTAATTTCAGACAGCCTAGCCAGTTGGTCCTCTATTATCTACTCTATTTCTTTTGCTGCTTTTTTTTTTTTCCCATCAAGTGCAGGATATAGAACAGTAGGTATGAAAACTACAGTTGTACATTGTATTTGAAGTACTGCACAATAGGAACAGCTTACCTTTGTCTAGAATGCTGAAGATAAAATACTTTCCCAGGAAGTGACTTCCAAACTCATGTTCTTATAGTCTGTGGCTTGCAGGTTCATGTCTGCTCTCAGGTGATTTAGAATCCAGCTACCTCTTTGTGGATGTCAGACAAGCTGTCATTCAGAGTCCCTCTGATCTAAAGATCACATTTTGCTTTTAGTTTGGGTTATGTCTTTGCAAGATTTAGCTGAGTAGGGTGGCAACTGTTAGCTCCAAATCACAGAACAATGAAAGGTTGGTCTGTTAATAGCGATTGCTTGCTTCTCTGCTTCCCCCAAGGGCTGTGGAAACCAATCCAGAACAGAGAAATGTCATTCTGAGGACTTTATTGACATATTTCCAGAGGAACCTATGTCAGGGCACTAGTTTTTTTGGGTTTGGGTTTTTTGTTTTTTTTTTTTTTTACTTAACCTATAAAACAGAACTGTAGCCAAGTGAGGCTTGAAAACTTCAGTTTGAACCCACATATTAATGTTCTTTGGGTAGGGTGAAGCATGAACTTCATGGGCTTATTTCTTAGCCTTTGTTTCTTCAAAGGGATTGAGCTTCCAGGGAAGCACAACAAACCAGCAGTATCTGTTATCCTTGCATTGCACCATATTTTACAACAAATTTCTTTGAGCAAGCACTGAACGTATGAGTTTGGCCTGCCTAAGAGGGAATATGTTGCTGCTCACTCTTCCTCCTTGCTCTGTGTTAGTTTGCTCTTTTGTCGTGGAGTGTACAGTTGTCTTTGTGCTCCTTTTACCTGAGTTTCTTGCATGTCCAAGAGTGGAAAAGTGTTTGGTTAGTGCTTTTTCTATTCTGCGTGAGGATCCTGATAGTAATGGTAACGATAAATTGGAGTTGTTGTGGGCCTGATTAAAATGATTCTCTCAGCTTTGTTTCACCCTTTTCTTGTCATCCTTCTCCAGGACCGAGTACTACCTGCCAGGAAGATTCTTGTGCAAATCAAGGCATCTGTAATCAGCAATGGGAAGGCTTCACCTGTGATTGCTCCATGACTTCATATTCTGGGAGCCAGTGTAATGACCGTAAGTAAGCTTTTCTATTGGATTGGTGAGCTGTGAGTTCTGATGGATGGGAACACAGACAACACATAATTAGTTTTACTTTGAATTGAAATGCAGCTTCAAAGCCAAACTTTGTTTCCTGGAAAGTTTTAAAAGCACACAGCAGGTTATTTTTTTTCCCCCTCGTTAAAATGAAAATAAGCAATTTGGTGTGTGTTGTTTTTCTGGTGTTTTTTTTCTTTTTTCTTTTTTGTCTTCTTTCTAAAAGCTAACTCAACCTGACCCATGATGGTAATTGATGTTAATGGAATTCTTTGATTGGGGAAACCAGAAAAGACTTGTATATATTGTGATATACCACCAATTTACGTAGGGAGAAGATGACTATATTTTGTGTATTACATCATGCTTTGTACCTTTCATTTAAACCTTGGTGACAAAGACATGGAATCCATGTAAATCTGATGATCAGTGTTCTAGATTGTCTTCCACTGAATTACTCGCTGTATGCTACAATGAAAAATTGGGCACTGTTTGCTAGAAAGTTCAGATAAAACCAGGTGGTCAGTTTAACATGCAACAACAGTTTTATGCTTCACGGCATATTCATTTTCTTGATCTCAAAAGATTGGATGTTCTTCTTGGCCAATTGCTATTAAAATCTCTGATAAAATAATAGAATAAATCACTGAAGCCTTCCTTTAGGGGGCAGATGATCAGCTTTCAAACCTTCCCTCTGTTCATCCTGATACGCCTTTGCTTCTACCTGGAGGGAGTAGATCAGTTCAGCTCTCCCCACTTTGATTATTTAAGGTGGTAATTAGTCCCTTTGTCCCTCGCTGCTCCAAGGCAAGGAGTGCTGAAGTACACATAACAGTAGGCTTCAGTAGTTTGGTTTGTTGTGTGTGTCAATTTTAAGACCAGAAGAGGCTCACACAGTTCACTCTGACCACCTGCATCTCACAAGCTGCTGCTTTTAATTAAGGGTATTTGAGGTAGACTTTAGTGGTACCAGTAAGGTCCATGTATTATTGGTGCTACCAGCTCTGTTGTATCTGCAAGCCTTCCCTAGAAGTTTGACATGTGGCTGAAATATGTCATATATTCAACATATGACATGTTAAACAACATGTGCTGAAAGTCTACTTCTGCTGAAAACCAAAAAGCCTGCATTTCTGTGTCATTCATAAAATGGGGTGTTATCCGTGTTGGTCTCCCCTTTCTCCCCAGTTCTCCCAAACAGATATTAGAAAGGTGTATCAGCATTTCTTCTTTTACAAGGGCTTTATAAGAAGAGCATTACAGACACAGATTTATTGGCCACATCTAATTTTGGGTTGTTTTGGAATCCAGAATGTTTTGGGTCCAGAAGAAGCATTTCATATTGGAGCAACAAATTTGGCTCTGATTTTCTGTCTTTGGTTTGCTTTTGTCAATTGGACACCGAGTTTCCCATTGTAACAGTACTTGTTTAGACTTGCTAAGCATAGCACATTATAAACCTGTTCTGTAAAAGAAAAGCTACTTAGAATCCTATTGGGCTGTATTTAAGTACATGTCTGGGAAATCTCTGAAGAAGTTACTGATACTATTGTTTATTTTCTTCTATTGTGCTGGGCTTCACAGCTCTAGAACGTCACAGTGACCTTGTTATGCCATTGCTAATGGCTTAGAGCAGGCTCTGAAGTGTCAGGAAGCTGGATTCCTGTGTCTGTAATTGGGGATTCCTTGCTGCTTTTCAGAGCTGGCAGCTGGAGACCATGCAGAGCAGAGACAGGGGTTTGACATGCATGGGGATGATGTGGGCAATGTAGTAGCCAGCCTCAAAGTGTCAGGCTTGGCTGGTGATTTTGAAATGCCAGGGGGTGTGGGTTTCAAAATGGTCTGGAAAGGTAAGTCATGTGGACTTCTTCTGGAACATGGTGAGACTTCAACGAGGATCTTCAAAAAGTATGTATGACATCTTTTCATGGTTTTGCTTTGTTTTGTTTTTTCTTCAGTCTTTTCTATGTATCAGAACAATGAAGAACAATTCCTGTTCTGAATTCTGCTCCTGGTTGCCTGATAAGGTTATGAAGTGCTGTGGGTTGTGGAGAGGGAGAAGGCTCCCTTCCTGTTCCTATCTGTTAGATATGGTTGCCATTATACCTGGGTATAATGGAAGTATAGGCCCTTGCGTGTTAATTGAATTAAATGTTCTTTAGACTGGATTTTAGTGCAGGTAATGGCAGGGGGAGATAACTTCTGTGTAACCTGAAGCCTTGCTATTATTTAGAAATACATCAGGCTCTTTGGTGTAACTTCATTTTTGCCACAGGAGTCTTAATTTGATTAATTTAGTAGATGGCTATTTCTACTTTATTGGCAAATTGTGGTCTCTCACTGGTGTAAATATGGAATATTGAAGTGAATAGAACGGGTCTAGATTTACACAATGGAAATAATAGCAAAAGGAGGACTTCATGAGTATCTTTTGTCTTTCCATTTCTGCTATAAACAACTCAAGCATCTGTACAGGCAAATTGGCGTTGCCATGTATTTAATGCAACATAGTTCAATGCCTCTGAGACTGATAAATGGCATGTCTGGTGGTCAGTTCTGTTGTTATATGATGATCTTATAAAGGTCGTCTCTTTATATCGTTCCCAATGAAGTATTGGTAAGTGTGATTTGTTATTTGCCAGTGTAAACTTTGTGAAGTCAGTCTTACTACTAGGCAGGAATGTTTGGTGCGCCAGTATGTTTTTACTTTTCAGTTTTGTCTGGAAAAATTGGCCTGGGCCATTGAGTTTCCCAGTTCAGATAAAACTGGATTGGAATAGCTGATTCTGAAAAGGTGAAGGAGAAGCACTAGTTTCAGATATACATGTTATACATCTAAAGATATGTCTGTACTTTCACTAGTGTTCTTTAACATAAAAAGATTTTAAATTCCTAGAAGAAATGATGATACAACCATAATTTTTAGCTGTTGTTGTATAGCTCCCATTTCAATATTTTTTACACAGTAAGAATCAAGATTTCTCAGAATAAGAAATAAACAGAAATGATAGGGGCATAAATTCAGTTTTAACACGCTTCCTTGTGATTTGTATCATTTCTTGTAGCAATGTTAAGGAACAAAGCCAACAAAAAACCATAGACACCCCCTGCCCTCAAATTTCTTTGAGAAGATCTGTTGTACAAAACTGAATGCAATGGTATGCCTTGCATACTAGCCAGCATTATCACCTACGAAGACAGGTGGAAATAGAAACAATGGTACTATTTGGGATGTATGGTTCCATTCTCCTTGCTGTTTAAGATTTGTTCTACATTTTTTTGAAGTGGTCCCTCATTCTGCAGTCTTTAGAGATATTTTAAGCAGTCCAGTATCACATTAGATAAATCTGGGCTTTTAACCTATTTTTAGAATTTGTTTGTTACTCTAAGATGTAGGGAATCGGCATTAATGTACTGTATTTGACAATTAAGAAGCAGCTTTGGCATGGCAAACTGTTACTCAGGCTGTTCAAATGTGTACTTTGAGCAGATAACGTACCAGAATAAGAACGTAACCCACAATGGTAGTGAAGCATCTTGCATCTGGAGTCAACTCAATCTTATTACTGTTCTTCACTATGATATGAGATGAAAACCATGGTAGCTAGAGACTCCAAGTTACCTGAGATGCTGCATGTATTTAAACTATTGTACTATGAACAGCTTTGCAGATTCTTTAACTTATTCATGTTTTTGTCTATCTGCTTGAACTATGACTTTTTTTTTTTCTGCACACAGAGAGTGCGTAAAAGAATAGGCTTCAGCAATCTAGGTACTGGGAGTGGTGTATGTATGCCAAAATAGATCATAGGAAACACTGCTTGTTACTTGGTGCCTCATGCAGATGGGTAACAATGAGGGTCAAGCTTTCCAGGATAAATTGCCAGGCTAACACAAGTATTTATTAATGGAGGCTGTTTGTCTGTAAAAGATCAATAACCTGCAACAGTGACTAGTGCAAGCAGAGTATAAAGCACTTTTTCAAACAGTTGCTTTTGTTTTGTTTTTTCTTTTGAAACATTTAAATCCATCTGCTGACTATTGATTAGCTTTTTAGGGGGGTTATTTAGTCATTTATTTATAGACTCTGGGTTGTAATATCCACCTGGTATAAAAAAAAAAGAAAAATTCATTTGATAAGTAGCAAGAAGAGACAGCCCGTGTTTGTCTGTCCTCTAGTGTGTGTATCTTCATGTGCTTCCAGTCTGCATGGTTTTCAAAGAGCCTGTTGATAAGCAAGAGCAATCCTCTGACCTTCCAATGTGATTGTTAAGATAAGTGATGCTTGGGTTTGTTTGGTTGGTGTTTTTTTTGTTTTTGTCTGAAGGAGAGGTAATACACAGTGCTGTTGTTCTTTTTGCACAGTAAGTTGTATTTTTCTTCCAAGATGCTTTTCCATGTGATGCATAACCTATATGCTTCTACTGTCTTTCTGTGAATCACATTTGGAGGAGGGAAAAGGAGTCATGGTGACTTTGCTCTTTTGTTCATTAATTTAACACTGTCATAGGAAGAGTTTCTGATAATTTCAGATCTGTAATCATAGTGAGTGAGGCTTACTCACTAGCCAAAATCTTTATTTTTTTCCTTAACTTAAAAGGGAGGATATAAAAATTAACTGAACAAGTCAAAGACCAATACTTGAAAGCAGGGAGCATTTTGGATTGAATGAGGATGGCTGAAGCTGGCCTCTGCCATTGTGTGTGTTCAAGGTGAGGTGCCAGGGATGTCAGAGCAGACCCGTTCATCTTCCATAATGCCCTTCCATTTTTTCCCCCACCTACATAAGTAAGTGAATGAGTACCTAAGTGGATTGATGCTTCCGGAGCAGTCTGTAGACTAGGTTGCAGGACAGCAGTGTTGGAAACAGCTTCCCTAACCCCTGCTTAAATAGCATGGCAGAACAATCATGAGAAGAGACTGCTAGCAGGGCAAAAGGCTAAAGTAGTAACGTTACTTTATGGTGAAGGCTGTGTTCTGATGTGCTTATGACCCATTTGCACGCCACATTTGTCTGTGTCACTAACAGTTCCAGCTGTGTCCGTGGCAGGATTCAGACCCCCAGGTGGGAGATGGACCCTATTCCCTCTCTCTTGTTATTTTGTGTTTTTCACCAACTGGGTCAATTTTTGTCTGGACTTCATGACCTCCCTTGATGTCAATGCCAGCATGTTTAGCTTGATTTATTTACAGAAACCCTCTTCATTGTTCATGTTTAATTATCACCCATTCGTTTCTAACGTGCCCAGCTTATCACTTACTGAGTCAGAGAGCAAGAGGTTGCTAGTGTGTAGAAAATAAATCTGCGTAGACTTCATTAGTCATGCATGGCTAAACCAGTCAGCTGTTTAAATATCAGCACGCTTAGGGATTTGCCTTTGATACTACAGAGACATCCACCCTACACTCAGGCAAGAGTCACCTCTGATTTATCTCGAGTGAATCACACTTCATTACAGCAGGTCAGGCACTGCCTACTTCTTACTTCCCTCTTCATGCTTCGCCCTCGCTTACTGAGTGCTCTTTTACGTACCCTCTACTATAACTAGTGTTTTCTGGCTGGTGGCTCATTTTCAGTTCCTACCCTAAGTCTTTGGTGTCTTCTGTCTCTGAATGACCTTATCCTTTGAGAATTGGGATAAAAGGGGAGGGAAATGCAACTGTGTACTTCGGTATGTGATGTAAATTGTACCATTGTGATTTGGGTTGTGAACTCTGCTTTCACCCTTCTTACTGCTGTTTATTTTCATTTTAGCTGTAACTCAAAGAACTGTAGCATCTTTGGGGCAAGGATCTAGTGCTACTTCTTATTCAAGCACCATGTGCTTTTCTGATGCTTAGTAATAACCCACTCTGTAATTGCTTTAGCACTTAAGTGGTTTAAGAATGCTTGTTGCTTTTCTGTGTACTGAGTGGCATTTGCTCTCCCTTGAATAACAGCTGTAAGGGCTGTAAGGTTGGGCTGCAGATCAAGAGCTTGGTTGCCTGCCCCATATTCCCTTTGGGATGCATCTGGGATGGGTAGTGTCGCCAACATCAGGGGGAGGAATTTGGGTATCTCTGTTTTGAGTGAGAAAGGGGGAATTTGAGTGACGGGTGCATTTTGGAACTGCTTCTTCTATACCTTTCAACTTCTCAAGGTGCCCTCACGGAAAAGTGTTTCCTTTTTTTTCAATTGTGAAAGCTAGCCAGCTTTATCCTTTTGTGATGCCCAAAATGCAGCTAGGTCTCTAGTGAGTAATTTAATTACAATTGCTTTCAACAGCTTGGCAGAAGGAGCATTCAGGATGAGAGCTGCAATCAGTCACTGATATCTGTGCACACCTGGCTGCTGTCAGCACATAAGCTATGGTCCAGCCGTGCTACAGACTTCAATAGGATGGAAGGAGAGAGACTTTTTACAGGTGGCAGTGATTACAGCTTCTGTTATCAACCTTTGAGCAGTTCAAGCAGTTACTTAATTCTCCTCCTGATACTGCTCAGCATCTATGCCATTTCCATAAACATGTCACAGAAGGGTCGTGCCAGAATTTTGTTCCTTGTGATCTCTGCTCTCTTTGACAATATTTTTTTATGTGATACTTTTTGGTAGTCATGGCAATAATTATCACTTTTCACATTGCAAGTAGCTGAGTGGGTGATATTGTGTCCTGTGTATTTTGCCCCGTGGAAGAGCTGGCCTCTGAAGCAGTTCCTGCAGTAATGGCACACCCAGGGTGTGATCTCTGGTAAGATGTTGATATAAGTTGACAGCAGTGACAGAAATGTGGTACAGCAAAACAGGAGTCTCTGTTCTGTTACCCTGGGCTCCATTTGCTGCTGCTGATCTCTAAGCACATCTTTCCACTAAATGTAATTGTAAGTTAATAAATTAAGCGTTCTAAATCGTCAAGTGTAACAAGGATTTGATTAGTTTTAAATGTAGTTTTTTCCTTCTAATATCCTGCACATGTTCATATTTGCTTTTAAGAAGCAGAAGATGTAAAAGATCGGGAAAACACTGAAACAAGCTTCAACCATCAATTTCATTATTTAAAGTTTCTTTTCTTCTTGCATCAGCTTCTCCATAGAAGGTGGTACAATACCAAATTGGAAGCTGGTGGGACATGTATGTAGTGCTGTATTTTGTAGGCTAAAGTCACCCCGAGCTTGAGAATCATTATTTTAAGTGGATTTTTGTTTCACATAATGCTATGAAACTTCTGTTCTCAGTTGTGTTGCCCAAATACTGTAGATGAATCTCACACCAGCTATGGTTTCATCAGCATGAGGTATTTGGGGTGCCACATGGTAAGCAGATGGTACTTGACTTTTGCAGAGAAAGGAAAAACCCTTGAAAAAGCCTATTAATCTTGTAGCTGTTGCTGTTGATTTGCGATAGGATACCCCAGCCACCAATCCAGGTGAAGGCACAGGTAGCTTTGCTTCCATTCACCCGTGAATCTGCCATAACAGGCATTATGGATTATAAAAATAAGTCCCATGTTGGGCCTAATGTCCTGCATACATAGGAAACAGTTTGCAAAGAGACGTCTGCATTAATGGATCAGAACAGATATATGGAGATTGAAGTTGGTCTTTGTATCTTATGTTCTAGACTTCATTTGCAGTAGCACTTTTAAAGACAAAATAATTGCTTTGATTTCAATGAGGTAACTTGAGATTTATGCCAGTATTGGCAGATCACAATCTGGTGTGAGATTCTCTGGGTCCACATATCTAATACACCTAAATGCATTTAAGATTTATGTGTAATTTTTTATGCCTTAATTTGAAAGGTACCTTTAAGATTACAGTCATTAGTGTGGACAAATGTATGTAATTAAATATTTACAGATCACAGGTAGGTGAGAGAATGCCAACATGCAGAGAGGTGCAGGCAGTGCTTTTTTCCCCCTTTCTTTGCTGGGTTTTGAGCCTTCAAATCTGGGGCTACATAAGGGAGGAGGCTGGGATGAGTACGGAGAGAGAGAAAGATCTTGTATGCTTATCCTGGTTTTTACGAGGGAAATTTTTAATAGAGAAGCAATGGGAGGAAGAGTCAGAGGTCCTGAAGGAGATTCTTGTTCACTATCCTGCCTTCCTAATGTACTAATTATTGCCTGTCATTGGAAGAAGCCTAGCTATTGATCTCCAGTGGAGTTTAGCTGTATATAGGGACGTATCTTTATTACGTTGCAATCATGTTACCCTGGAGCTGCTATAACAATCTCAGCTGTGGAACATTGGGGATTAGATGCAAAACCTTAATTACAGTTTAATGATCCCCAAGGGGCATATTGAAGCTGACTGCTTGGGCACCTGTGAAACTGGCTTTGCAAGGGGGAGCCTTTTTGGTGGATTTGATTATCTTTGAGGAGGTGTTTCACTGCCTACTGACATCCAAGGCCTGTGCAAACACTGAGAGCGCAGTATGAGACTTCAGCTGCCTTTTGCTGTTGTTAGAGATTTGGAGCCACAAAAGAATTTCTCTGATTGTGGAAGGAAATAGACTTTTCAGATAAAAACCCAAGAATACTCAAATGGCATGATTTCTCTTGGGGGATAAGTGCTAACTGAAACCCCAGTTAGCTAATGGATGTCCACAGAAGAAAATATTCCAAATCCAGGAATTTTCATTTCAAACTCTTAGATACATAAAGAACTGATGACAATTTTTCTTGGATGATAGTTTAATCAGTGAAGAATGCACATTTAGGGCAAGCAAAACTTTGCATATTTCAGCAAAAATTTTAGAATAGTTCTGAACAGAAAAAAAAATGAAGTAGGAATAAAAAAGCAGGATGTGGTTGGTTTTTCAAAACAAAGTTCAAGATTCATTGGCTGCATCAGAATGATGACTTTGACTTGAACATTAGCAGGGAGAGTTTGAAAACCTGAGGAAGATGATCACTAATCTTAGTTTTAGAATGTTGACCTAAGTTTGTTCATTCTCCTCTGTCCAGAGCTTAATCATTTAGTCAACCTCTCCCTGAAGCTCTACCCAGACCTCTGTTTTGGTGTTAAGTGTGGGCCTGTGGTGGCCTCCCTAGTCTGGAGATGCCTTTCCAGATGTTTCTATTGCCAGAGGGGGTCTTCAGAGGGTGATCTTGAATGAGGTGGGGAAAAGAGTAGAAAATTACTCCTTCACTAGGAAATGGGAATTGACTGATCTTTGTAGTGTACTTTCTGATCAAATGCCTTTAGTCTCAGCCTGGGAGTAGTTGTGCTCATGTCCATTGAGTGACTGTCTCAGGTAATATAACTGACCTCTAGACCAGAGAGTCTGGACTAGACTCTGGCTTTAATAATATCCCTGCCAAATATAAGCATTTTTTTATTCCAGAGAGACTGACATGTTGATTTTGAGGGAAGCGTGGTTGGAGCTCTAGCCTTCCTCTTGTCTCTGGTCTGAAACCTAATTGCAGTACTTGGCCACAGCAAAGCTGGTGTCAGGTTTGCTGGCTTCCCGTAACTATCTGTCATCTTTCTGGTTTGGTTTTTTTTGGTTGTTTTTTTTTTTTTTTCCTTTTTCAGATTGCACTAAGTGACCTTCTGTCTGTTACATTTCTGCCCTGCTGATCTCTGGCAAATCATGAAGACAGATAGCAATATCACAAACCATCCATCATACAGTTTGTAGGTCCCTTAGAAGCATCTGTGTCTTTAATAGTTCATCTGTCACAGATATTCTCATAATTGAAGACCACAAAATTCTGGAGAGAGCTAATATTGGTATTTCTTTTTACTACTGGAGACTTCAGCAGTCAGGTGGCTTTCACTTGGAAGTGCAGACCGTCCTGAGAAGTGCCTGTGTACCCGAGTTATGAATCCAAGCCCACTGGATGTTAAAGAAGGCAGCTGACATCAGCAAAGATTCATTTCTCTGCTTTACTGTTGTAACATGGGGTTGGTTGTGTTACCAGTGCAGAATAAACTGAGCAGACCTGGCTTTCAAGCCCTTGCTCTCTGTGAATGAGCAGAAGTTCTTGGAAGCGGTGACTGTGAATCTGACCGCTGACAAGTGGTTGTGGGCATTCCAGAGAACTGATATGGGGCAAGAGAAAATCTGCCCAAAATTTGCTGGGAGTGTGAGTGTGAGAGATACCAGTATTAATCTCAAGGCCAATGGGCACAATGTTTGATTCCAGAAAACATGCAGAGTTCCCCATTGGGGTGTGGTGTTGATCTCATGACAATACTGTCAGCTGTGTACCATATATAATATATACACATAGGTGGTAGATGAATTGCCATAGAGAGATGACTGAAATACCTGTCTGAATTATTGCTGAGTTGCATGTTTTGCATGGTGTGTTAGACCAGGTAGGACACCGCGTTAATCCTACGTGCTTAAATTTAGGATTGCCCTGGATTGCTCCACATGGTGCTGCAGCAGTTAGTGCAGCAGCATGGAGAATATCCTGACAATTCATCTTATTATAGTTACTTCAATGCTGAGAATTGAGGTCAGGCAGAATTGTCTTTGGTTCCCATTGTTTAAACACAAATCAGAGGAGTTAAGTGTTTGTACTGGCAGGAAAAAAAAAGAAATCAGCCTGTTTTATCTATTTCCCCCCCCTCTTTCACACTTTATTACTAGTGGCAAATTGACTGCATTTGTCCCACCTGGAAAATACTGGAGGCTTAAATCCTTTACCTCATCCTGCTGAAATAGAGATACTTCTGATGGACACTTTGGACACAAATTTTTGCTTTGTCTCAAGAGAAGCATCCTCACATAGATCCCCACTTGGCTGCAGAATTGCTACGGATGGCTCATGTGCATGGAAGATTGATAGATCAAGTAATTGAAACTTAATTTAGGCACACCAGAGAACATACTTTACCCAAATATCACACTTGAGGGTCCTATACTAAACTCATTGTGGGAGTTCTTCAAACTCGATAGACAGTGTATCATAATGCTTTTTGTTTTAAATAAATTTTGTCCTGGAGACCAGGATGAAATAAGAATAAACTTGGAAGCATACACTAAAGTGGAGCCAAGTGTAGCACTATACTTGGGCTGGAGCAGTAAGATCAACTACATCCCCCTGCACAGAGACCCCTGCATTTGCCCACCTCCTTTAGAAGCCAGGATGCTTAGGTGTTCTCTGTTGCAGAGATGAATTTCTAACTGAATCCAGTCAATGAAGTAGAAACTAACCAGGTTTTCATGCTTTCACCAGTGCCAGGAAATTCTTATTTATGGCCAGTAAGATGTGAACCAGCTGGGTAACTTAAGTTGCTCTCTCTCAGATGCTCTGTAAGCATACCTCTATGTTTAGGGAGCAAATACTGGAAAGGGGAGAATAACTGCCTTTCTGAGGTCCCCCCAACTCCTCCCCCTAAATGGAAAGATGATTTTATTTTTCTTTTCTAATACTGAAAAGTATAGGTCTTTAGTCTTGGCAAGTTTAGTACTTGGAGACTTGTTTTCTTTGCCCACCTTAAGCGCAGGAGATTCAGACTTGCAAGAAAAGGGTGCTCACAGCTGCGCTAGGCCTGCTGGCAAATAGCATTCAGTACAGATGGTTGTCTGCCCACACGTCTCTATTTATGAAGAGGCCCCCAGTGTTTATGTTAATGGTGATGAGTTTGAGAGCTAAAAATAGGGAGTTGTTTGTTGTTCATTTGTTCTTTATAGATCTGCAGTGAACTTATTTTTTTATAAAGCACAAATTCGATAGTGAGATTTGTTAACCTTCTAGAAGAGCAGGCTGTCAAAAAGCCAAGCTGCAGATGTCTGAAGTGCTGAAATACTTATTCCTTGTTTCTTATACTTCTTCCCTTCACTCCACGAGATGGTGCTGTGTTCCCACAAAGCCCAGGAATCCTTTGCTTGGCTATTCCCAGGTCCTTGGTGGGATTTGGAAAACACAAACCTAAAATGCAGTTAGAAAGCTCTTTCTCCAGTTCCCTTTTCCTCCTCTCCAAATTAATCTCAAAAAGAGGTTTTCCAAAGTCACTTAAGGCTTTGTATAGTCCTGTACAATTTACATCTTGATGTATATGGAGTCCTGTGGCTTTGCCATGACTTAAGAGGACTTAGGAAACCCTCTGAAGGCTACTTCAAGATGCCATAGTTTCATAGCAGTTGCACTCAATAGCAAACAGTAGAGCTGAGACTGTGTCTTCTTGTCTCTGGTCATTCCTTGCTGAGAGCCTGCTAAGTCATGAAGATGTTCGCATGTTGCAGGGGTCTGTCTAGTTCCGTATTTATTTATGAATTCCAGGCTTCAGCCCTGGAAAGTTAAATTATCTGATCACATCACCTAAAATAATTAGCAGTTCTGCTCTCCTCTGTTCTCATACCACATCCTTCCTTCTTTATGTGGAGGCTGTGTGTCGGGAGGAGCCCGGGAAGACATGCGGCCGACTCAATATGAGTGATAAAGCAAGCTCCAGCGTTTATTCGGATAGCTCAGATATTTATACACTTATTGTAAATTATGCCTACTTGTCACACACTAATTGGCTAGGCTTCTAAAGATTACATGTTCATACACCCCCTACTTGCAGTTTCTGCTTCAAGGTTCTCCAACATTCCAGAAGGACACTCTCCCTCTCTCCTTGTTTATCATTCTCGCAGGGTCTGTGTGACCTTGGCTCTTCCTTGTCAGCGTAACTTGCAGTTCTCACTGAGGCCTACTGTGGATAAAATCCTACTTATGCTAAACACTTAGGCTAACAAGAGGATTGCTTGTACAATGCTTCCATGGATCCAGGGCCCTGCTCCCGCAGCCATTCTGCAACAGCTGTGTTTTTTGGGAGCTCTTGTGTATCTTATTTGTCCTGTTTTTAATTAGATTTGGACTAGAGAAATATTGATCTGAGAATACCGTCCTTGCAAGGAGGCAGCATTGAAAAGGCTCAAGTCCACTGGGTTTCTGCCACAAGGTGGGAAGAGGTTCTTGAGGAATATGAAGAAAAGTAACTTTTCACAAGCTGGCCAGGGTATTAGCCTGCATTGAGTTGCTAAAATGAGTTTAATGTCAGTGTGGAAAGTGATAGAAGTGACTCAGTAGTTATTTTTGTAGCTGTGGATAGAAAATTTCCATTTGTTCTGCGGAACAACTTCATTCTTAACAGAAACAGGTGCCTGGGGTAAAAGACTTCTTCACCCACCGCGTGTCCCTGAAGCCTGCCACTTTACCTTCCTGATTACCACACATACCTTCATGTGTTGGAGATGCATGTTCAGAGTCTTCACAGCTCTGCCCCGCATTTCTTCATGCTTCCATAGAGAATGGTCTGACCTTGCTTGTCCTACTGCTTATGTTCTTAGCATTTTCCAGAAGCTTGAACTTGCACTTTACTGTTTTCTGCTGACTGAGAGTGGATTCCTGATTTATAATTTCTAGTCTCAAATTTCCGTAAGTGATGTGGAGGTGATGAGTAGAGAAGAGGTACAGAATCCTTACATGCTTAAATGTGGCTGAGACCAACTTCCGTCACCTCTTTTGACTCATTATAACTGGTCCTAATTAATATGGAAGAGCTACAAGTCCAGGGCGACTCAGTAATGGTTTTCCATTTCAAATACCCAAATATCTTTCAGCAGAACTCCTAATGCACATCTTAAAATTTTTATAACTGTTATATTTCACTCAGCTTGGGAGCTTTAGGACCTAACTAAAATTCATGACACAATTGTGTAAGGATTTTTTTCTTACTCAGCTTAGGTCACATTCTGGACATGAGATGCAGTTTCTGCCAAGAGCCATTAATGCCCTTGAGCTGTGGCATGTAAATGCCACGTCATGCATCTTCTCCAGGGAAAGAGAAGCTTCTTAATACCTCTAGCAAGTTTTTGGATTTGCCAGTAATTGTACCAATGCTCAAATCTCTTCTCTGATTTCTCACTCGAATTTTAATACCCAGATACAACTTTAGAAACACTTTTGAGTGTGATCAGATATACATCTGATAGATTTTCAACCACAGAGATGGTGGTTCTTGTCACTTCTTGGTCAGTGTCCTGCCTCTGCTACTGTGAAAATTTAGCAAAAAATAAAAGCTAAGCTGAACTGATTGTTTTTTTCTTTCTAAAATCCTCCCCAGAAGCTTGTCTGGGGTTGTCTTGTCTTGATGTAGTAGTTAAAACTTCAGGGTACAGGGTGTTGAAAAGTATGAACAAGACTTTATGGGTAACATTATGAGGGTATTTTGTGCATACAATGTGACATTTCCTTTGCCCTCTTCAAAAATATGCATGTTAGCAAGTAACTGAATACTTATTCCTCTTCCAATTAAGTGACTCATGTTTACTACATGTAAGTTTTACTAAGCTTTGAAGACCAAACTGTATCACAATGTGTAGGAACTTGGGGGCATTTTGGATATGAAAGCAGGGGCATGGGTTAGATGGAGCACAAAGCATGGCCTGTTCTGGATAGGGACTTTCGATCTTATGAGAGTAGCATCAGCAAAGTACAACTTCTCTCCTGGCCCACAGTCAGGACTGGTATAATGTAGACTTCTGACTTCGTTCTCTGATGCTGTCTTCTCTCTGACTCAGGGTTTGCTATTTTGAGTGAGAGAAAGGATTCTTTGTCTTTTCCTTGTGCTTCCTTCTGAAGGCAGCCCAGCACAGCAGCTATGAGTCGACAGAGCTTGCAGTTAAACAGCAGGAGGACACATCAGAGCAGGAGGAACTGAATTCTCCAGAGGTTAAGTTTTCATACTGTTAAGCACTAAAAGAAGTTTTCCTTGTTTATTTGCTTGTATGTTTGGGTTTTTTCTTTTTAAGGACTCTAGATTCTCTTTAGCATTTGTTGCTGGTGCTTTGTACATGTTTTCAATCTGGGAGATGCTAACTACAGAAGGTTAGTGAGACTTTGTCATGTTAAGAGGACCTTCCTCTTCGAAAAGGCAGTTGGAAGGTGGCAGGGGGTAGCTAGTGTGCTGTTGGTTACATATCTTCCTCTGGTTCAGATCTGGCTCATACTCGAAGAAAATAACAGCCGTTACATTTTACTAGCAAGTAGGTAGCTTATGTTTGGGTGAGTTAGAAGGAGGTCTTGAAACATGCTTGAGGAAAAGCTTCATCAGAACGATTTTGTCTCTAATCAGGGCTTGTAGTCACAGCAGAGAGGTTAAAAGCTGAATAAACTTTTTATGTTACCTAGGTTAAAAAATGCTGCTCAGGGAATGCTGAAAACTGTGGTTTCTCTTTATTGGAAATCCAGCAAGAAATTTTGACTGAGCCACTGTTGATGATCTCTAGCATTTGCCCTTTGCAGAGTTTGACTTGGTTGATATTTTGTTAGTGCTAGTCCTCTCAGAAAACAAAGGTTATCCTCAGATGTTCTCAGAAACCTATACAACTTGTAAACCTGAGAACAGAAATATCTCTTTCTAACTACAATAGGAAGGTCCTTGGTACCAGAAATCCTGTGATTTCAATTGCTCACTGGCACAATGCAGTCTCCAGCAAGCACAATGACCAGCTGCAGTAATCTCCAAAGACACTTTTGAATAACTCTGAGGAATCCACCTGAGAGTGATCTTCCATTTCACACACCAAAGAAAAGGAAAAACCTTCTTGAGGCAAGTCACTAAGATAAAATAAAGACTGTCGAGTAAAATATAGGGTTAAGTATTTAGAAAAGACTTTGAAAACAGTTGTGTGATGGAAGCTTCTGAAAGCCTAATTTATAAGCTTTTTTTCAAAACTCCTTCAAAAAGCAATTTCATACTCCTGAATTAGGTTTCTTATTCTCTTGTGCCTAATGTTGGTGTTACACACACCCCTCTGATTTGCAGAGAGATCAATCAAAACAAATTTTAAATCTCTTCCTGTCACTTTCACTCACTGTAGATTTCCTTCCATATTTTTTCCCCAGTTTGCCACTTAGCTATTGGAGTTCATGGAAGTTCAACCACCCTTTTTCTTCTCCAGTAGGCAGCTGTGAAGGATCACCATCTGAGTGTTTGCTTCACTGTTCAGAGTCCAAGTAGAGGATTCTTTTTGCCACTCTTGTCTGCCTTTCTGCTTCAGACGAAATGAACCTAAATATGTTTCACTTGCATATTTACTCATCAGCAGTAGAGAGAAGCCTGGTTAAAGAGAGTGCTAAATTGTTTAAGACTGGTTAAGGTCAGGCTGCATGGGAACATCCTCCTACTTTACCAACTAAATAGAGCACTCGATGATGTCAGCTCCAGCCAGTGCTATGAAGAGGCTAAATTTGATCATGACTAAGCACAGCTGAAAAAAAAATAAAAATCTTTGTTTTTTTATCTCCTGCCATGCATGTTACCAGTTTCAGAGAACCCTATTTCAGTTTTTCTCTGACATCATTGGATCTGTTCCTGATAACTTACAAACTCCATTCATCCTATCTCCTGTGAAGAACAAAACCCTGTTGCTATCAGCTGGGCAAGGGTGCTGAGGGACCTTAAAAGTTGAAAAGATTCAGCAAGGAAAGTGACTGGAGGCTTGAATGCATATATAAAAAAGGGGGTAAAGGAGCAGTCCTTCTGTGTCATAGCTGAAATATTTAACAATTTTCTGGGAGCATCTCTGGATGAGAAAGAAGGTTTTTCACTGTTTACATGAAGGAAATTTAATGGTAATTGACAGCATTAAAGATGAAGGCAATTCTAAAACAATCCCTCAAAGAAGCCAACATTTTAAAAACAATGAAATGAATTCCTGTGATGAAGATCAGTCCTAGATTTCTCTAGGAGTATAATCATTCAGGGTTGAGCCTTGTTGATATAGCAAATAAAACCTTTGACTCTCTAGTACCCACACATTTCATCTTCACTGAAGATAAAAGGTTATTTTGTGGATGAACATTGAATAGAGATGAATAGCACCTGACTGTAGAGGGAAGATAATGCTACACCATTGCCTAAGCTGCTACTGAAGTTCTGGAAGTATGCAATAACAGTAAGTAGCTGGAGATTTGTTTCATGCTACATAGGTTGAGACTATTCCTTTCTGGTTTCCTTCAGCTAGTTAAATATACTGCACTGAGACAGTCTTTTCAGTACCTTGAAAGGGTAATATCAAACACAGTGCAACGTGCTTCCTTTTTGGTGCTGACGCAGCTCTCTCTTCTGAAGTTCAAAATCAAAGTGTTAGGTTGGGGGTACTTCCCTTCTCTACTTCTTGTGTGGGGATCTCTGTCCCTGAGCAACCTTGGAGAGCCGCTGTTGCTCTTCATCTTGCAGTGTACCTTTTCCTTTCAGGAGAGCACCCTACTGCTGCTGGACTGCCAGGCATTTGCTCTATTATTTGGTTAATGTGATGGATGCCTCTTTCTCTGCCTTCTTGCTATTTGGAGCCAAAACGTGGGATTGTAAGTTAGAAGGTGATTAATCTTTTCTAATGGGACTCTGGGCTTCAAGCAGGATCTCACCCACCGTGTCTTCATTAGCCCCGATCAAAGCCTGCATTACCTCAGATTAGGTAATTGGTCATTTATAACACAGGAGAAGGAGGGGGGAAAGGGCTTATGAAAAAGTGTCAACTAAATTAAGGGCATTAAAATTGAATTCCTGCTATCCAAGAATTCTGAGAGGCAGCATTATTTAATCAGGCACACAGTTGAAAACCTCCCATAACCAGAGGTTTCAATCACAATGAGGATGGTCTGAGTCTGTGGAAGGAGGCATGTAGTAGTAATGGATATGGCCTTTGCATGTACTGTGCTATGAAACAGTAAGTCAATTTAAGGGTTTTTATGTAAGTTTAGAAGCTCTTCAAATTTACCCAGTGGTACAGAGCTTGCAACTTGAGACCACACACTCTCTCTTATATTGGTTAGCTGAAGATTTTCTGAAGAAGCAGAGAAATTCATGTTCTACAAAAAACCCTGATCTGTTTCCATGTTTTCTCAGGAGAACTCTTGTCCGTGTAACTTCTCCATGGCCTGTTGTTGACTGAGTATCCCAGGGAACATCTACCGAGGGTCCAGAGCTTTCCAAGCACTTTTTCCTTCAATGTTTAGAATCAATTCAGCTGCCCTAATAATATGGACTGTAGGAATGGCTGTCAAAAGGGAGTTGTTAGATGACATACAGTCCCTGTGGCAAATTCCCATTTTTTGTTTTGCTCAGTGTTTTTAATCCCAAAAGAATGATTAAATGTTGTATGTGGCATGTCCCCAGGCAGTAAACATGATGCAGCCGTAAGGAAAGAAACAAATGGCCAAGCTATGTAATTCTGCAGTACATCTTGGAGTCCATAAAAATTACTTTCCTGCTGTAGTGTAGCGCTTTTGGTACATACACACTTTGGAAAGATCAAACGTTTACAGATTTCTATGGGCTTGCAAAAGACTTGACTGTGTCCTGCTCGTAAAGAATGAAGACAATGTGTTATGATAATATTCCTAACTATGCCATTAATCTCGAGCTCCATCCTTGTATTTTATGGAAAACCTTAGTGAAGATAAATAGTGAGGGAGAAAAATAATCGGCCTTTTGATGAAAGTATTCCATAGCCAGAAGAGAAAATTGCATCTTCCAGCCACTAGTAGACATCAGGAAGGGCGTCTGTCATGGAGCAATGTGTTGAGAAATTTTCCTGAACCCAGGAGCCCCTGGGATTTTTCAAGAGTTTTTTTATGAATTCTAAAAGAGGTTGCATGTCTGTGGCTTTCTTATTAAGATAATGTCATAATCAGCTCAGGCCGCCTTCCCAGGTTTTCTGCTCCAGATGTCCCCTCCTTAGAAGCTGTCTTGCTTCACCCTTCAGCAGAGTTCAGCCAGAATGGTTCTCCATGTAGTTTCTCTGGGAGATCAAGGTGTTTCAGAACTGCACTTTTGAGATGTTTGTCATGCTATGAATGGGTTTTAGTGTAAAATGCAGAGAAGCAGAAGGCTGCAAGGGACCTCAGGAGTCATTGTCTCCTGTACTGTCTTTTTGTAGGGAACTATATTTCATAATACCTTTCAGAAATACATGAAGCTTTATACCTCAATTAGAGCATCTTTTTGCCCCTGTTCCCTGTAAAGGCTTTTTAAAAGCTTCATTGCTCTGCTGATTAGAAACCTTTGTCTAATTTCCAGTCTAAATTTATTCTTTGGCAGTTTATAACCATCTGTTCTTGTACCAGTATTGTCCTTTAGTTAAATAGTAATTTCCACTCCTCAGCTATTTCTGCCCCCGGGTATTTGTGCACAGCAAATGTATCCCCTCTCAACATTTATTTAGCTGGTCTGAGCAGGCCAAGCTCTTTGAATATTCTCTTTCTCAGACAGGCTTGCCAGTCCCCTGGTAGCCTTTCTCTGCATCTGTTTCTGTTCATTTTTCTTTACCAGTATTGTACATACATTTGCATTTGTTTGTGTTTAGAAAGCACAGACACGACTTTTTGAAAAAGTTTTTTGCAGTTATTGTGTGGGAATCTGACTCTTAACCGAATTATGATACTGGTTTTCATAGCAAGTTTTAGCTTTGCTGATGCTTGGGAAATACGGGTGAGTAACAGTGGTAATGCCTGTGCAGCGCTGGCATGAGACTAAATGAAGGCTTGTTTGTAAGCCTTTGGAGTATGTAGGGGTTTTTTGTTTTTCTCCCAGTATTTCCATGAGTAGCTGCAAACCGTTGCTGCTGTTCTCTTCAGAGGTGTCTTGTGGTGTCTGGCTGGTCTGGCAGAGTTGTTTTTTGGTAAGAAAACATTGGTGAAACTTCACAGATTTGTTTATGCTGTAGACTTATGGGGATTACACAGACACCTTCCATATAGGCACATTTGAAAAAGTCAAACTCCCATTATGGTCAGTAAAGAATAACAGAATCCTCCAGGGCCTGAATCATCGGATTCTAAAATACATATCTTTAAAACTTGTTATTGTCTACTGCTTATAAAATAAACTTATGAACACCCTTTCAATTAAAATGATGTGTTCTGTTAGTTGATTAAACCTACCATTGTACTGTTTTCCCTAGCCCGTATTATCAAAAGGGAGTTTGTAGCAGTTACATACCTTCCAGATACATAGTAAGGAAAAGTACAGAAGGCCATTCAGGGGTTTGAAATTGTGTAAGAAAGGTGGGGAAAAGCAGAGAATAAATGACAGTCAGGTTGAATGATTGCCTGTGGGAAGACCTTGTCTTTGTCAGTAACTAAAAGATTATTCAGCCTCTCTGTTTTAGAAGCTGAGGGCATGTTTTATCAAAGAAGTATGTAATGGTTAGAGTTGGAAGGAACCTTAAAGTTTGTCTAGTTCCAACCCTGCCATGGGCGAGGACACCTCCCACTAGACCAGTTTACTCAAAACCCCATCCAACCTGGCCTTGAACACTTTAATAGATGGGGTATCCACACCTTCCCTGGGCAACCTGTTCCAGTTTATCACCACCCTGACAGTAATTTCTAATCTAAATCTACCCTGTCTTGAGGTAAAAGGGCAAAGAAAAGTAAAAGGAAGAATAAAAACCTGCAACAGGTTTTTATTCTTGGAGGATTGGAGGATTCCAGGGTGGATGTGGTCCCAGAGCATGTGGTCTTTGGCATCCTGGTGAAATCCAAGGTTTAATATTTTTTTTTCTGTAGAACACCAGCAGTTACCTTCTTTTTCTTTAGACCCTGGTTTCCTGCACCTCTCTACAATGGATCCTGTGACTACCACTTGGCAAGTTTGGTAGCAAGCCAACTCAGAACAGATTTGACATGTTAGGGACTCTTGTCTCTTTTCTGAAAGGGCATACAAATTAAAAATCTGATGTATGGAGAGTACCTCAGAAGTTTGCTCTATTGCTGAAATTATTCTGTGGAAACAGGTCTGCCAGTTCTTCCCAGCAACTCAGCAACATGATTTTTTTTAAAGGATCGTGGAGAGACAGATGAAGGATAACAAGTCATGAGATAAGTTGATGTGCCCTTATTTTGGCCATACACCGTTTCAGAGAAACAGAATAAGGTTACTTGTCAGACACTTGTTAAAAGAAGGGAAGTCTCTTAAAGGAGCCTCTTCTGTTGAGCACGTAGTGTGGATGCTAATGAAAAGGAAGACTGATTAGGAACTGTCTAGTAGCTAATGTACTGTTTACTGGTATAAATGAGTAAAATTTAGGGAGTGACAGATAAAAGTAAGCAACACGTGGCATGAGTGTAAATGGTTCCCAAGACTTTAAAGTTCTAAACATGTAAGGATAGGAAGAAGTGTTGGGGAGCGTTGGACTACTGAAGGAGAAGGGAACCTAAGTGAGTGGGCACAATGCTTTATTTCTTCGATTATTTCTCTCTTACCTGCCCAAATGGGGAGCTCATTAAGGGCTAAGTCTATCATTTTTGGAGTGTAGAAATGTTCCTGCCTAGTAGGAAAAATCTGCTGAATAGCCAAGTCCCTGTAAGGGGAAAAGGAATGTGACTGTTACAGGAGGTATGGGATGTGTGAGATTTTAAGGCATTTATGGTGGTGTCCTATGCCAAAATATAGGCAGTATGACCTCATTCTAAAATGCAGGAGGCTATTTCCTGTATGTGGTGCTTTTGAGATACTGAGGAGCTGTTTGCAGAATTAGGCTGTATAAATGTATAACCCTTTATAAAGTAATTCTAACATTTTTACCCTTCATGATTAGTTTTTATAGCCTGTGATAAATAAGTACAAGTGTACAAGAAAAAAGGAAAAGACCTAATGGTAAATCTTAGCAAAAGTCAATAATCATGTTTCTTTTTTAAATATATAAGCTTTCCCACAGCATTGCTGAAGTCCCAAAGCAGCAAAATAATCTCTCTTTGCCTGCAATGTACCACCTCTACAGAGTTCCGTTTTTCTCTTTTTTTTTAATGCTTGGCTGTTAATGACTGTGTGGCTTTCCCCTTACTGTTACATCAGATCAAGGATTCAAAATGGACCAGTCTTGTTTTTCATCCAGATTTCAATTTGAATGAAATGCTAAACACAGATAAATCTCACTGGTGAGAAAAAAAAAAGTCACAGTGATTTATTTTTTAATGTAGTTATTATAGTATCGGTACAAAGAGTGACTCATTTCAAGTGCAGTTATAGCATTGGCTTTTCCCCTTTAGCACTATCTTTCATGCTATTTTGTTATTCTTGGAGGATTTTAATCTTAATGTCAGTCATGTGAAATTTTCTGTGCAAGGGGAGCTAGTAATCAGCACCCGGGTTCTCCTCTGGCAGACCACACTATGCTTCTGTGTAGTATTTTTCTCATTGTGCAATTTTACATGTTTAAGGAATGAGATTCCCAATTCCCCTTGCCTAACCAAAGTGTTGGGATCATTGCATGCACTCTAAGGTCTTCCTCTAGGGCTCCAATTATCATTTATATCTGCAAGGTATGGACATTAAAACTTAGCCAAAACAGAGCATATGAATTCATTTTCAGAGACACACAATCATAGAATCATAGAATGGTTTAGGTTGGAAGGGACCTTAAAGATCATCAAGTTCCAACACCTCTGCCATGCGCAGAGACTTCTCCCACTGGACCAGGTTGCTCAAAGCCCCATCCAGCCTGGCCTTGAACACTTCCAGGGATGGCACATCCACAGCTTTCATGGACAACATGTTCCAGTGTCTCAGCACCCTCACAGGAAAGAATCTCTTCCTAATATCTAATCTAAATCTCCTCTCTTCCAGTTTTTCCTTTGTAACAATGCGGGTTATGTTTCCCCTTTTCCAGTAGTGGGAAGTTCACTGGACTGCTACAACTTCTCATATGTGATGGACTGTGGCTTAGTAACTTCACCAGTTACCTCGGGACCTGCAGATGTAGCTCATTGGGACCTATGGACTTGTCCACTTTCAGGTTCCTCAGATGGTCTCTAATCTTCTACAGTGGCCAGTTCCTCATTCTCACAGCCTTTGCCTTCTGTGACTTGGGTGGTGAGGCTAGAGACCTTGTGGGTGAAGACTGAGGCAAAAATGTCACTGAATACCTTGGCGTTCTCCATATCCTGGGTGACTAGGTCTCCTGTTTCCTTCTGGAGAGGGATCACGTTTTCCCTAGTCTTCCTTTTATTACTGACCTACCTGTAGAAGCTTTTCTTGTTGCCCTTGATGTTTCTGGCCAGATTTAATTCCCTCTGGGCTTTAGCTTTCCTAACCTGATTCCTAGCTGCATGGGCAATTTATCTTTTTTCTTCCTAGTCTACCCATCCTTGCTTCCACCCTGTGTAGGCTTCCTTTTTGAGTCAGGTTATCCAGGAGTGCCTTGTTCACCCATGCAGGCCTCTGGCTAGTTTTCACCTGACTTCCTCTTAGTTGAGATACATGTTTTAAAAGCCTTTCCACCCTGAAGTCCAGTGAACTGATGTGACTAGTCATACACTGAAACCTAAATCCTTCCAAAAAACTTACATGGCAGTGAAGTGTTGTGTCTCTGGTACTGGCTCATCAATGACTAGTTCAACACTGTCACCAGCACTACTTGAGTTCATTTTCAGCATCCTGGAGGGAAGGCAGTTTCTTTGGAGTAAGTGCTTGTTTCCTGAGCAACAGCAGTAGTTTCTTGAGTATTTTTCTGCACCTCTTTTCAGAGGTTGTCTGATTTCTATAATATCTTCCCAAAATTAGTTTGGGGTAGGAATTGTAGCGAAGCAGAAATATGATTAAAACTCATGAAGGGGTATGATTAAAGCAAATAAATGTCTGTCTTAATTAAACTAATGTAGTTGTTACTCATAATCTAAAGAGATTTTTCTCTTTGTATGCAGAAGGGAAAAAGCCGCCTTGCCTTCCACGAAATGATTCTCCTAGCTTTTCTGAGGAGCTTCGGTTATTGTCTAGATAAAAGTCCTCTTTTTAGGATTTTGAAGTTTGTCTATTTCTGGTTTTATATCCAGAATTACCTCCTTTGATGAGGGGGTTCCAAGCCATTTTTCTTAAGTTACTCTCAAAATATAGGTTTTTTATCCCTAATAGACAGAGGACGTAGTCATACATTATCAGCAGTCAGTGTTCAGATGCTTAACTATCAGCTCAGATACCACATCTTGATTTGGGTACATTTGACTTGAGCCTGTCTTCTCATTAAATCGACAGCTAAAAATCTGTTCCTTCTAGTAGTTTCATATTAGTTGGGTTTTTATTCCTTTTGTTTAGCAAAATATAAATATTGGCCATTTACAGAGATCTTCTCTTCAAGACTCAAGCTTCTTTTCATAACCTATTGTGACACCTTGACTAGTGCCAGAGGACTATACAGGCAAATAGTACAAGCATTCTCTGCTGCAGAGATGTTAAAATCTCCTGAATGACTTTAACTCTGTTCAATTGTTGAGTTGTTGTAGGATCATGCTTTGTGATGACTTATTCACGAAGGACAGCTGTGATCACACTGATGACCTGTTCTGATGGTCTGTCCTGCTTCACCTGACAGTAGCAGGAGGCCCTCTGAGGATGCTGGCCAGAGCTTGGTGTGGGCTGGAGAGGTCAGTTCATTTGTAACAGACCAGGAAAGTAGATTGTGCAGCAACAGTCAACCCAGGTGGAACAGATGGGCACTGATGGGACACCAGAGCTGTGCTGCGATGTTGAGATTGAAAGATACAGCAGTGTAGAGGGAGGCAAAACATCAAGCAAGATTTTGGGGGAAAGAGGAGAAGCAGTGAGATTTCTGGAAAGTGTGAAAACTAAGTGACAACACCAGGGGTGCAAAACACTTTGTAATAATTTATAAATAAGTTAAAACAAGGCGGGGGGATAAGGACATGCAAATTTGCAGCAGATTGTGGTTTATGGTAATGACAGTCCCAGAGGAGTGTCTTTCTCTTGGTGACATTGAAGTAAATTGCATTACTCAAGATGTATGCTAAGGATGGGTAATGAGATGTGTGCATGGGAAAGAAGAGACTGCTGCTTTTATGGTGGTATCAAGTGACTGAGATGAGTGTATGCGTGTGTCTGCACGTGCATGTTCAGGAGGAGATGCAGGGGGGAGGGAGGCAGCAGAGACGGGGAGAGGGGGCTGAATGATGTCTGTTTGAAAACCCTATAGTTGAACTTGTTAGGAGAAAGGGACTTAGGTCATAAATACTGACCTAAACTTTTTTTCCAAACTGAAATTAGGCCTCGAATGACTACAGCTTTGCCTTAACTTTATTTGAACAAAAAGGGATGCTTATTACATTGTATTGATGTTTTGTGCTTTGAGCTGCAACTGTATGTGGAAAATGTCTGGAAAGCTGTTTCTGTGAGGCTGATGACTGGAAAGTCTTGTGTAAAGTTTATAGCTTGATGTCCAGGCTGGAACGCATTGTCTGTGGCTCAGAACTGAACTACTGTCCCTCTTTATGGAACCACAGAATTGTCAAAGTTAAAAGGGACATCTAGAGGTCATCCAGTCCATCACCCCCTGCTAAAGCAGGATTGACTAGAGCACATTACTCAGGACTGCGTCCAGGAGGAGGGTCGTGAAAACCTCCAGAGAAGGGGAATCCACAACTTCCCTGGGCAGCCTGTTCCAGTGCTCTGTCACCCTCACCCTAAAGAAGTTTTTTCTTGTATTTGAACGGAAGTTCGTATGTTCACCAGCTTGAACTACTTGAAGTCTTGTGTGCCTGAAATAAAGGGAATGCTGGTGCATGGAGAGCACCAATATCTGAGCTCCCCTTGGTATACCAGTGTAGGAAGAGCTTTTTGCAATAGATCCATTGTTCATTTAATCATTGTTCCTGGCTCTGTGATGCAGTGGGTTTGCTTGATGGCCTGCTGTCTCTGGCAGAAGCTTCAGAGAAACTATATTTTGGTTTCGGTGGGAGGGTGTTTAAATGTTTTCTTTACACTAACTTATCAAAGAGCTTCTGGATAATTTTTTACTTCAAAAGCACAAATAAAGTGGCTAACAGGATACTTGGAATATCAAATCCTTGTTTACATACAATCAAACTAGTTGTCAGTTGAGTGGTGTACATACTGTGCCAGGTAAAGGGCCAGGGCTATTGTTTCACTGGTGTAAACTGTCTCTTTCCCTACAGAGAGAACTGCAGAACAGACAGCAGTTGTAAATATGTAAGCCATTTACATCCAGAGACTAACCTGCCATGGCAAATCTTCCTCTTTGATCTGGCCCCTTGAGTGGAGAATAGTGCTGGTGTCCTTACCACTGCTCCACTGGAAGGGAGAGAAGCAGAGGAGGCCCAGGTCTTAGCAGTTTTGATATTTTCCAGTCGAATAAACAGGTGCAGTGGTGGTGCCTTCAGCTGCAGTAGGGAGGAAGGAATGTCATTAACATCTATCTAAATGGTAGGATGCTGGCATCTCAAGTGCTTTAAGCAAAAATATCGCTCTACTAGTCTGGACTGGCTGATCGGTTGTGTACCATGTCACTCAAGGATTCTTGCATTAGCCATCTAAATGGCTTCTCCACTCTTGAATTACTATCTTTTCAGCTATGTGAAAGGGAGATGTATACTAGTGCCATCCTCAAGGATGGGGGGGGTTGGTTGTTTTTATTTATTTTTTGGGTTTTAAAATGGTAGTCTCATAGCAAAATTTTGTCAGTGGAATAACTGTCTTTTTAAATTTTTGATGAGAAGGATTCTTAGTTCAATTTTCTACATCTTTGAGAAGCATCTGAGTACATGGAAGACACTTGCTGATATTTAGGCACATCACTGCCTTTCAGGGCTGTGGGCTTTGGGCATTCTTTCCTATTGCAGTGCCTTCTTGTCCCAGAAAAGGAGCTTTACCTTGAAGAACGTGTCATCTTAAAGCTGACTTGTTCCCAGGAGCAGCGAGGGAGTCTTTGCCAACACTGGCTGGAGTAAATTCACTTGGGCTGATGGCTGATGAAGGGATGGAGGATTTATAACTTACTTGAGTTCCCGTACATCACCCTCTGTGTCGCTTGCTTATGATGGCCCTGCCAAGAGATAAAGAAGTGCAGGACGCTCAGTACAGGCCATGGTGACAGGCCAGGGACAAATGTCTCTGTTGGGTAAATTGATTTGAATGGTTCTGGTGAAATATCAGGCTGGGCTGAAAATATGATTGGGTTTAATGATCCCAGCAGCATTGTATCCTGGTGGAATTCCAAATGCAGGAGAAGTTAATTAAAGTCGTGTGTGTACGCATTTTGTCTAGAATAGCAGAACAGGGATTTTTTTAGACATCTATGTATGCGGATCTTTTACCCATATCTTATCTATCTAAACACAGTCTTGTACTATTTCTAATGTAGTGAAATTGCCACGAGGCTGATAAATATCAGTTGCAATTTATAGGGTGTTTATCCAGGTAATGGTGTACAGAATACTTTTTACAGCCCCTAGAGTCTAAAGAGGCAGAGACCTAGAGGCATGAAAATGCATTATGAAAAGGCAGAAACCAGACAAACTGTATTATTTTCTGCGGGTGAAATTTAATAGACATAAAACTTAATACGGTGTTAAGAATGTGTTTGGGTTTGGGGTTTTTTCCTTCTTTTTTTTTTCTTTTTTTTTTTTCTGTGAACAATGGATGCAGAGCTTGAGAAAAAGTGGCTGGCATGAGGACCGGTTAATTACATTTTTCCGAAGCAGAATACCTTGTTTGCTTTTTACTGTTGCCATTGCACCCCCAGCGAGTCTGAGCCAGCATTTCTCCCCTGGCTGTGAGATGTCTGACAGAGATGGGCTGAGAATGGGGTCTGCACAGAAGGGCAACCTGCTGCCTCTGCAAGCTGTGCCCACAGAGTGGCTGGCACCCAGCTGCTCCTTAAGGCTCTCACCCCTTTTAGATGCTCTGTGGTGCCCATCAGGCCTTTTGATCACTTTAAGGCTTTAAGGAACGTTAACTGCTCCATACCAGCACATCTCACTCTCTTCTCTGCTGAGAACAAACCTGCACAGCCCTTTTTAGCAGAATTGTGGGATATAGCTATCCCTGGGCTGGTGGTGGGTGTTGTGCCGGTGCTCTGCAAGGCACTAGGATTGAAGCTGTTCATGGTTCCTCTTTAAGGGAGCACAATTTGAGGAGCTTTCTTTTATGTGTGTAAATTAATAGATTTCTTAACAATGATGGAAAATTGCTGACTCTTAAAACTTCCATAATTGTGGTCAGGGAAGCTGAGGCATGGGGCAGGAACTCACACTTTGCTAAGGTCACCTGCCACATAACTGAGAGGCAGGCCAGGACCCAAGCTCTGTCCATCTTGCTTTTCATCAAGATACACCTGACAGATATTCTTTCTGATCATAATTCCTTATTGCTGCATCTGATATTTTAGTAAGGACATGATTTTAAAAAGCACTGATAGCTGGCAAATCAGTTTTAACCTTCCCTTTTGAGACAGAAATCTCTTATATCAGCCTTTTCCTTCATGTAGCTTCCCTATCGACTTTGGCCTGTAAGTGAGGGTCAGGGCTGGGATCAGTGTTCTTTTCTGGCTCAGCTGATTCCTCAGTAGCCTTAAACTGCAGAGGGTCTTGCAGTGTGAGGGTTTTAGGACGTTGCCAGGAAAGTCTGAAGCATGCAGATTTGAGAACAATCCAGCAAGAACCTGCAAGAGCTCAGACTGAAAATCTGTAACGTGGTCTCTCTCCTGATCTGTCATTTCCCATCAGTACAATTGTACGGGAGATTATCCTTAGTGGAATTGAGAATGCAGAGGGTTTTGGCCAGTGAGCTGTGGATAACTGGGGGAAACATTAGTGCAGGGCTCGATCTCCTGTAGCCAGCAGTGGTGACAGGTGGCACGGCTCTGTGGTGCAGTATTGTGGCAGGGAGATGCAATGTCAATCAATCATGTTTTATTACTTCAAATTTTCTCAGAGCAGGAACATAACAAAATAAAAACGCAGTACTTGCTATATATGAACAATAAAAACACAATACAAGAAACACTTCACAAATTGCCCAAGTTGCTGGCCCAGCAAATGCTGTATTAAAATATGGTAGAGAGTATTCTGAACTCAGGCATGGCTCTGAGGTGAGACTTCATTCTGCAGCCCAGCTGTATCACTGTCCCAACTGTTGCTGTCTCCGATTAGACATAGTCTCTTTTGAAGATGTTGCATGTTACTTTCATGCCTCCAAACTATAATTTGAAGGCTTCTGCTTGATTAAACTTTTCCATTTCTTTCCCAGTATAAGGAGTCCACAAGCATGGCAGTAATTGATCAGATCATCCTGTGATTAGTTATTTTCATCGTTAGTTCAAAAGCAGTTAGTGTGAGGATTCGTTGCCTGATTATAAACTGTTTCAATTAAATACACATTACAGAATTTTTAATATGTTTCTGGATTAGATGGACACTAGCGTGTAATATCAGGAGTTTTGGGTATGAATACTGTAATTAAAGTATCATTTTCAACCCTAGCAGTGGTTGCATTTTAACAATTACAACTAACACTACAGCTCTACCTCACAGGGGACATTTGCTGATGTTTCCAAATACAGTTTTAATATACTTTGAAAAAAGTAAAATAATGCAAAGCATCTATTCATAATAATAAATATGTTACAGTGGCAAGTGTTCACTTTAAGCAAAGCCTATTCAAGTTGGCTGAGAAAACGGCATTCCTGCTTGCAAAGCTTGGGATAAATAATGCAGGACCTTTTAATTAACTCTATAATTAATGGCTCTTGTCAGAGTCCAGGTTTCTTCATTACTTCTTTGGAAAAAGCTTCATTAGGTTTCCAGCAATATGTGGCCAGAGACAGCTGACATTGGTGTCTGATAACTAATAAACTTACGAAGTGGACCTGATCTGTTCTGTTTCCTCTCCTGCGAAGGTGAGCTGAGGTCCAACTCATCAGCAAATCAGTTTCTGTTATCTCTTCAAGACAGCACTAGTGAGTCTTCCCTACACAGAGCTAATTTTTCAATAAGATGGAGGAGGAAAAAAGCCGATGTTTCGACACAGGACAGTGGTGTTCCTGGGGGGTCAGTGCTGGAGCTGATATTGCTCAATGCCTTCACTAATAACTAAGTCAGTTTGGTAGGATGGAATAATCTCTCTCATTAAGTTTGCAGGTAATACTAGATGGTGGGAGCAATTGATATGCCAGATGTCAGGGCTGCAATTCAAAGGGACTGTCATGACCTGGAAAAATGGGTTGCCAAAAGAATTAGCCACACTAAGCACTGGGTGGTTAGGGATAAATTGGGAATCTTGTTACCAATTAAGAATGGAGAAGCCGTAGAAAGGCTAAAATACCCCATTGCATTTGCTGCAGGTGCAGAATAGCTTTGCAGGAGTACAGGTTAGGTGGTGTTCTTCAGTGGTTGTCCTTGTTCCTATTGCCTGCCCAGCATCAAATAGAAAATGAGGCTGCCAGATTTATGGCATAAGACAACTCCAAAGCTACAGCATCCTTCTTTTTGCTTCCATACAGATGGCTTTATGAGTTTTCCAAAGAATAACATTTGAAAGAGTCAAAGCAAACAAACCACATGAGTTTTTGTTCTTTAGTTTTGTTTCACCACCAGAGGCAGTACAGAAGATAGACTAGTTTGATGATCTTTAGGGGTTACATTAACTGCTCTGGTTTGCCAAATATCAGGCTTCCAGTTTTCAGGCAGTAGAAGGCAGCTGCTTTCTTCACCTTAAGTGTAAGGTTAAGGGCTAATGACAGTGAGCTAGAATAAAAGTAAAGTTGTATTTGGAGGAGGTCATGCAATATGTGTCCTCAGAATGAGGCTGCCTCAAATCCGAAGGCAAATTGCACCCACGCGAGCATTGTAGAACTTTAAAACTCTCCATATGTGGAAAAACATCTCACTGAAAGTTTTATGGAACACAGCCTTCTCCATACCTTTATTTTCTTTGTGTCTTCGATAAAGAAGCATTTTCATTAGGTACACCAACATTAAGTTATCTCTATTTTTGTCACTTTATTTAGCTCTTTGTTTCATGATGTCCTGGCATACAGAGTCCAGAGTGTGGCTAGTGTGTCTGCAGATTGAGCTGGAGACTTGGAAGTTTTGCCTGAATTTTACCTCCCTCTGCCTTTGCTTTGTTTTCATGTCCGGCTTGGATGTGTTCCAGGGCTGAAATGCTGTCTCCTGAATACTTCCAAGAGTCTGGAGGCACCTGGAAGACTGTGGGTCTCCTTTTGAGATGATGTATTCTAGGGAGTAATGAGAGTTGAGGAATCATCCTGCTTCAGTGGCTGGCACCTTTACTTTGTTGTTTTCAGTTATTTGTTATAAAGCCGGCCAACAATACATTGCTAAAATTAACAGTTTTGAATGAAATAGATGTGTTAACTGATCTCTATTGGTTAGGGTTATATTATGCTTGCCCTTTCCTAAATAACAAATAAATTCTTCCAGGAACTGTCACAAATTTAAACTATATTTTCCTCATCTGTCACAGAATATGAATGAACTTCAAATGCAGCCACTCTGACTTGCAATATATCACTGAGCAGCCATTTTGTTTGCCAAAGCGAGGACTGAAGTCTTGTCAACTGCTACTCACAATAATAAAAAAAACTCAAAACCCTAACATATTCTGATTTGGATTTGATGCAAGAAAAAAATTTAATTGCACCATTTAGGTCAAAAGAAGGCAGTGTGATCCATTCAGAGCTCGACACAAATTTTGGGGAACTTATTGCTTATAATTAGCACTCCCATTTACTTCTTACATGATCTAGGAATACCAATTTACTTTCTCTTTTTTCTCATTATCCATCATACAAAATAACAACTCTCTCCTTTTCTTGTCATTTTGTTGGAAGCCATTGGATGAAAAAGTCCAATAAAAGTACTGCACGTCCTTGTTGAAGAGATTTTTTTCCTCCTCACCACTTGCGTTTTAGTGTCCTATCTATGTCCCTGGAACAATGTGCCTTTTCAGCTCCTCTGAAAATTGGACCAGTAATTTGATCTTCAATTTGCATAGCTGTAATATGGGGATAATGCTGCTATAAGCTCTTTGTGAAGCCCTTTTGTATGGGAAAGGAATATTATGGCCCATGGCAGTTTATACAGTGAGAAAGGTTATGTGGTGCTAAGTGGTGCTAACTTAAAAGTTGGCTTTACTGGTCATGAGTTAGAAATCCAACCTGAAGGAAAGTTATGTGATGAAACATAGCTTTTCTGCGCCGATTGTTTTATGGAATTGCTGGCAGAGAAATGCTGTAAACAGCAAGAACTTATTGTAGACTTATTGCCCTTTCGATTTTAAGACCTTTTTCTTTCTCCTATGGATTATTGTTTGTTTGTTTGTTTGGTAGACTGAACCATACACTTGGACACGTTTCCACAGGAAGCATTATCTTTTCTGTCTGCAAGGCCATGCTAGCTATGCCCAATTGTCATCATCTCAAAGTTGTGTCCTACCCTGAGTGGCTGCTTTAGAGCCAGCTGGCAAAATCTGACCACCCTTCAATTTGTGTGTACTAGTAGTAGCCTGGCGCATTGATATTTCTGAGATCATCCTTCTTTTTAATGAGACAACCCTGCATGTCTTTAGTGCTGCTTGTGGGTATGCTTTATGTCCCAGCAAAATCTCAGAGCTCTTTGAATGGTCATCACACTGAATTTTTCTCTGGCAGCATGATGACTTGCTATCTTGTCCTGTGTTAAGACAGATGTGGTGTTACTGTCTGGTAAAGGGAGGACCCTGTTCTGACAGGCAGAAGTGTTGGCCTTTGCTGTTGGGGGTTGGCACTGTCCGTACTAATAATAGCTCTCATTTGTCTAGCACCTTTACTGGAAGAGAGCCCTGAAGAAATTTATGAGCTGTACTCAAGCGATGTATCCACCTCTGGGTTGAAATGAGACAGATGTGAGATGGTGCACTGTGTGGGTTTCAGACAAAATGAATGTTGGGTAGTTATTAAAAGCTACTGGGTGAATGGCAGGCTTATTGTGACATGAAGGAGTACACTCTGATGGCCATGGGATTCTCTGTAGTCTCTACGGGCACAGTCAGTTATCCATCACGTTGTGTTAGGGAGGATTTACTTTGTCTTTCTTGGCAGATGCACGTTGTCTCAGTAGAAGCCAGGTCAAAAATGGAGTGCGTTTAATTTGGAAATAGCCCCCCATAATGTGTCCGCCTGGAGGTAAAATCAGTGTCTACAAAGCGTTTCATCATTGTGCAGTCTGAACGCTGGTGGTGTCTGCCTTTGAAAAGGGCAGTTGAGCCAAAGAGAAAATCCAAGAAGATACTCAAGAAATTTGGATTTATAGTGATTTGGCATTTTCAATTATTTCTTTTCTAAGTGCTTCACTAATGTTTGTTCAGCAGATCCTAGCTCCTGGGAGGAACCTAGAGCTGCCTTTGGGCAAAAGCTCATGTAATCGGAGCATTTAATGCGGATGCAACAGCCGGGCACATGCGCAGTTCTAAGGCTGATAAGTTTTAGAAATTTATCAGCTGGAGCTTTTTGTACACAGATCTTTTGGACTGTGGGCATGTGGAAACTCATTCAGTGTGTTAAGCATCTGTGGTACAGGTATTGAGGTGTATTCAATGGGAGCTGCCTGTCAGTACTGAAACACTGTCAGAATTAGTGCTGAGTGAATATGTGAAGTGAAACTGATATATTTCAAAACCCTCCGTGCAATTGTTAAATTAATATTAATCAAGCTCAGCAGCAACTGTATTTCCTAAGCGGTGTTTCTACATGTAAAGAATCATCTACAGCTTACTCTCACCTTCTCATTCATGCCACCCTGATTTGAAAGTTTCTATTCAGAGGAGGATAAACAGGAGGATATTAGAATACTGTGCATTAGGAAATATTCAGTAATTCGTTGCTGTGGGATGTTTGGATTTTTTTATTGCTAGGAGGCTGGACTCATGGGATGTGGACTGGGGGCTCCTGTTGCTGTAGAGGGCTGCTACACCTGTGCCCTTGAGCTCCACCACCTTTCTCGGGGTCTGCAGCTGAAGGGTAGAAAACAGACTTGTTTTTTCCATCGCACAAGATGTGTGGAACCTTCTCTATTGCTTTTTCATTTCCAATTTTCTCTGTAGGCAGAATTCTCCTTTCTCTGATTGCTCTGCATGTCAAGCAGGGTCTCTTTTAGTGCTTCGTGACGTGACTTTGTAGCACTCCTATAGCCTTAGGGAGGGCAGTTTTCTTTCTGAAGTCCCTATATCTTTCTGCAGCCCTTGATGGTAGCATCTGAATTCCTTTCATTCCTTCTCTCACAGAGCAGAGGAGAGGAGTGTGGGACAACTGCACCTGTGCCACTGGTGCTGTAGACAGGGAATTTAGGAAAGAGAAACTTCTGACAAACACTTGCTGGTGAGGAAGAGAAACATATGCTTCCACCCATGCAAGACAGTGCAGAATGAATACCCTGAGGCAACTGCAGTTCTCATCTGTTTCGGGTGGATGGAGATACGCTGTTTGGAATCAGATTTGCTCAGGTGTTAGTGACCTCCTGCCTGTATAGACTCCACCAAGATTGTAATTGCTGTACTGCTGAAAAATCACTAGATTTCTTTCACCTAAGCAATAAAAGGCAGCGTGAGATAGAGGACAAGATGCTTTGGAAAAAAATAACCTCAAAAAAAACCCCTGCAAAAAACCCAAACTGTTCTGTGCTGAAGTTATTTAGTGATTTTGGTTGGGGAAGCAGTAGAAGAGGGTGTTCGCTGCGTGTCTTAGGGGTCAGTAAAGTGAGAGTGTGTGCCTGCCTTGGTGAATAGCAAGTCACTCCTGGCTGGTCCGGAGAGAAAATGTGTTGCCACAGTTGAGTTGCTCAATATCCATGCTCTCAACTTTCTGTTCAGCTGAATGGCTACTTCTGTGCATTTGCATCACTGCTAGTGATGGTGATGTCCCTGAAATTCTTTAAATGCCCTGGCATAAGCTGCTGAAGATCTGGTCTTTCTCAAGCCTTTTATTCTCCAAGTACAGATGAAAATGAAATACTCAACTTAGGCTCATTGCTCAGGGCTCTCAGCATCAAAATGGAAATCATCTTGGAACTTAAAGTTCGGATGCCATCAAGACTAATATCTTCTCTTAATTCGCTTGCCATATTCACAAAAGTTTGTCTTTCAGAGAACATGTCCCAGATCAGTAAAACTCAGGCAGTATAAAACTCGTGTGTGAGAAGACTTAAATACTTTAACTTGCTGTTTCAAGAAGTTTGCTTTCATCTTTGTTTTTGAAGAGACTTAAAAAACTAGTTGAGCAAAATGCTGTCACAGCATTTGGTGGTGGTAGGATGGAAGTTGTAGTGCAGCAGTAGTCAAAGGGTTTTCTAAGAGTGCACCTCCTGAGATACTTTGAATGGAGAGAAAACCCTCAGTAGTTCCAGGATGGATGACTGTGGACGTGCTTTTCTCTGTGTGGCTATCCATACAGAGAGAGAAGAATAGTGGAGTGGCTGATTCAGATGGAACTGATTTGAGGCTCCACAAGGACATTGTTTGTTAGCTCTGGTACCAGAGCTGTTTTGAAATGTTCCTTGTGTGTGGCCCCAGGTTAGGGTTGTCTGTAGCCTTTTCATTTTTAGTTCTATACACGGTACACCCAGTGCTGATGTGAGCGGTAAGATGAATGGCTATTTATTTCAGTTTACCAGAGCTAATCCATCATGGTGCATGTAGCAATTGTATTTCTGCACTCCAAAAAGCTTTCTCTTCTAGAGACGAAACAAATAAATAAATAAATGGATGTAAGGAACTCGCTTCTCAGTCTTTCTTTCCTTTTTCTTGCCTCCCATGTAATAAATATGTTTGTTTATTTTGGTAAATGTCCATAATTTGAGAAGAGCTTCATTTAGCCCTTAGACCACTGCAGACATAAAGTGACTGATAGCAGTGTTGTACTCGTGTGCCAGGAAATAAAATCAAGATTTCTTTTTGATCTCTTGATTAATTGCAAACGAATGTTTTCATTCCCATGGATCAGCAAGAACATTGCTTCAGGATAGAAAGGTGTGACCTTTGCTAGTTCCTATTAGTACCTTTCTGTTGGAATTGATTTTTTTATTATTTTTTGATGTTTCAGCAAAATAGATGAAATTATGATTAATACTTCATCATCTAAGGTTGTTTCTGTACTGATTAATAATTCAATGTGTCTACCTAAGGCTTATCCCTTCTAGTTTCTTTATTAGATTCTGCTTGTATTTCCAGAAATGTTTGTTTGATTATGGTTTATGTTGAACATAAAAGCTTTATCTGAGATATTTAGTCAATCATCTTTGGCTAATTTGCTGCTTATAATTCCAGCGATGACACAGTGACCCACCTTTCTACTGTGTATGGTACTGTACAAGAATCAGACCATTTTTGTTTTCTGTATCAGTGAGGTGGGTTTGGCTTTTTAAAAATAAGGTCCTAAGCCTCACACCTAGTTCTACCTGGTATTCCAAGAGAAAAATCTCCTGAGGGCTATGGTTTTCAGAATTAAAGGATAGTATGGGGAGAAAACAAGAAGGCAGCCATCATCTTTCTTTAATATTTCATGTTACCTCTTTTTATAAATTATTATGTAGGCTGGAGTTAGGTTAAGACATTAGAACCCAAGCCATTTCTGTTCAGAATATCCGGGAGAGGGGACATCACTAAATTTAAAGAGCATGAGTATGTTTTTAGTGGATACTGAAGTCTCAGATTTTACTGTAGATCTGAAGGGCTACTACTGCTGCATCGTTCTTCTTTCCAAATAATACAATCCATTTTCTGTCAGTAACCTCGGATTTTCCTAAGAGGTGCTTTCACCCAGACGTTCCATAGTACAAGACACCTTACATTCAAAGTGGTACATCCCAGCAGGAAGCGTAAACCTGACAATCTGAGGTGAAATTACTGTAGGCCAAGAATGGTGGTGGGGGAGTAGAAAAAAAGTAATTTCAGCTCGCTTGAGATACGAGAAGAGAGAAAAATGGAAAAAATACAACCATGCACTAGAAATTACGTGCTTTCCTGCTTTCCAGAGAACCTGCTCGTAACCTAAGATTGTTTGGGTTGTTTGCAGCTTTGTTGCCTTCCTTCCTTTCCAGTTAATTATTCATGCACTTGGTACCAGCAGATGGATTTTGTTTTCCTTTAGGTGTAATTAGAGCAATCAAACGGTTTGTAATATTGTAATAAAAATGCACTTTTATTCTTCCTTCCCTCTCTCTCTCCCTCCCTTTTCTTCAGTCTCTCTTCCAGTCTCTTTGCAGATAACTATCTGCTGACCACTGTCTGTTCACTGGCTCTTCTGTGCTTCTAAATTTTTTCCTATGGGTTTAAACTACCTGTCTCTCTTTTACTTTTTTTTTTTTTCTTTAAATTGTGTGTGCAGTTGCCAGTTTAAGAACTCAGCTAAAGACAAGCTTCTAGACTGCAGGTTTTCTGAATTCTTGCAGGGAAAATTTGCCTTGCCATAATAGCTATTGACGGTGCTAATTCTGAAATGAGCAAAATTAAATTGCACCCTTGAGGGCAATCAATTGTATACAATGTATTTGAACAGAAGGATAGCAAGGGGAGAGGTGACAACACAGGTGAATTTTTAATGTGGCTTATCTTTGCATGTTGTGGTAGATGGTGAGAAAAAATTTCCTTTGTGTTCAGCTGGCCAAAGATTGTGTTCGGGTTTGGGGGTGTTTATGAGGAGTGGCTGAGGGAACTGGGGCTGTTTCGTCTGGAGAAAATGAGATTTAGGGGAGACCTTCTCACTTTCTCCAGCTACCTGAAAGGTTGTAGTGAGGTGGGGGTTGATCTTTTCTCCCAAGTAACAAGTGATATGACAAGAGGAAATGGCCTCAAGTTGCACCAGGAGAGGTTTAGGGTGGATATTAGAAAACTTTTTTTACACTGAAAGGGTTATCAAGCATTGGAACAAGCTGCCCAGGGAAATGATTGAATCACCATCCGTGGAGGTATTTAAAAACCTAGCAACTCTAGCAGTAGGGAATAGCCTGTGTTATGGACAGTGTGGGCACCAGCTCCCTGTACCAGGTTCATAGATGGAGAAAACAAGGAGGTGTCAAGTGTGAGAGTTTTGACTTGGGCTGGCAGGGCTATTGAAAGCACCAACAGTGAGGAGCCAGCTTCAAGGGTTTTTTTTCCTCAATAACAGAGTGAGCCGATTTCCATGTATGAAATTCCCCTTCCATCAAAAGTGGCATTAAAAAAAAACCAAACTGTTTTGTTCTGGCTTTCATTGGTTTTCTTGATATCTGTATGCTGCACACTGCACTGAACACCAGAGATGCTGCTGTTCTTCTCCATCTATGCAGACACCATTATATCATCCTGGAGGGGAGAGGCATGATTACTTTGATTTTTCACATATGAGAAATGACAGGTCTTGTCATGTCCAGAAAGCATCAGCGGGCAAGGGTCTGCTGGTGAACATTAGCTCATTTCTTCTTCCTGACAGCCTACCAGTGCTGCCAGGAGCTAGCAAAGGTAAATGGATATGACAGTAATACCTCTTTCTAGCAGTGCAGCAAGACCATGCAGTCAGAGATCCCCTCTGTGCAGTGGTGATCAGGGTCAGCTCTTTGGTGAGAGAGCTCTGAAGAATATTGAGTATACTTTGTGGAGAAAGATCAGCTTTTTTGGTGGCAGCTGTGATCCCACCTAAGTTTTGTATTATTCTTGAGGTGTTGGGTTGGAGCATGAAGTGAAGGTGAGCCTCCTCAGAGATGAGGGGAAGAGCTCCTGCACTTTCAAAAGCAGCATGGGGCCAGGCTCTGTTGAACACTGTGCACCTGAAGGTAATGTGAAGTTCTGGTTTGCTTTTCCTTAGAATTATGCTTTAGAATTACTGTTCTTAGTGGTTTATTAGGTCAGTGGCATTAGCATCAGTATTCTGGCTAAGCAGCAAGGTCTTATGTTTGTTTCCATTGCCTTCCAGCTGCTTTTGCAGAGTCTTTCCCTTCCAGTCCTAGGTATGATTTAGCTTGCATTGTCACATCCCCTTCTGGGATACCAAGCAATTCCTCTAAGACGAATAGTGAGGAGACTGATTTTTTTATTTAATTTTTTTTTTTTCTTGATCCTTTCCTTGGTCTCTGAATGTGTGAATTGTAGCTTTGTAATGTAGCCAGGCTTTCCTGGAACTCTGTAGCTGTCTGTCTTCCCATTTGATTCAGAACTACTCTGCCATCCAGAGCCTCCTCTAGAGAAAACAGCTTTGTTAGAAACAATAGTAACATCAAACTAAACTGCAGGAAAGCCACTTAACCTGCATGTGTCCTGTAACCTCTTTTGTGCTTGTGTACAGTTCTGGCAGCTCTTATGGAGGTGTACCAGGCATTTACTAGGAAGCCCTGGAAGCCAAGGGGTATCCCATGCAAGATTCTGGTGAATATTTATACTTTACCATTTTTGATGTGAGGAATCTACTGTGCTTGTCTCAACAGAGGTATTCTTGAACTGACGTAATGATATCAGTCAGGGGACACAATCTCAGTGAGATGATCTGGCTGAGGTACAAACTTGCTGTTTGATTTGTCCTGCTCCTTTAAAAGCTGTGTTGAGCTGTTCAGCAGTCACCTCGGCGTGTTTCTCAGGATTTGTCTTCTCCTGAACCAGGAACTGAAAGTCTGCGCCCATATGAAGTCAAGACCGTACTGAGCCAGAGCGAGTCATTAAATACATGGCTAACTTAAATGTGAAATTTCTGATTTCACTCCCTTTAATAAGACCTCCTTTGGCCTATGCCTGGTCTGCTCTTTTGGACTTTTGATAAACAAACATTGCTTTGCCCAGGCAACCTGGTAGGGGAGGGGTCCAATTTGTTCTGTTTTAGGGAATTCCTTGTAGTGGTCTGTGAAATGGCTGACTGTCAGTGTTGGGGAACATGACTGTTACACGTGCTCTTTGAGAACTTTCCTGTCCTTTAGAGCCATCAGCTACCTGTGGTATGTGAAAATCCCCTAACTTTTAATGTTGGGGTTTTTCCACTTTGCTTTCCTGACCAGTCTTTCCTTGATTCTGGACTGAAACAGGGTTGCTCACCTATGAGTCATAGGGCCTCCTTAGATCATGGACCTTTTTTTTGTGGTTTGCTTTTGAAACAGGATAAACTAAACTATTCTTGCAGGTGATAAAGTCCTGGGTAACCCAGATGGTGCAATAAAGAGAGAGAGAATAGAAGGAAAAACTCCCATCAAATGGTGTTTACTGTTGTCATTCTACCTTCTTTAAAGTTGGGTGTTGTAGTATATTTTGCTGGGGGAGGTGGACTGATTTTTCACATTTGGTAAGCCACTATCTGACCAAACTACAGCACAAGGCATGAATGTTTAATTAGATCTCTACTGTATGAAATGCATTGTTGCTTAGCTGGGTTAAGGCTGGGTAGCCCATAAATTGGTAATTTGGTTGTCAGCTTCCACAGTGCCCTGGACAGTAACAAAACCCATGAATTTATACACTCTGTGAATTCCTTTATAAAACATTAATCTTTGGATTGTATTGTAGAGGATTTAGGTCTTTTATTCTTTTCTTTTCCTTCAGTAAAAAAAAAAAAAAAAAAGGAAGGCTGAATGAAATTAAAAATTTAGAAGGACTTTTAATATTGCAGTGACAACAAACTGCATCTCAATGTCAGCAGCCTTCATCATTACCCCTGACGTGTGTTAAAGAAGCATCTTCAGCAATGCAATATTGCCAAGAATTTAAGCAAGCAATAACATTTCCTTAAAATTTTTAAGAAGTTATGTCTATAGAAGCTGAACTGCTTCTTTAATGTCATACTGCCTTTCCCTTCCTTAGGTTTTTCTTACTGCTAATAGTCAAATGGCCATTAGGACTATAGGGTATGGTAATGGTTTTGCTCTGTCCTTAGGATTTTCCTGCAGGCGGGGTGCAGCAGATAGTCTAGCGCCCATCTGGCACTAACTCGAGTGGGAAACTGATACTGCAGTTTTAACTTGGGTCAAATCTCCAAGGGTTGCTGGCATCTTCCCACTTCGAGGTGGGGTGAGAACAGCACTGGCTCAGATTTTGCTGCCATGCAACTTGTCCAAAACTGAAGCAAGAAGATCAGAGGATGAGGGATGAGTAGCATCCAGTAGGTCGTGCTCGGTAATTTCATGTCAAAACCTCAGGGCAGTCTTTTTGCTCTCCAGGTGCTGTGCTATTTCTGGGTCTGTCGTGGTAATGTCCACTGAACAAGCCCTGACTGTATTTCATGCTATATTACTGTTTACTGTAGCTAATCTTAATTTCTATTATTATATAATATAGCAACGAGGCAACCCAGTCACTGCAGATCAAAGGGATTAGTGCAGCTGTCATGTGGATAAGCTCACATTGTGCCTTACAACACCACCCCAGGCTTGCTTAAATCGTGCAGACTCAACGCTGTCTCGCTCTTACCACTGTAGATACAGCCGAGGATATGTATATGCATGTGGGTATGTATGGATCCTGTAGGTATTTACACATGCTTAGGCAGTGCTGCCTTGCAGCACAGTTTATTATCTGGGTTTGACAGCACCCTTTGAATGCAGGCATCAGTTTCCCGTCCGTATGTTCCCTGAGGCTGTCAGCAGTCATTGGGATGACTGGCGGGGTGTCAGCTAAACTCTCCTCTCCTGGAGGAATATTACAGTAGCAGAGCTGACGAGGGCTGTGGCATCTTTGAGGGGGGGACACTCCATGAGGTCTGCATGGTATGCGTCGGCCCCCATTTGATGAGTTTTTCACAGCAGGGACTTTTTTTATTGTTTCTGTTCTTGTCAGTCTGTCAAGGTACCTGACTTAGCTTTCTTTTTTTCAATTATTTTCTTTTTAATTTTTTTTTTTATTATTTTTTCTCCCCCTTCTTAACTCAGAGTCCTCAGTTGCAGTCCTTAGGGTTATCATCTTTGCCAATGTCTGGAGTGACCGAGACCTGGAGGAAAGAATCCAGTCTTTTCTGCCCGTTGGCTCTGACTTAGGATAACATCAAGCCAAGCATGCCAGGGACTGCTGGTCTAGGTCTTTATCAAGCACTAAATCAGGAGTTTTGCCTCCGGGGTGATTGAAGATCCTGGAGATTTCTTGTCAAGAGCCATCTTTTACCCTTCCAAGCTATAGATTACACAATGATATTTTACCTTCCTGACTTTATCCTTTAAAATTTGAATATGGAATCCTTTTTTTCCATCTCTTTTGCACAATTCAGTGTGCTGTTAAATACTCCAATTTCATCTCAGGAATAGTGTTTCAGTGAAAGAAAAGAGAAATGTTCCCAGATATGTGTATTTTTTTTTAATTACTTAGTATTGAAGAATCACAGTAAAATTTTTCACTGCTTTATTTTTATTTTTTTAAAGCACTGCACATGCACTTGTTATGCTAAGAGAAGATGATATGTGGATAGAGATCATTGCCTGATAAACTTAATAATGTGAGTGGTCCACTGATGTTTGCATGTTTTTCACAATACTGAGTAAAGCAGTTAACATCACGCTTCTCCTTAGTATTCCAGTGCTACAGCACAAAAACCTTTACCTGAAATTCAGTCCTTTTTACATTCTTTGCTGGGGTCAGAAAGCATAATTCTTATGTGGACCTGACACATAATTGTCTAAGGAGTTCGATGTGGCTCGTGTAATTGTCCCTTTTCAGAGAAATGCTGTGCGCTCAGTTCCTCTTAAGAAGAGGCAGGGCATCTCAGAGATGCTTCTAGAAGTGTTCTGAATGGTCTGTCTGTGTCAGGCTGTATCCATGTGCTCCAGTAGGTCACAATGACAGAAAAGTAGTCCTGTGGTTTTTTTTCACGGGATGCTGCTCTTACCTGCTCTGGAGATTGAGGGCTTGAGGAAGAAGCAGTGACAGGACACAGGGCAGCACGGGCAGTTGCCTGCCCCTGCTGTGAGAAGCCAGGCTGTGAGAGCTGTGGACTGGGTTTGTTTGCGCTGACGGATGTTGTACACTGCAGTTTGTGAACTGTATCGAATTCCCCCCTCCTGCCTTGCCATCGCTGCTGGCATAGCTTGTTGTGTTTATGAATGTGACAGTCAAATACATCAGAGGCACAACTTGCCCACTGATCTGTGAGACTGCCTGCCTTGCTTCAGTGGGAACCAGCAGCAGGGACTGTACTGATTTCTAGGAGCGATAGATCAGAGGATTTAGGTTTGGAAGGCTCATTGGGACATGCCAGCCTAGGAGGTTTGGTTGAGCATTCCTCAAGTTTATTTAAACCTTGAGGGGGAAGGGTATTTTGCTAGTCTCAAATGTACTCTTGACAAGTCTTGGAAACAATTTTCCACTTTGAGTTCATGTATTTACTATGAACAATGAAGTTTCACCATAATAGAAAGCTGATAAAGAGGAAAAGGCGTGAAGACTTCAAATGCAACACATAATTGTTTTAGAAGAGGGTCCTTGCCATTGTTACTGTGCCAAAATACAGAATTATGTTTAAACAGGGGTTTATATTGGCATAGGTATTTTGATAAATATTGCACCCAGATGAGCATATTTAAATAAAAATCAATGATCTGTCTTAGCATGTTTGGGGTGGGAATTGACATATTTTTTAAAAAAATGTCATATGATGTTCTAGCCTCCAGGTTATCGCAGGATGTAATGTTTCTATTTCTTTTGAATTATAGCAAGCAATGATTGTTACATGTGGTTCAGAGATCCCAGGTGAGGAAGGGTTTTACCTTCCCCCTCAGGACTTCCTCATCTATTGTGCTGTGTGAGGTTATTCTACAGGAGATTTGGCTGCCTACTGCAGTTGTTTTTGCTGGAACTCGTGTTTGTTGCAGTAATACATGGCCGATTATTATCTGGGGGAGGAAAGGGCTGGTAGCTACATTAGACTGACTCGTAGCATCACTGTGGCCTTTCTGAAGGTAATTCCTTGGAGCAGCAGTTGCAAAATGTGCTTTCCACATCTTCAGCTTCGAACTGAAGAATCTGTAATCTCAAGACAAGGTGACATTTTCAGGTCTCCTGCAATATAGTTAACTTTTCCCTAGCCTCCGTCTCTGATGGTTGCCCTTTTCACAGCAGTGTAGGTGCTTTCTTTGTGCCTAAGCATTCTTGGAGGGCAACAAATCTCCGTGGTGCTAGATTCCTATAATAAGAGGCAGCCCTGCACTTCTCCTTTTCAGCTCTGAATCTCATTTAATGGGCTTGGTGGCGTATGTTTCAGTCCTTTAATTAAGTCCTCCCTTCGTCTTTCTATCTGCCAAAGCACGGTTTCCATTTTTCTTGCTGCAGCACTTAAGCATAATTTGATGTCAAACACATGCTCTCTGATTGAGCTCCAACCAGATTTACTTGCAAATGTGTCTGGGTCAATAGCATTTGTTTCAATTAGATTTACAAAGAGCCATTTTGGTGCTCTGGCATGTTAGTCAAAGGGGAACTGTGGCGAGAGTAGGAGTAGGGAGGGCCTTGGGCCTACCAGGCACTTAGCTAATTTATGATTTAAAAACAGGAAAAAAAAAAAAAAAAAAAAAAGGAAAGGAGGAAAAGAAAAAGGTGATGGGGGAATCTGATATCGTTGGCCTGTGGCCAAACAGGGCTGTAGCAGTTGCTGCTAAGGAGTAATCAATAGCCAGGGCTTAGCCTGCTGAGTGCTCTGAGATGCACTGCTTTAAGATGTAAAAATTAGTAGAGCCAGGCCCCTTTGAATGCAGATGGGATTGTTGCCACAGTTGGCTAAATGAGTGAAAAGCATTTGTAGCAGGGCTGAGCCAAAGCCACAGCAGGCTGTGAAGAATTAGCTATTATCCAGTATTATTTATTTATCCATACTTTCCCCTGAAAATGAAGGGGCAGGGTTTTCGCTTGTGAGGAATTTGAATTTGTGCAGTCAGGTATAAGCTTGATTCACCTGCCTTGTTACCCCTGCAGTCACCACAAGGAATTTGGCTTCCTGTTGACACTAAAGGAATTTGTGTGCTCAATGCCTTTCATAAAGGGTCCACTGAGGTGCTTAAATTGAACTGGATTGAATGCTGCCCTCAGAAAACAGACTGGGGATATCCAAATTGCATTCATCCAGCCCCTGACGCCGTGTGTCTTGTGATGTTTTACACACCCATAATTATCTTTATAGATAAATAAGACTAAAGAATTAGATTTGTCCCAAAGTTCTTGAATGTCTTTTCCCAGTATTTCAAAGCATTTGCTAAAAAGCCAAGCTTAATACTATGGTACTGTCCTGGGACCGTGTTTTCTTTGTGAGATTACCTTTCCCAACCTGTGTGGTCTTTTGATGGCCTGATGAGTGACTCTCATTTCAGCAGAGTTAATTATTAATCATTTTTTGTTAACTCATTGGTTATTTCACATGACTGATGTCTGAGAACCATCCAGTTTACAAATTAAATTATCAGCAAAACTTTGCCATGGCTTTTTTGGGGGCTCAAAGGAGGGTGAAGCTGGGCTGGTGAGAGTTCCAGCAGTCAAGGCAGGCTGGGTTCCAGTTAGAGATGCTCTGTCAGTGGAACTGACCCATGGGACAGGAGAGGCTTTTATTTTTAAAGCTACTTCCGCTGTTGTCGTGAACTCTATTTTAAAATCGGATTTCTTTTGACCAGCTACACTATTGTTTTCTCGGTAAGTGCTGTATATTGAACTTTTGTGCTCTGATCTCTGTGAACTGTACCTTGTACCACTGAGATACCTCAATCAGTGAAAACAATGTGGAAGAAAATGTTATTTGTCATAAAGATATAAATATTTGGAAATGTAGTAGCATTGAGTAATTTTCTAATTGTAATAAACCCTAGCATATTCCTGCTCTATCTATCAAACAAAGATTTTCATTTTCTTATAAAAATCCAGATAGCCATTGGAGAAAAGATTGTAGGGTTCAACATGCCAGAAGGTTATTCCATACACTTCCCGTTTTTAACACGTTTCTTTAATGTTTATAAGTTAACTCTGTGCTTTACTGGTGTCTCTATTATGATCAACCTGACAACTTTCTCAATGATTTTGAGGACTGCCTGGGCATACAAATCTATTTTTTTTCTACAATGAATAGTCAGACATAAACATATGCTACTATTCTGTAACCTTTTGCAATTTATAGAATAAAAAAATATATGAATACAAGCACAGATGTCACAGAGCTGGTCCCAGTTTACCTACTTGGGTGATATTTGTATCCTTCTCAAAAAGACTAAATGTACTACCTTTGCAAAGCATCGGGGATGGAGTGGGCCTGCCAGTGTGTTCATTGTGACTGCGCCAGTACTGCCAGCAATGTTCCCAACACAGGACGTGTGTTGGGGATGGTGACATAAGAGACAAAGCACAGTGCAGATGGGTACAATAGGTTTCTGACTGTCTGTTGAGACAATTTGATCTGTCATCACAGAAAGAATAAATCGGGAGCTCTACACTGCCATTTTTATTGGTGTTGCTTTTCAGAACATACTTTAAAAATATTGCAAGGTGTCAGATGTCAGCGAACTGGTGAGCTCCCCACTGCCTCAGATGGAGCTGCTCCGACCTTCGGAACCTGAACGAAGACAGCTGATTTATGGCAGTAAATTGCATGACCTTGCATCCTAATAGGATCACACTGCCCTTAAATCTGGTCTAGCCACTGAGGAGAGAGCTGCACAGTTCTTCAGAATCTGTTGTACAGAGAGAATCTGTCTGCAAAATAGCAGATTAGAAGGTAAAGAAGAATCCTGCTCTCATGAGCAGACCAGAAAATGGCAGCAAAATGACTCCTGGGTCCTGTGCTGCTTCAGTTGCTGTCTCTTGACCTTGACTCCCTGACACTGAGTGAGGGGGATGACTGGCCTATTCAACCTCAGGGTGCAAAACTGAACAAAAACTGTAGAAAAACAGCTGCTTCTAAGTAGAGGACTCCAGGGTGAGCAATGGACTGATTTAGTATAGTGCTGAGGGGCTTTTAACTCCAGCTGACTTCACAAGTCTTTGGTAGGTTGTGTAAATTCACAGATCACAGAGAAATTCGCTCTGCGCTCTGGGGATGCTTTGTTTGAAGAGGGCTGCTTAACCTCAGTATCTTCTCTAGAGGTCGTGGCAAAAGGGGTGTTTTCTAAATGGCCCTTTTTAAGGGGTCCTTTTTGAAGTTATCTTGTGGCAATGTTGTACTGTAACGCGAGGCAGTGTGTTTATTTCCATGCTCTGCCAGCCCCTGATGCCAGTGCCACCTGTTTTCCTTCCCACTGCACAGCTGTGTCTTTGTGTACAATTTCTGAAATGGCTTTTTATGACATCTGTGTTTTACTTCCCTTGGGACCCATCGCTTGCAGTCCTAGCTCACTGTGCGCTCTCTCCCTCCCCTTGCAGAATCAGAGCTGTAAATGTAACTTGCATAAATCGCCGCTCACTGAAAGAATAGAAAAGATTCATGAGTAAAAATTCGCCTTCGTGGTGAGGAAATACCATGATCTCACCCAGCAGCACAGAGTGTAGATTTCTTTAATTTACAGTTGAGTCAAAATGATATGAATAATGAGAGCAAGGCACTTTCAAACCTTCTGCAAAGAAGAGAGCTATACTCAAACATTTGGTTTGTTCCAGGACTTGAATTTCTTGTCCCAGTAGCACATGGGGATGGCTCAGGGGAGGATTCCACAGGGGATGTGCTGTAGTTGTCATTACAAAGGCCAGTACCTGCTAATGAAGACAATTTACTTGTTCCCAGTTAGGAAGCCCTTTGCCCCAAGAAGGGCTGTGAGGATAGCTGCTCCAGTAGCAGTGGCCCATGTTCCCTCAGGGTGTACACACAAAAGCTGCCTTAAACAGTGCTGTGTGTTTTCTAGAGGTGTACAAATACCCTAGACATCTGCCTAGCGCCACTACCCCAGGCACTGCAACACACATGGTGATGCCTGTACCGATCCCCAGTGCAGGCTACAATTAATGACAGAGTACTGTGGTATCCTAGATGGTAACTATTGGAAAAATCTGGCTGTTTGAAGATGATGGCATGTGTATTTAAGAAATACACAGTTTGCTAAAACATGTAGTATATATCCTGATTTTTCAAAGCAGAAGGCAGAAATGTTATTACACTAACAAATATAAAGTAGCCAGGATTGCAGTTATGAGACCGTGTTCCTTCCCCAGCTTGTTTGAGAGGGTAAAGAGCAATAAGGAGGGAAGGGGAAGCCTGACATGAAACCAGAGATGGTTTCTGCAAGCAGCACTGGCTGAACATCACAGTGCCCATGCTGGCCTTGAGATTAGAAAAGTTCTGTTGGCTGCCTTTAGGACAAGGGGGTGCCTAAAATCCCCTCCCACTGCAACCCTGTCAGGTGTTAGCTGGGTTATGTGGAGAAGGATTGCAGCAACATTCAGGCTTGCATTTTAACTGCTGGAAGTCAATGTCATTGTAGCATTGTGTTTGGGTCACTGTCTCACAAAACAGTACGGTCACCCCTCTTAACTGTCATTATTCAAATCTGTTTTGTTACCACATTTGAAAAAGCAATCTCACTGCTGGATTCCCTGTGTTTCCTCATTAAGTACAGTCTGAAAGTGTAAAATAAAGCATATTTCTGCCCCAGTCAAGGCCTAAATGAGGGAGACTTTGGTCAAAAAGCCCTGAAAATTAACTGTTTACTTGAACTTGAAAATGCTTAAGATGAAGGTCATGACCAATTTTTGTTCAGCCGAGCTGATAATTTCTAACCAGTTTACAATAATGTCCTTGTTAATATGCAAAAGCTATAGCTGGCTGTTATGTAGCTGATCATCTCTACAAGACTCTCCTCCCCTCTTGACATAGACCCTCAATTACACTTGAAAGCATCTTAAGTTTGCCAGGAGGGGAGAGGGAGGTGTTCTCCCTGAGCACGGTGCCCAGCAGTTGTCCTGTACCCGTTCTGGTAAGTGTGACTTGCTTTGATGGGTAGATCCCAGCAGGGACAGCTAGGCAGATGATGGCAAAATCAGAAATTGTGCGTTGTCATGAATACAGCTGACCCATTTTAGGGGCAGCAGTTTCCCTCAGGGCAGATGCTGTTGAACTATAGAGGAAAAAAAAGAGTGTGTGGCTGTCATGAATTCCAACCATTGGACCTTTGGAGAAGAATTTAGTGTTTCTGTGTTTTATGAAGCTTGGCTTTCTGGTAGCTAGCCTATGAAATACAGGGAGTATGGCAAAATCGTGTATGACTTCTGAGGCATGAGATGTAAAAAAAAAAAAAATTACATTTTTATGAATATTGCCTTAAATTTTTCTCAGAAACAACATGTTCTCAGCAGAGTACCTGGATACTCTGATGCAAGACCTGTGAAGTTGTTGGGCTATAGTTAACTGCCACCAAAGAACCTGTGTGAAATGGTAGGATTACTGGTGAATGGAAGACAGTATTTTTCACAATTGCCTAATGTTTTTGCTCAGACTGAAAGACTCAATAGAAGGATTGTGGGAGTAGGCAAACTTCCTCTGATTTAAACAGAACAATATAGTTTAGTAATCTGACACAATGGGATTTTCTTATGAAGGATGGAGCTTTACTGTAGAGCACTGTCATTCATTTTAAAATGTAAGTCTCATATTCAAATTTACAGTATAAAATCCACGGAAGCAATGTGATGTGTAGGATGTTCTATTCCCTGAAGCAATTTAGAGAAGTAAGCTTTTCTTTTAATAAGCAAAGGTATCCTCTCTCAGATGAAGGAATGGATTGACCGTGCTTTCTCTTAACATCACAGTGAAGCAACACAGACCATGTTACTAGTTTATCCTGGTACCTGCCTCCTCTTGCACAGGAAAGAAGAACTTGCTGCATGGTCTGGGCAGAGCTGAGTAATTATGACACTAACCTGAAATTTGAGTGACTCAGTTTATTTTTCTTTTTGACTATAGACATTCTTTGTGGGATGACAGTTTTCTTTGTCTCTCGTGCTCTTCAGTTTCATGCTTGTAAAATGGACTTGATATTTCTGTGCTTCAGAGGAATGTTCTGAGATGAATCAATGTATTATACATCTGGGACAGTCTGAGTACCTATGGCTTCCGTAGAAAGGTCTGGTGAGAGTATAGATCAAACTCTATTGCTTGTATTCTCCAGCCCCTGAATAAAGAAGTATCACCTTGTGCCAGTTTTTATCCATCTGTGTTCTTATCCTTCACTGAGTTCAAGTAGTTTGATTTGTGGTTTTCCTCTTGCACATGAGATTTTTGTTTTGGCAGGCATCTCTACTCTGACAATTTCTTTCTGACATTTGGCCAAGGAAAAAAAAATGACACAAACAAATTTAAATTTATTTCCTTGCTACAGGGAACCCCAGCCACAGATGAGCTCTAGAGCTGTTATCTTTCAAGCTACCGGAGCGCGGCTCAGATTTCTATTCTTCCCCTGGTTAAACTAATATCGCTTTCTGTGACAGAGCCTGAGAATTTAGAGGCTCAGCAAAAGCACAAGTCATCTATGTGAGCACTGGGCTGATCTGAGAGTTTTACATCTCCTGTGAGCGAGGGCTGAGCAGCCTGGCTGTATCGTGCCTCTTCCTGCTCTGAATGAGCCAGGCTCCTTCCCTTAAGCGCCTGAGCCAGCCCGGGCCACTTCCACAGCACCGCAGCTACCTCTCCACTTGAAAAAGTAGCAGTTGGGTCCTCACCAAAAGGAGCAGTGTTGGGTTGTTTGTTTCCATACTCCTAGCAGTGCTAGGTCATCTGATCATCACCTTATTTCTTCCCTTTCCTCTTACCTGCATTTTTTCTCCCTTTTTAACTGAGGTCAAATGCATACATGTAGGTGACAGCAATAATTTCATACAGTTTGTCCAATTCCTCTGTTCTGGCTCAACCCCCTTGTGACATTCTGCTGTCCGGCTGATGATGAATGGGGCCTGGAGTGAGATGGAAATGAACTCGGGAGCGAGTTTATGGGACTGCGGTGGACCATCTGTTAATGTAAATGTTTAAGGTAAAATGCATTAAGGCCTGCATGCTGACGAGACATTTCATTTGCATCTTGCCTCTGGGATTATTTCTGGCTCATGCCTAAGGGCAGCAGAGTTCCAGGGCAGACAAGTGTGCTTTTTCTTCTTCATCTTTTTGCTAGTGCAGGTTTTACATTATGGTTGAGATGCCAGACCCTGAAATGTGAAATATGCTGCTTAGATTCAAAACCTGGTTTTGGTTTTAAAAATTAACAAGGTTTCTCCTTCCCCCAAAGAACTCATAGATTCAATTACACTTTTTTTATTTATAGAGAAAGCAAATTTAAGTATCATTATTTTTAGAAGCAGGAGAAACTTTTCTCCATTCTTTACTATTCAGAATTTAAATGTAAGATAACCAGTGAGCAAGAAAGTTCCTAAAGAGAGAGTGGAGTGGGTTGATACCCATTTGTCCCTTCCTTTGTGCATGTCTGTCATCTTGAAATCAACAGGGAATGCTAAACTAGGTTTTTCGTAAGTGTTCTTATGAGTAACTTAGGCGAAGACAGCTTAAAAAGATCTGAAGGCATGTCACTGCACGCTCATCAAGGGGTAGTCCATAATTTTATTTGTGGCAGTCTCCACATCTAAGTCTGTGAAGAAAATTTCAGGAGTTCCCAGTCCTTAAGAGGGACATAAGTCTACAGTATTATAAGGCACAAGTTTAAAGTATAACTCTTCTGCATTAGAAACTGGGAATGCTCATCACTGGGTTTTTTTTATGCTTGACTCTAAGCTGTCCTTAGAACAAAATCTTGTTGGTATGAATGGGAGACATGTTACATGGCATTGCTGTGTGGCATTTCTTTAGGCACGTGAACTCTTAGAGCAAAGGGGCCTGAGAGTCAGTGTGGAACCCTCATCTCAGCTCTAGTGACTTTACTAAGTTTGAATTTATGGGATAAAACACAACAACGTCATAGTTACTAATAAACTGTCTGTTGATTACATAAATCTCCAATCTTTATTTGATAAGTCTGGACTTGTAACCAAAATTTTTCTTGTTTTCATCACACAGATAATTTGTTCGTACAGTAAGAAATATAGGCATTCTATCTGGAGCCACGTAAACCAGGGACAGCTTAAAGCCATTAAAGAGGATGGCGTCCAGTTCATTTGAACATAGCATGGAGTGGACCTTACTCAGTTCTTGGTTTATCTTGGATATGCAGCTCTGCATGCAACTTGGATGTGGCCAGTGCTGATACCAGCAGAGGGTAATTCTTGTCTGTCTTCCAGTCACAGGAGTGGAGAGCAAAGATTCTCACGTAATTCTTTTTCCTACCTTGGCAGTTTAAGTCTCTGTGAATAACAAGAATGACATTGGCAGTGAAGGCTGATGAAGAACTTTGCGCTAAGGTCTTGTTAGCTTAGCATACTTATTCTTTACTAATTCCTTGTGTGGGAACCCTGCGCTGTACATGCCTTTGTGTGGGTTAGAAGTGGATTAAGCTTAACTGCCAAAAAGAGCTTGAGGTATAGAATAAGGGAATTACAGACAGAATGCTGTTAAGTCACATTCTTATTTGTTCTGAAGTAATTTCTCTGTGTTGGCAAGCACTAAGGAAAAGTTTCTTGTCCTCTCATGGTAAGAGGGGAGAAAATCCAGTTTGGATTGAGCGTGCCCTTCTTTTCTCCTTCTCTTTTTACTCCAGTTTGCCCTCTGTACTGAGCTGGAGAATCACACATTCACCTCTCATTCTCCAGCTGAAGAAGATTGATGTGCAATTAAGATCTCTAAGGAGATGTATTAAACCCTGCAAAGACTCCAAATTCAGCCATGAATCTTCTTGTTATTTTGTTTTTCCTCTCCTTTCAATTTTGTGTATTACTATCCCCTCATCTCCAGCACCATGGTGACCCTGCCTCATGCTCCAGTGAATGGTGGGAGCTAAAGGTATTATGAAAACCAGTCACTGAAATCTGCCTCCAGTTACAAAGCTCTTTGAGACTGACTTGGTGTCATGCCTTTTTACCTCAGCCTTTTCTCCTTTCTCATGCAGTCTTAGGTTAGGATTTGGTGAGTCATGGTTGTTGCGATGTGGCTGGATTCAAATGTTATCATAAAGCTTGAAATTATTTCTTTTTAATATTAAAATAACTTCTGAAGTTTTGGAAATCTTGTTCCATGGCAGCTTCTTCCAGAAAACTGCTAAGAAACGTAGAGGATTTTTGTGACTTCTGGCTAACAACAAAATAGGGGAATTGCTAGAAAATCTTGGGAGACTTGTCATTGTGTGTGGATTCCAAGCTTATCTCGCTTCTCACTGATCTTCTTTCCTAGTACCATAAGAGAGCACCTCTCCCAAAATGAAGGTATTTCATTTCTTCACTTGTTTCTTCTGGTTTAACTATCTCTGAGTATTCACTGGGGTTTGGTATTCAAGCATCCTTCTATTTAGTTTGATATAAACCTTCCTTGTGGCTTTTGGTATAGGCAATATTACACAAACCTGTGTGCATTAGGATTTCAAACAGATCTTTTCACACAAGATATTTTTTCTCTTGTGTAGGAGTTACTACTAATCTGAAATGTTAAGCCCGTTGCTCCATTTCTTGCCATATGTACGATACTGTTGTTCTTTCAATGGAGGAAGTTGTTTCTCGCTGTTGATCAGTCTCATGATCCATGCAGACGTATTAATCTAGACAGTGAGTGATGTCTGAGTCCTCATCATACACTTAGCTTTTGTGAATACTCTCATTTTATTCAAGGAAGTTGTTATGCCTGTTGTACCATTTTTCAGAATAGTTGTGCTTAAACTGTGCTGTAGCTGTTGAATCTCTGATATCATTATTTTCTTTCTCTGTATCTACCAAATTCCAAGACCTCTGCTTGGGTAATGAGTTTGCATCCATTTTGTCCCTGCCTTATAGTATGGATTTAATACTAATTTAGTTGAATGAAATGGAAATCTTTCTGCTCAAATCTGGATTTGTAAATCAGGCCTTATATGATGGCAGAGTAACTGAGAAATAAGGCACCGTGTCATGTCTTGTTCCCTTATTTGCTTGTCATCTGAGGTGCAGAAATTTTCCACCATGTGTAGATTTTCTCAAAGCAGAGCAAACCCCAAAATACCGGTAGGTTTCATGTCTTATGTTTACAGAGAAGATTCGTGGTAGTAAAGACTGTTGAATTTTACCTCTACTTGTATAAAAATCTGTGAGAAAATTCACTTAAAAGAAGGCAGAAGCCAAGCCTTGATTACTTACAGTCTACAAGAACTGTGTTTTATGTTTAGCTAGACCAGGGCATTAGTTTCAGTGTTCTGAACAAGACAGACTACAACTATTAAGTTCTCCCTGCAATTTCAGTTGCATTCAATATTCTTCAGTTCCTTATCAGAGTGATTGTAAAAATTGTTTGTTGACTTCCAAGGCTGCTTTTTGTCTCACCTCTTAGTGAAGTGACCTGTCTCTACAATTCCTGCATCAGTCCCCTCTACATTAGCAGTCCCTATAGATGTAAGATGTTAGTCAGTAGTTCATTCTCTCTAATTGGCATTTTGTATGTCAACTATTTCAAAAGTGAAATAAAAGAAGGGATTAACCTGAGAGAGCAAGAGGAAGTTTAAAGAGCAGAAAGAGAAAGATAAGCACCTTGTCTGTTTCCCATTCTCCGGTCTGAAAGTAACCTCTATGATTAATTTAGCAGTCAGTGCTCCTTAGGAAGGCATTGCTTGAGCCGGACTTTGGCTACTCAGACTAGAGGGAATGTGATGGGCTGGTATGTAGCAGCGATAACACAAGGTCACAGAGGTGTTAAAATGTCAACAAGAGCAGTTATATACTGGACTGTGTCATTATTAGTCCCCAAAAGAAGCTAACCATCTAGATAAATTATCCTGGGTACTCTTTAATACTCCTGGTTATAAATGGTTATACTGCCAGTTCCTCCAATGCCGTCTGCATTGCTGAGCCTACACTGTTTAAGAAATTACTTTATTCCTCCGATAGTGCTATTACGATGTGTTTAGAGATTGCAAAGGCCTATATCGCAAGCCGTATCAGTGGGGAATGTGAAGCTGTCTGACAGGTGTGAAAAGTTATGTTGTAGGAATATTTCTGCATAGAAATAATTTTCTAGGTATCTCCTGAGAGAGTGTGAAGGGTTGAGTACCCAAGTGTACTGGGAGGTATCTTTGAGTGCTGTCAAACAAGCTCTTGAATGGACATAATAGATTCCAAAGAACAGATACTTAAGGGAAATAATGGAAATATTTGAGACTGCATTGAGACTGCTGCATAGATTCATCCTGTTTCAGAGAGATTAATGGACCTGGTTTATGCTTTTCACTAGCTCACACACTGCTTTGGAAAGATGTGCTGGAATAAACTATGGGAAATAAACTGACATTGTAGAATTGTGCCAACATAGGACATAAGTGAATTGAACTCAAAGCATAAATATGAAGACTTCAGACACTCATCAGCTGTGAACTTCAGAACACAGTCTCCATCCTGAAGGGTGTTGAGCAATTGCAGGTCCTATTAGATACAATGGAAGTCAACACCTATAGCCTGTAATGCAAGATTATGCAAAACTTTCAAAGCAAATGTACGTATTTCTACCCCAGTCACTCCCAGAAAAGAGGTTATTTTTTTTCTCAATGCTGGAGTCCTAGCAGGGCTGAATACTTGGTTTTCTTCTGTTTGGTTTCCCAAAAATAAGCTCTTTGAAGCCAGTGGCAGACAATGAAGAACGGTGTGTTTTGTTGGTGAATGTGTCTGTTTGGCTATTTATGAGAGCAGAGCTGCTGCTGTTTAAAGCCAACAAACTGGATGAGTCCAAGACAAGAAGCCAAGGCAGGTGATAGAGTTAACTTTGTCTTGAGTCTTTGTGTTCTCCCTTTCTGAGTATTTAACTGTTTCAGGAGGGAGGGAGACAGTATTGTATTCTTTTCCTGTGCCTTACATAAAGGAGGCAGTGATGTACGAAGGAACACGGAGAGTCCTGTCTGAGCAGTGAGTTTGAACAAGCAACTAACTCTACTAGTATGAGCAATACTGATGCCCTCATGTGAATATTGTAACTAATGTTAAACCTCATGTTTCCAAGAGTTGGAAGCATAAATAATTTTATTTTAACTTTTATAATATATATAAAATCCCATCACACTTTTTTTTTTGTCTGGTTAAAATATCTTTTGTAGCCTGGGATGTTTTATTGGGTGCGATTTCTTTTGCTTCAGAAAAAATAGTATGAATTAAAGTATAACTGCCCCAACGGAACAAAGTTAATAGCCATTTAAATTAAACTACAGCCTCCAGTGGATTACCACCTCACTCTCTTTTCTCTAAAGTAGAGCCATTTTATCCCCTAGGTTACGTAGTCTTTCATTGTCGGTCATGGGAATTTAAATGTGATGCATTATCCACAGGAGGGCTCCCTTATTGTTCCCTGAAGGTAACAGAAACATATTGGGAGTTTCAAGGGGAAATTTCAGTTTCAGAATGCAAATGCAAGCAATACAGAGTTCAAAGAAAGTCTTTTTCCCAGTTCACACCAAAATCTGGCTTCGTGAGAAATTTTATGCAGGCCAGACGTAATGTACTTTCTGTTTTGCCTCTGAAACTAAAATCAAGGTTGAGAATAATGTTCCTGCATTATATTTGTACAATTCCGAGTAACTTCTAAAGTGGTTTTGTTTTCTCTGAGATGTTAGCGTTAAGTCTGTGGAGAACTACAAAAGCAGCTCACATCAGGGTGGATGAAAAGAAGATAAATACAAACACCATGTTGCAAATGAGGTGTGTACAGAATATGATGAATCCTCAGATGCATCTCCAATTGTTTTATATTTATCTTATCTTTTTTTAATGGAGGGTGTTGGGAGAGAAACTGGACCGAGACACAGGGTAACAAGCATCCTGTAATAATCCCTGAAACAAATCCGTTGTGAGCCAAAGGCAATGTCAGTTTTCCCTTTTTTTCCTACTCTGGCCTCATGCCCTTAGAATGGAAGAGAGGTCATCCTTTCAGTCTTTACAGGCCATGGATGGTCTGCTGAAGTTGCTGTGATGGGGAGCTATTTATGATGTACTTGGGGAGAGGATGTGAACATGTGTCGTACCAGGAGCTGCAATTTACCAGCTTGTTTTTGTTGAGCAAAGTCATACCTGGGGAAAGAGAAGTGTAAGAACTTAAGTCAAGGTCTTCTGAATTTTCTGTTTTCCTCTCCTGTGTGTAAATTTTGGAGCTAAAAAAATAATATTAATTAACATGGTAATTTCTTTCCGTGTTTATGTGCAGCTTGGGTTGATCTCTGTCAGTTGTCCTGTCTTACTGTGTTTCTAGCTAGTTCCAGATTGCCCAATCCAAGGCAATGCGTCCCTTTCAGGCTGATGTTCACCGCATAAGCAATTATTCTGCATAATGTCTCACTTACTCTACACCAGTGTATATATGAAGAGAATGTCAAGTGCTCTGGTGAACTCTGAGCTTTTCTGATACCTTTCAGCCAGTTGCATTAGACAAGAAAATCTCAGGAGATAACTTAGGAGAAAGGTCTCACAAACTGAGTTAGGAGAACGGGATTAGATTCCAGCTGTTTGTTTGAGAAGTAACTAGCAATTATCTGATAATGTTAAATGACACTATGAAGAGGTGCCAGAAATAACCAGTGACTATATCCATCATAGATGGTTTTACTGCGTTAGGTTGACTTTTCTTGTGCTGCTATGTGGAAAAGAACTTGGGAGAATTTTTAGAGGGGGGAGCTACAAAGTTGAGTGTGTGGCTGCTGCGATAAGAGCTGATAGATAGTACGAGATAATAGTCAAAGTATGGGTGTTTAGTGGCCAGGATTCCTGAACTGAATTTCTAGTTCTGATCTGATTTTCCTTTAGGAAGATCAGCCTGCTGCAGGTGTGAGAGTAAAGGTTAATGCTATGTATTTCATAGGGTCTTTACAAGATTTGTATCGCATTGTCAAAGGTTTTGAGATCTCTGGATTTGAAATGGCACGTGAATAGGCAATGTGGTGGTTTAGCATTAAAGTCTGTACTTTGGGATTGTGCTTCAGGTACACTGCAGATATTAAAATAAGATGTGGCCCTCTGAAGAGCAATCTTCGATATAGTGTTCCTTTTGTACTGCTTCTCAGCTGTTTGACTGGTTTATGAGGGTGGGGATTCCTTGTGTTGTAGACATTTTTGGGTCATCTGAGCAAGCTCTGACAATATTTAACAAAAAGACAAAAACTATAGATGAGAGAGGAGTGTATACAGATATTCTATATGATTATTTTCAAGCTAGATTTCAAGGTCTTAAAACTAATATTAAATTTTAAGTATTATTCAGAATAAACAATACATTTTCTGAATTTCTCTTCTTTCTTCTCCACAAATCGAGAATTTTTTGTTATGCCGTGCTCTTCAGGAACTTCTTTGGGAAATTTTTCAGAGTGAATCTGTTTTCTTTCTCATCTTTTCTCCATTTCATTAAGCTTATCCAAATTTGCATTATCAATGCAATATGCCATTTGAAACGTGCATCTTTTCAACATTGGAATATTCCTCTAATAAATATCGTTTACTAGAACATCTGCAACTGCAAAAAGACTGCAAAAATAACCAAGTCACATGGGATGCCTCTTGAAAAATGCAGGAATTGGATGATACAGTGGTAAAAACATAATTCTTATCTACAGCCCTTACTAGTACTGTTTTTGTGCTGCCCAGTGATGATTAAAGATGACCTTGAAGTTTCTTTTTATCCCATGGGTAGGGGAGAGGCAAGATGAAAATGTCTGTATGTATTATTGTATTTTAACATGAGTTAAGCACCTTTTCTTATGCCTATCCTGGATTTTCTTCTGGAAAGTCTTTTATTCAAACATCTATGTAGTACCTGCCAACAGACACAGTGAGAGTTTGAACACAGGCTGAAGTGTTATTTTGACCTTCCAGAAACGTGTTCATGCACTATTGCCATATGTGTGTGTCTTTTCTCTCACACCAGTGGAAGTCGGTATGTCGAGTGATAGATTTCTATGGGAAGTCTACTGAGGAGGAGGGAGCCCAACATATCCCATGGACCATCTCTCCTTTGAAATGCACAGTTTCAATATTTGAGAAAATAAGGCACTGCATATTGTTCTTCTCTGTTTCTGTTTCTCTTCAGACTTGGGCCTGTGTGCATACTGTTCATTCTTTCAGGCATTTCTGTGCATCCACAAGACTTGCTGCTTTGTTCATGAGTAAACACTGAGATCTCACAAGGTGACTTGAAGTGCTGAGTTTTGTTGGAGATGTGGAATTAAGTGTCCTTGCTGTGGCTGTGAAACTGGAAGGAACGGTAGTAAGATCTTCTCATTGAAGGCATAGCTTTTTGCAGTTCTTAGTGGCATCATTTTTAAGGTCATTTGGAGACGCTCCTTGCAGTTCATGTTGAAGGAGTACAGGACCACCCTCAGTTCTGTGCTGCAGTTGCAAACGGAAGACCTAGTGTTGTCACAGGGGCCCGTCTATAAAATGTCTGTATTTTTTACCTGTGCCCGTTTCACAGAATTAGGATTGTGCACTGGAAAAGTACTTTCCCAAGAGGCAGATCATAATTTTTCATGTCACTGTATCCCTAGAGGACCAGTTAAACTCTTGAGTGTGCCCAGCTGTCAATTATTTGTGTGCCGTGGCCTCTTGCATTCATCTCAGCTACTTTATTTATCATGTTGCTATTTGTCTTTGCTTTGTGTGAATCTTTTTTTCTTCCCGGTTGCTTTCAGATGTGTAGGCTTCCACTCTTTATCCCTGTACCTGTTACTCTGGTGAGCCTGCAGGTTGCTGATCTGCAGCTAACATGGGCTTTTGCTTCAGTGGAAGTGTACTGGAGAGTAAAAAAGAGAGGCCATGAGTCAGAAGGGCAGTTAGGGCTTCCTGCAGGCCCCATGGAGACTGGCTGTCGGTGCTTCCATAGGACTTTAGTATGTGTATGTGTTGGCACAGCAGCCACCTACCCTCTTCAGTGGGGTTCTGTGGAGGAAAGGCTGTGCAAGTACCAAAGGATAGTTCTCCTCACTCTCTTGGTGTCACTACAACAGAGCAAGCCCCAGCTGTGCTTTCTGCTTATCTGAGAAATCTGGAAGTTCTTGTTAAAACTGAAGCTATCTTTTGAGTCTAATTTGGCATGATAGTGTTTTGTTGGTGCATCAGCATAGTTCTTCGAGGGTTTCTCTATCACAGTCCTTATGTACTTTCAGCATATTGCAGTAAGAATTGTCAAAAGTGACCAAATTGCCTTAAATGTAAGTTTACGGGGATTTCAGGGGATTAAATTACAAATCCTTAGATTACAGGATTTCTCTTGTGGTATCTTTTTTGTTTGTTGGTTCATTTTTTATTAAGTTTGCATACCTACTTTTACTTATAGCTGCAGGATTTAGCTGTACTGTTTTATGCCATGAGCATCTCATGAATGATAGCAGATTCAGTAGAATATCTCCTTGACTAGAAACATAACAGTAAACAACTTCAGGTGAAAGAGATGTTTGCACTGAGTGTCTCTGATTAGAAAGACCCTCTTTTCTGGCTCTGTTGTGAGCTGCATGTCCCATACATCTTGCATTGCTTCCCACACTTGGCTGCTGCTGCTGCTGTGGGTAAATTTGATTTTTCTGCAGCGTAGAGTCTCAGTACTTCTGTGTTGTAAGACACCCACCTTTTCCCCCTGCTCTTTATAGTTGGCTCTGCAGACTTGGGGCTTTTTTTTTTTCCCTTTTGCTGAAGAGCAGGACATTGGTGGAGCCCTGGAAATCCAGACATCTTCATGGTGTTCACTTTCCATGGCTGTCTGACAGCCACTTAAAGGATGTATATTTACCCTGCTCAGACACTGAAACACCTTAGTTAATGTGATTTCCTCTAATTTCTGTCATTCTAGTAGTTCCTTAAGGCACTAAGGAAGTTGTTTTCTGTTTTTTTAAGAAGTCGTAAGTATAAACATGCTTGAATAAACAGATACTTGAGTGTTGTACAGCATCCATTTCAATTACAAGGTTTGTGGACATGTCCCACAAAGTCATGTGGTACTTAGAACTTCTAGGTCTCAGTTTATGTAGCCAGGGATTTTATGCATTGAAACATGCAGAAAAAAGTGAGCAGGGCATGATATGAGAAACGGACAGGAGAAATTATGAAATTACAGTGTAATTTGATGACATCTGATGGACAACAATGTCTGGCTGTGTTTGAGGAACTGGAATTTCTTGCGATCAACTGATGACCCTGCAAGAAATTTTGCATTGTAGGAAATTTCTCATTCTCCTAAGGATTTAGTTAGGTTATTGTAGAGAATTGATTACCAGTCCCCAAGCAGGGATTTGGCTCCAGCAGGTTCAGGGATGGGAAGGTACTTGCATCTCTAGGCAGCGTGTGCATACCAGAGCCTGAAAATTCATTAGCTAGTTGGATTTTTGAGGTCTCTGCCTCATGTTCACTATCTTATGGGATAAAGGCTGCTCAGAGTTGTTGTATTAACGGGGTAAGATATTTTATATAATCAGAGAAACACTTGAGGTGAGAATTTTAATATTTAAGATTTCCTTCTTGGTTAGAGTATGTATATGTGTATTAGCAATAGAGGATGTATTTTAACTTACTAGAAATACCGAGCTCCTGTGTGTGTATTGAAATTCCGAAACACTTTAAAAATGTAGCTGTCCGTGGAGATACGGTTTTGGCCTGTTTCTGTATGGCTTGGTTGCTGTGTGTTGATGCTCTCATACACTTACCTGACCGGAGTTTGCCTTGTAGTTGTTATGCCTTGACAAGTTGAGGGAGTGACCCTCTCCCACACTTGGCTGGATGACTCCTTCAGGAGCCTTGTAGGTGGAAAATGACTGTGAAGGGCAGTCTCCCCAGGTTAGACTTCCTTGCTGCTGTACAGGCTTTTTGCTCCTTCCTTCTGAAGGAGCAACTTCCTTCCTTTCCTTTGCTCCTTTGTCTCATGAGAGCCAAATGTTTGGCAAAAATAAAAACAGTTCTGTAAGGAAGTTAGTGGATAGTATGCAGATATCCTGCATCAAAACCCCAAATCTTTTATTTTGTGTTAGACTTTGTGGGTGTGGGGATGAGCGTATTTATTTTACTTCTTTTCTTTTTTTTTCCAGTGAGATAATTGTGCCCGATGATGGAGTTTGCACACTCTGGTTTTTGGCCCTGTAGTGCAGCTGCTGCTCTATTTTCTACATGGCTGGGCATTACTGCAGACCTGTCGAGCCATAGCTCACTTTGATTGATTTTTCTTTTCTTTTTTAAGAAAAGAGATTGCCATAAGCCAGCGTTATGGCAATGCAGCCCAAGTATATAATTATCAGGGCACGGAGACCCCTTGGGCAACCCAGACTGCCTGCGTTTGGTGTAACTGGATTGTCTTAGCTTTGCTTCTTGAATATTTCTCACAAGATCCAAGTGTTTCCCTTTTGTGATGAGTTTGTGCGGTCTCTGTTGGTCATTTACTTATTGGGGCTTTTGGCTTTTATTTTTGGCTGTTTTGTTTTGGGGTTTTCTTTAAGTAGAGAGAAATGATCAGGCCAAAGAACTCATTTAAAAAAATAGCCTTATTGATTTCAATGTGCTTGAACTCATCTCTGAGTTCAGAAAGTGTTACCAGTGAGCATTGTATAGGACTATTTATGGTGGTTGCGTAAGTTTTATGAACTGTATCACGATCCTTAGCTTGGCCCTAAGGTATAATCTTGGCTGAAGCAGCCCAAAACCTAACAGAAATGCTGTATCTCCCTTCTCCTTACCACTATTTTTTGTGTCAAGGCACTATAGGTCGATGCACTGAACAGTACACGTAAGGGGTTGGGAGGACGGATGAGAGGGATTAGAAATGTGTGCTTGTTGAAATAGGGAACATGTACTTGAATAGTGGTAATAAAATAGCTATACCAGGATAACACCCTGAGCTGGATGTTCTTTTACTACAGAGAGAGTGTGTCACCTTAAAGTTTAACTGGTGAAGGATTTGGATGCTACATCACACTATATCGTGTGAGGTGAGTTGCTTTAATTAACTGTTTGCACACTCTTCATTGCAAAGGCAGGGTAACACTTAGCTTAAATCTCTTTTATGGTATCCTGTTCAATTGCAGTAATGCAATAGTACACCTAAGAATAGTCTGCTGTTACAGTGTCACATAGATCGTTGTTGTTGTATACTGTTGTCAAATAAAAACATAAAGTTGGAAAGGCTGAGAGCATTTATCGATTTCTCAGTTGAGGCATAAAAGAAGTAGACAACCTTTCTAGGCTGAGTGGCTTATATTTGAGGAAGATGAAGGAGGAAAAAAAGGGAAATATTTGACATAGATGATACAGGGACAGTGGTTACATTTCTGACATAACCCAAAAGGCCTAAAAGTTGAGAATGCTGTGTCTGCTGGGACGAAAGGAGAGGTGTAAATGCAGGGAGAACGGGGTGGTGCTTGAAGTATTTCCTTGTGAATTTTAATGGAGTGTGTCTCATAAATATGTATCCTTTTAAATATTTCCCAAGCAGATGGATGAGATTGCGGGCAACCTGTAAGCAGTTCCTCTGAGGGATGTTAGGATTGTATCTGTTTCGAAGGGTTACAGCTCCAAAACCTGACTGTATTAGCTTTAAATATAGGCATAATTCACTCTTTCACAGCTGATTGTTGTGGTGGGAACATGTGGTGAGTTTGAAATAGAAGTAGCTAAGACTTTCGTACTGAATTAGAGTTGAATGCCATCAATTTCCTTTGCAGATATAATCCTCTGTTGGTGGTGGTGCTTTAAAAAGACCTTTTAGAGTAGATGCAAAGATTTCTTTGTAGCAAGCTTCTGGGGCTTCTCCTGCCTCTGCAGCTTAGGTCATCTGAATCAATCATTAACACTTACTACGTTTTGCTGTTGCAGCACTTTGCTAATGTCGAGTCCTAAATGAAGTGTCCTAAGCATGGTTATTAATGAGGAATGTGTTCCAGATACTTTATTTGGTAGATTTGTAATAACAGCCATCCTTAATATTAACATTCCTTTTATATTTATGATGCTGTCCAGTTCTAAAAAAATAAGGGTAATGAGAAGCCTTTAGGTAATATGATGGCATCGTGTAAGGTTCTGGTTGCTGTTGTCTGGTTTTAGTACGTAACATTTGATTGTGTGGAAGAGGTTGTTTTGTGAATAGAGCTAGATCTGATTTAACCTGTCATCTTATGTAGGATGATTTCAGGGTGGTAACCATCAGTCATTGTCAGCAGTGTGCTCTTATTGCAGTAATAGATGCTAGATTATTTATTGCTGCTGCCTTTTCATTACAGCAGCTAGCCTAAATTTGGGGGATGGTAGTTTATTCCAGTTGTGGAGAGGAAATGAATTGAATGGAGTCAAAGATCTTTAGCCGGTTTTTGTTATTTTAAAGGAATGTAAAAATTCCGCCATTCTCAAACAAAATAAGATGTGAAACATCAATGTTCTTCTCCATATTCAGAGCACCAGTTGTCTGTGTATGGGATCCTTTCCCAAATGCTCCATCCCACAGCCACGTTGTACCACACTGCATGGCAGCGCAACCTGAGCTGAACTTCTGTTGCTGTCTCTGCATGGAGAGTCTGCTCTGCTCTTTCTTGTCTTCTGAAGGATTTTTTCCAGTAATGGGTGTGTTGTCTTGTGTTTGTTCTGTTGTAGCTTTGTTGTGTGGGGTGGGTTTTTTTTTTGTGGTTGTTGTGTTTGTTTGTTTGTTTTTGACTTATTTATTTTAATTACTCAGAATCTGAAACAACATTATATTATCCTTTTGTCTGAAGCAGAAACCTGTTTTCAACTCTCTACGTACCTTACAAGTACGTGGGTGGCAATTAAATCTACCACTTCCACTGGGATTTAATGTCTGTTTATTATTATTTTAGGCAGACCTTTGTCGTTCTGTCTTCAACAGTAAACCTTTAGTCTTTGCTTTCCTCTGCCATCAGTTGTACCAGTTTAATTTAAGATACTGCTTCATTAACCCAATTCGCTCTGATTTAAACCTGGTTTTCATTAATTTAGCTGAAAGCAACTAAAAGCAGTTTAAATACAAACAAGAAGTCAGTAATTAAATTAAAATAAGCCAACCTTTAGTAGACATAAGAACTTTTACATATTAGTTTCTCCTCGATTAATTTCAGACAGACTTGTTCATAGGTATAGCTGCAATGTTTTTAGGAAGAAATACAGGTACGAGATAAGAAACAAGATAGACGGGATGGGTCAGAGAGAGGGATGGCATAAACGCAAAGGAAAGACAATCAGCATGTTGGTTTTTTATGTGACTTTATGTAAGCACACTTGCATGCAAGTTCTTTATAGCTGCTTGTTCAAGCTGTTAACTATTTCACATCACTTTCATTTTAGAAATATTAGGGGGAAAAAGGAAATTATTGAGTCTTCTGTGGTGGCGATAGCAAGATGCTAATTGAAGCTTTGGATTATTCTTTGATTCATGATCTTCACCCAAAATAGAAGTCCCAGTGTCCTCAAAAAGCTAAGAGTTGATGATTTTGTTAGAGCAGAGGAAGGGGACAAGGCAGGGGCAGTTAAAGTATTGCTTTTTTTCATTTGCAGAAGCATAAATCTCTGTACTCCAAAAGGACAGGCTCTGTGTGAGCGCATGAGAGAAAGAGAGTTAGAGTGAGTGCAAACACTAATGCATCATGGAGGACAGGTCATTCCACTGAACGCAGTTCAGCTCCTGAGTGTTTGGAGATTAGAGGCAGCAATAATTTCTGGCTGCTGTACTTTATGTTAATGTGGCAGCCCATGGTTGTATATTTCTGCTGAGATGGCCAGTTTTGTGAAGCTTAATTCTGACCGCAATGGAAACTGCAGGGGGTTCAGGTATTGGTGTTTGCCTTTTGCTGATTTAGCCAGGCAGTGAAACAAACAATTTTTTTGTTACTTAATGTTGGAATTCAGCATCTGTTTCTTCTGAGTTCTGTGGGCTAAAACAGTAAAATGAATGGGAAGGAAGCAGTAAGTTCTACCTTTCACCTTTGGGTAAATTGGCCTGTTAATGGAGGATCTAACAATCTTTACAGATCCAGTGGATGGATAGAGACATCCCTGCAGGAGTTTGCCAGTAATCCCTCAACCCTAGAGGGCTTGCAATACCATTGATTTCCCACTCCAGACTCCAGCTCTCTCCCATCATCCTGTGCATGGCAGGTAGTCTGTCCTATCAGCAGGGAGAAAAGAAGTACTGGTCAAGGTCAAAGAACATACTGTGGAAAGACAGAAATAAGTGCTTAATATTGGAAAAGTGGAGGAAGTCCAGGGGAACAAATGAAAAATGTTTTGGGAGTTTAAGGAATTATTTTTAGAGGTAGTAGTAATGTAAGAGTTAGTTTTATATTGTTTGATTAAGTGATAGCTGGGAGAAAACAGGGCAATCTACCTCTGCTAGTGTTTGAGGATCATAAATACCATGCACAGAGACAAGATATTTAGATAACTATAAGCAGAGAATAGAAAAAATTTAAGGTACGTATCGTGGAAAACTTCCTGTCACAGAGATGTGTCCTTGCACTGTCAAGCTTTGGAATCATTTCCCAAGGGACTAGAACAGAAACTCCATTTCTTGACAGGTTTTGAATTAGACTTGGAAAAATGTTACTCCATGCAGCACGTAGAATAATCTTCCTCTGGCAGCAAGATAGCATATGAAAGGAGAAAACAATGATCTTGCAGAGGAAATTATGGTCTATTGATTTATGTACAGAAGTGGCCATCAGGACACCTGATTCTTTTCTGTATTTTATCACTGATTTAGTTTATAATGCTGGGCAAGTCATTTAATCCCTCTGTGCCTCTGTGTTCCCATCTGTAAAAGGAATGTTTCATCATCTCAAGGATTTACTCCCTGAGCAACGTTTTCTGAGCTAGATGGTACTCTGGAGTGTTGTGATTATTTTCACAAATACCCATAGTCTGGAGGAAACTGGAAACTCCCTGTCTCATGTGAGTTACTGCCTTACCTCAAGACCCAAGCAGTTGGTTAAAGCATCTAGTCTTTCATCTCCTTCACTCTGTTGGATTAAAATCTGTATGGCATAGCTGATGAAAACCTTCTAGTCCACCCACAATTTTGCTGCGTTGCTTTTGTCTTTTGTGGTTCCCACTGCAAAGTCATACGAGTTTGGGAGACTAAAGAGAGAGGAAAAATCATCAGGCTGTGTCCATTTACACCCACCCAGCAAGCCCCCAACCCTTGTAGCGTGTGGCTCAAACCCAGAATGGAGCGTGACATCGAGGCATTGCCCCACTGCCTGCTCATTACAGCAGACTGGTGCCATTCCGGTTTTCCTCTAACAAGCTTGTTTCTCTGAATTACTCACTCAGTCTACTAGAAGAGGCCACTAGCAATCATGCCAATGTCATCACTTTTTTGCCCTCAAGGATCTTTCCTCGTCCCCTGGTACCGCAGTTGTTCATCCCTGTGTGCCTAGCCTGAGCTCTCTGCCATGGAAGGAGAGAGGACACTTCTCTCCACCTTGATTGAAAGCTCCTAATGCATGTTACAAATGAGATGCGATCTGTGCTGTCAAAAGTCTGGCATCCCATGCCAGGTACAGTAAATGTGTGCCTCGCTGGGGTCTCTGTAGTAGTTTCCTGGCATATTCACTGACTGGCCTGTTAGGAGATTTGGGAGTCTCAGGAAGGGTTTCTTCAGCAGGAAGCTACAACGAGACTGTAATAGTGGCCCCCAGGCAAGCAGTCAGCTAACAAACCTTTAGGGAACTTGCTGGGCTTATTTGAGAACACCTGGGGCTACTGTTTGTTTGTATAAGTAATATTCCAAACAGCAGCAAACCCAAAGATCTCATTATTCAAATCTGGGTTTACTGTTTCTTGTTTGCGTTATTTATTTATTTTAAATTATTTGCAGAGCCACTGAAGGGGCTACATTAATGAAAGGGCTGGTGTCCTCACCAAGGACCTGATGTTTTCTTTCACGTTGATGTGACTTCTCTGAGATCAGTATTATTTACCCATGCCAATTTAATTGAGAGGCCAAACAAACAGACACAGGCTATCTATAATCCTGGATATGGAATAAATCTGATGATGAAATCCAGGGACTTTCAGCCCTATTGAAAAACTCTTTGATGTATTTGAAGGAATATAAGGCCTTCTAAAAACTGTTTTCTAGAGTTTACATGTCAATTTGCTTGTATCTGCCACAAGATACTACTTTAGCCTGGAACACTGTAGTAGAAAAGTCAGAACAAAGTCAGTAGTTAGGGACCAAGGAAAATAAACTAATTTGAATATACTACGTGCCCCTTGTGAAATATCTTCTCTCTACACTGTTAAGTCTGCTCTGTGTCCAGGGAATAGTCTAAGTATTTTGCATTTTTCATATATTTTCAATTTGTAAAAGATGTCACCTGCTCTCAGAAGTAGTTTCCCAACTAGCCTGTGAGATAAATCTCTGGGGTTTTTACCCATCTTGAAAAAGAAAATGCAGAAAGGAAAAGTTAATTGATAGATGCAGGAAAAGAGCTTGGGAATCCCTGTGTTTTTGAAGTACAAGTTTAGCTGCAAGATATCCCTGCAAAAGCAGTTTTGTAGCACTTATTTCTCCATATCCTTAAAGGAAGCTTACACCTGCTGCATAGACCCAAGCTTTCTCCACAGCTCCACGTGCTCTACCACAGCCTGCTGGAGTGTGATCCTCCCACTCTGGATTATCTGACTCATACCATGAAATACTTTGTTTAATTAATAAATAAATAAAATACTAACATGCAGCAGGCTGTTCCTTGACGTAAAAATTTCTTCTCCCTTTGTTTGTGACTCAGCAATTCCCATGTAAATAATCTATCAGAACAAGTGCGCAAGATGACACAAAGGTCCAAGTAGGAGGGAGCTGAATTTGAATCTTAAACGAGAGCATTCTCTGTCTCTGTTTTAAGATTGTGTAATTGTGAATGGATGTTGATCTTGAGTCTTTCTGCCTGTCATTAGGGGTTGGGACTTCTTTATCAAAGATAACAAGCAAATAAATTCTAAAAGAGACCAGTTTGCAACCCTGACTCATCATCTCTTTCCTTCCTTACCTCCAGCCTCTGCACTTCTTGTTGACTCTTCAAGAAGGCTTCAGCAGACCTTGTGTTAGTGTTGGAATAATAGGTGTCACACTGACACCTGATACAAAATTCATGTTTTCTAATGTTTTTAATAAAGGTGCAAAGACAACTTTAAAGGTTTTGTGGGAAAATCTGTGTCAGAGCAGCAACAGTAGGAAATAAGTCTTCCAATTCTGAACTGGTAAGGTCTTTGGAGAAATAAGGGTAGAAGTAACAAAGGGGAAGGAGTGGACTGGAGCATAAGGAAAGGAGCTCACTACAAAGGGGCTGTGTATATGTTCTTTCCCTGGCACGACTTCTTGACAGCTGTGTTGTAGGTTTTGTCCAAGTGAAACTCAATGAGCAGTTCAGGGATCCTCTGTCATAGTTATGTTCTTCGAATGGTGGTGTCTTTCTTCTCTTGACAAGTAAGCAGGGTGAAAGATTTGCTGCTATCGATAAAAGTGGAGGGGCTCTGTAAGAAAGAAAATCATAGTGAATGTCATTTCTGAGACAGTTTTGATGTTTTACTTAAAACTCAACTAGACAAAGAACAAGAGAAAGGTGTTTAGAAAATAATTCTTTCAAGCTGAAGCAGCCAGTGACTAGCCATTATGTGACAGTTTACCTAATTTCATCACTAAGTATATGGTCCCTTACACACCTGCCTACCCATTACTCAAGTAGTAAAGACTTTTACAGTCTGTAATTTAGAGATGTTGTAAAGATAAGTAAGATAGAGCAAGGTGCAGTTATTCCCATTATGAGAAGAGGATCCAACAGTTTTGTAAGGATGTGTTATGTGCTTAAATTCCTTTAGAAAGCCTGGTCTTTAAAGATTTTATATGTAACAGAAGAAATCTGTGGTGTGGTAATGAGCTGAACCTGGGTTTTACAATGCATGATTTGCCAAAGGGTGTCATTGAGGCCAAGAGCTTAGCAAGATGCAGAGAGAGATGACATTTATGTAGATAATTGCTGTAACTTTGGAGATTCTTGTTAACAGGAACAGGGAAATTGGAAAGGGTACTAAACCTCATGCTTTAGATCAAGTTTAGAGATTAGGATGTTACTTTTTATGTGAGAATCTGATTGCCTCACCGCAGTTGCCTCCCTACCTCACTGCTGCCTACAGCAGAATCTCCCTGTGTGTTTGCCTCAATGTTTGGGTCTTGGCAGCTCTTGCTTCATGAGTCAGGCTGCTGCAGCACACCAGCCTCTATGTTTGCATCTCTCCCGAGGCCCAGGTTTAAGCAGATTACTAGTTGCCTACTCACTAGATTATCCTTTCCTTCTTCCTTCTCTTTTGCCTCTTGCAGGTGTTGGTTGTAATTTATTTTTTTTTCACCGTTATTACATCATTGTGCTGTTCACCTGCCTCAAAAGTGGCTTCATTGTTTTGTGTAGCTAGTGGAATATATATATATATATAGGGGAAAGAGCGTATGACAACCAATATCTTAAAATTATCCCCATTTTCCTTTTTTCCTTCCCCTTTTCTTGTTTTCCCTTCTGTATCGCATTTCTGTAGTTTTGGTTTCAGTGATCAATGTCCTTCTCCACAAAACAAAACCTCATTATAATATAACTACCCAGATGTTTGTATTTAATGTAAACAGGGATTAGTTTCTGTATTTAAAAGTTAGGTCACTGATTAAGTAACCTATGGATTTTTTAACAATCACAGTAATAGAAGTAGTTACGAAGTTACATCTGTATTTAGGAGTAATTAATCAGATTTAGAAGTAAAATCTGTATGGCTGAAGGAAACACCTTTGCTATCTTTTAGAGAAAAATAAAAACTGTTACTGGTGGGGAGAGATGTCACTGTCTTCAATTAAAAACCGAGTGATAAATTTAAGACTGAAATGAAAATAAATCAGACCTAAAAGCATTGCTGCTTCTTGGACTGTATCTGTTCCATAGATAACACAGGACATCATCTCCAGGGCTGTCAATCTGAGACATTTATGTGAGTACCAATCTCAATAAAAAATAATTAAATTGACAAAAGCTACCAGGGTGCATTATTTCAGTGTCTGGAAGCCTCTCACTTCTGCAGAGCAAGGTTCCTTTAAGCCCTTGACTGTAGGAGAAAATGCATGTGTTGGTCTCTTTCTACCTAGTCCCTATTCCTGTGCTTACTAAAACTACAGTGGAAATTCAGCATGTTAATTTTTTTTGAGAACGCCCCCCAGCTTTTCTGTAGTAGTAGCAAATGCTGTTGCTGTACGGACTGCACTCATCATGTGAAGTCCCAGATTCACGTAGAACCAAGGTACCAAAGATCAATAAGAAGGGAGTTGAAGACAGATCAGAACTCTGCTCATAGAATAGGTTCTACATAAACGCTGGCAGTTTCAGCAGCGTGAACACTTATATGTGCCTCAGCATAATAAATAGATATATATCAGAGGGTGTGACTGAAGCAGAAGCAAGGGTTTTTAAACCTTCTGCATGACCAGACTGCCTCTTTGTATGTCCCAATCTGTTGAACGGTGTAAGTCATAGCCTCTTAGTAATAATAATGAGTAACTTCTTCCAGAGTTTATGGAGCAAAATGCATTTGTAGGCTGATTTTTCAGGCGTTGAAGCTAGTGCAGATGAGCAGAACAGGTGTAGCTGTAATGATTCCATAGATGAGTAGAAAACTGGAAAGCAAAGTCAAAGGTAGCTTTTTATAATTGTTGTATGTAGGACTGAATTGAAAAGGCTGTTTTTATAGTTTGCTGATTGAAATAGAAAATGGAGTGCTGGAAAGTGTCAAGCACTTTTCTTTTCTTTTCTTCCCATTGTAATTAAATTACGCTTTAATGTATTTCTATATGTGATAGAGCAACTGCTTAGTTGCTATTTTTACTGACTTTTTAAAATTTAGGAAAATTTGAAATGGAGAGTTTCACTTTTGTATGAAGCTGTAAAGGCTCTCTTTTGAAACACTATGTAGCCTTTTTTAGATTGTACTTGACATTATTATTTTGGCTGGAGGAGTTTGAATGTGATTCTCATTTGGAGTAGCTCCATTAGATTGCATATGCATTTTTGGGGGTGAATGAAATACACAATTAAATTTTGGGTACCTGTGTTATGGATTATTATATGAATGGAAACTTTCTTTGTAGGAGAATGGAAAACGTAGAGGTATGCAACCTGTTTTCATTCTCTGTGTGTTCAGAAAACTCTTCCTGTGATTGATGTCTCCTCCTCTCTCAGCCTTCTGAGGAAAGGAATCTAATCAGGTTATTGCATTTAGAATGGACAAAACCCAAGAAGAATTAAAAGCATTAGCAGAACAATGAAGTGAAAGCTACAGTCGGAGAAGGATCATTGTTAGGGAGAAGCCACAACTGCTCTGTAGAGCATGGTACTGCTTTCCCAGTCAGACATTAGGGGGACAGATGATATTGTAGTAAAGGAAGATTTTCCTTGGACATCTCAGATGATACTAATTGGGACGCAAAATCTTTCCACCTCTCCTGCTCTCTGGGGATTCATACAAACCCTGTATGAAGTCATTTTCTCTATACTTATGTCCAAAACTGGGGTATTTCAAAGGTACCTAAGAGAACTGAAATTACATAATACTACCAATATGTATTCTAAAAGGAAAGAGCTGTTCAGGAAGTGAGATTGGGAGTCTTATTATGAAATTACCTTTCTGGATATTGCTCTGACAACCAGTGTTGAAAAAGTCCTAGCCAACTTCCTTGTGAGTTGGTGGGTCTCAATCTACTTGAACAAAAGGCACAACTCTAATCATGAAGCTCAGGAGCACAACTGACTCCCTTTTGGGAATCTTAGCAGCTGGAATAATTAAGCAGTGAGGAAAATTAAGCTGACTTGATGTGAATTAATCAGAGTAACTTTTCAAGTTTTAATGTACACCCCCATCAGTACCAAAAAAGGCCCTGCCTACTGGCCACAGTGCTCATCTCCAACCCACACATGTGCTGAGAGACACTGGAGCTGATTACGATCTGTATGAATATTATTTTTAATGGTTATAATAGTCCACTTCTGAATAATCATTAAATGCACTTTTTTTTTTTGTATTAAAAAACCAAACTAGAATATATGCAGATGACTAAAATATCAACAGTTCCTTTCGTCCTACGCAGAACTATTATGCTCAAACATTTCCAGTGAAAGCGTCTGCAGCAGATCACAAGCAGAATTTAACTGTTCAGTTGTCTGATGTTCAGATTCCTCTGTTCATTGTTTTGCAGCTCAGGGAGTGGGTTGCCAAGGTAAAATTCTCAAAAGCTCATTAACTTGCCTTGGAATAATTGAAGACAACTTCTCTGGATGGCCCAAGCATACATGTATGACACTAATCCACGTTGCCTGTAGAATTTTCTATCAGCCCATCACCTTTGTTTCTGAGCACCTCTGGGGTTGATGCGTTTTGGCATTCTTCCTGGTCTTCAGGGCTGCAGAGATCAGGAAAATGAAAGGAAGCTGCTAAGTTGAGAAGAAAAACCAGAATATGAAATGTGCCTCAGAATGGGGTCTGTTGTATGATTTAGGAAAGAGGGGAAAGGGAAGGAGGGTCTGGTTGAAGATGGTACTATGGCTCTGTATTTCCTCTAGTGTGTGTCACCCATTGACTCGCTAGTTGGTGGAGTGCTTTTACATCTAGAATTGTTTATCGTCCACATTTTAGAGACAATTTAAGGAGGTTCACTTTTTGGCTCTAGCAGTGAAAGCCTGTGCTTTTCACACGCTTGGGTTTTAGCAGAAGATTTTATTATGTGTCATTCAGAAATAGTTACAGAAAGGGTTTAGAGCTGTTGAGGTGGTTTTTTAGTCTTAAGTATGTTCCTTTTGTGTGTTTTGCACATTTTACTTGAAGCAAATCTCTCTGAAAGCAAGTGTGTTTATACATTCCTGGAAAGGAGGCTCGGTCTTTTCTTCTCCACCCAGATGTACCACTGCAGCTATGCCAGAGGCTGATGCAAGCTGATCTGGGTTAGCTGCTCAGTGCCAGAGCTTGGGCAGTAGTATCTTACAATCAGCTGGAGTAAAGAAGCCACGAGGGAGTCACTCTCTGTGAAATCCATTGAATGAGGTACCTCTGCAGGTCCTTAGTTCTCTGTTGCTCTTGTTATTCCCCCTCTGTATTTCCTGCTTCAAAATGGGATGCCTCCAAAACTGACCATCCTGTTTGGTTCCACCAGGCTGACCCCAGATGCAGGCTCATTAAGCCCCAGCTTGCTTATTGTTTGTGTTCTCAAGACTAATGTAAGTCGAGGGAGAGATAGCGCTTGGCTTTGGCTCGGAATGCTGAACAAACAGCCGAATGGTTTCTAACTAACTCATTTAAAAGAAGAAAAGCAAACTCTGTTTTTATGTTAGCTTACTCTAGTAGCAGTTTCTCCAGGGCATTTGTCTCTGTTGGGTGGAAATACAGAAGAAAGATGAGTACAGTTAGGAGATTTGGTGTCCATACTTTCAGGCATTTGATAGAGATACTGGAGTGGAATAGGAATCCCTGACCAATTCAGACCTGCAGAGAGAGAACCATCCATTTCCTGTGCCACGCGTGACCAGTTAAGGCCAGAATGTGGCAAAACTCTGCATCCTGGTTTGAGGTAAAACAGAGCCAATTTTCTGTTCAGTAATTTTATTTTGCAGCTAAGCCTCTTGTAACTGACTGAGCTCTCTGAAATTAACAGCATATTGTTCAGACAGTGTTCGCTCCCAGAGAGATAAGACCTGATTGTTTCTAATTTATACCAAGGAATAGTACCTAGATGCAGTTCCAAACTGTTGAAATAAACTGTTTGATGCAGTTCCAAACTGTTGAGGAAGATGTTGCAAACTTCTGCCAGTTTTAACAAAATATTCCAGAAAAAAACCCAAACATTAATTTATCCAGCTTCTTGCTGTTGCAGCTTTGCTTTATTTTGGGTCCCCTCTTAGGGACAGACAGTTGAGTCATGCTGAGGGTTAACCATAACAGGTTAGGAGGAAGAACAGGGTTCTCAAACTGGCCATCTCTCACCTTGAATGGGAGCGTTAGCATGAGCTAGTTGTTTGTCAGTGGAGGAAGGATCGAAGGGAAAGGAGAATTGGTGTCAATGGTAGGCATTGAAAAGGACTTTCTCTCCATGGTGCAAAGTGAGTCCAAAGTGCTCAGGGTATCTGGCAGCAGGCAGTGGAGGTGATTGTTGCAAATCTAGAGATGAAGTGTTGAGACAGAGTCTTGGACTTGGGAGAGACAGGATGAGGGAACATCTCATCATAGGGTTGCTGAAGGGGGAGGAGTTCAGATATGGAAAGTGGGAAAATGAGCGAAGGATATCAGAGCAGCAGTATCTTGAAGATTTAGTGATACATCAGATTTTGGTAGCATATTGAGCTAACTGTGAAAGAAAAACAAAAGATATGTATCTGAAACTATGGCCTTTGCTCAGCAGGGTCACCTTGTCTCTGCATGCAGTGGCAATGTTTCAATGTGCCTCTAAGACTTGTCCTACCTTCCAGTGTACATGTTTTACTACTGGAAGATTGCACCTATGTAATTGTGCCTTCTCTAAAGACATAAGACCCTCTCATCCTTTTCCCTGCATGCATGTCTCTTACTTTTGCTACAAATACATTGTTCAGAAATGGAAAACTTGTTTATACTGCTCTAGAAATCAGTGGGACCTCTACAGGTTTTCAGTTGCTTTTTCAATTCTTCTTTATTTTCATTTATATGTCCTTAGTGATGAGATTCTTACCCTCTGAGAAATGATACTGTTACTTTGGATTTGTGATCTAGGTTGGAGGTTCTGAGACAAACAATATGAAGAATTAATAATAATTCCACAGCGTCTTCTTACTTTCCTGAAGAATTCCATGCTCTTCAGTCTAAATGTTTCTGGTTTTAATTTGTTTTTGATCTTTCTGCGTAGGTTCTTGCATCTTTCCTGTGCATCTCATATTTCTAGATTTTTGTTTCTCAGTCAGCATTTGTCCAGGATTTTCATATTCAAATTTGAAACTGTCTTCCTAAATCAGTCTAAGACAAGCACAGATTTTCTCCAGTCTATTCCTGTGTAGCCTTGCCAAATGGAGCTTTGCAATATTTGGTAGGCAGTCTGAAGAAAAATTAAGAAGGAAATGTCAGAACCTAGCCCACTAACAAAGTAAAAATGAATGATCAGTCCTTTAGATACTTTCCCAATCTTTTGTGTGTTGCAAAACAAAACAAATCAGGTTAGAATTCTGTGGGGAAATCAGGCTTTTGTGTAAGACTTAAAAAATTTACTCCTTTCTGAGTTCTACCTACATGAATTCTCTTTCAATACACTTTCTTTCTCTGTGTGCAACATATAACTGCATATTTATTTACAATATATATGCAGTATATTGTATATAGTACTTTTGTCCCATTCTTATGTTTGGATCATAAGTTGTAGTTCATCCACAAGCTGAGTCATTCTGTCTAAAGCATGGGATAATTTTAATGATACCTATGTTGTAAATTTATTTCAATGTAGAATAAGCTCTTAGACAGTGTCAGTAGAACTCTAAATTAAACGCTTGTGAACTGTGCACTGCTTCTGGTTGCCTAACATTCTGATATAACATTTTCCTACCGTGCTGTTTCTGGGAATGTGTTTTGTCTTTGTGGAAGTCCCTTGTAAAGCTTTATGATCAGTATTTTCTCTGTCATCATGGCACAAAACATTATGGCTGGGTAGTCGCAAAATACAGCAAAAGAAAGAATATTGTCTGCAGGGGAATTTTGTGTAGCCAAAAACATATTTACCCAAAGAGGATTTTAGTTAGATCACTGAAATTCTTGCACTATGCTTATGCCAGATCACATGTATAGGACTTAATGTCTTGTGGTGGCTATGATCAGTTATTAGCGCTGTTTTCAGGACTGCTCTAGCTGCCTCTGGAATTTTTTCCTCAAAAAGTTCTCTACTGGTAGGGTGCATCACAGACCTCTTCAAATCCCATTTATTTTGACTTCTGTTTTCAAAAGAGTATCTTCAGCAGTCATGCATGTAAGGACGTTTGGGTTCCCATTTGCATTGTGGTGGTCCTGCACATCCTTGTCTCTCATCCTTTTCTCCATCTCCTTGTCTGAACCTTCATATTTTTCCCTCAGGCCTCATTTCCTTGTAAATCCAGAGTGGCATGCAGGTTGGAAGCCCCTGCGGCTTTAAATCCCAAGCCAAGTCTGAGTGAGAAAGACAAATGTTGCTCCCACACTCTCACTTGCAACCACTGCTTTGAATTTGTAGATGGGACCTTCTCTTTTCTTGTAGAGTATTATCACCTTTGACTCCCTTGCAAACCCCAGCATCTTTGCCTTTGCTGACCCTAGAGGCATATGCAGTTGTATGCATCTGAAGTGTCAAACTGCTCAGTTTCTGGTTCTCTCTGTCAAGATGTACGATAAGCACTCAAAAGACTCTTGACTTTGTCTGTATTGAATCTAATTTAGAAAAAGAAAAAAAAATCACAAGAATTCAATTATTTGGGGAATAAAAATATTACTTTATTTTTTGTTTTCTCTCCTTCAGCAAGCTTTGTAGTTGGACACATGGTTACTAAGAGAATACAGCTGGAGCAATATAAAAATAGTTTCAATTAAAAAGATGTGAAAAATATATAAAAGTAGCACAAACGTTCATTTTTCTTAATAAAAGTGTGAAATTTACAGAGACCAGGATAGTGCAGTTGGGTATAGGGTTTTTGTTGCTAGTCAGTTGATATGACCTTCATGAATCACTCTGGGCTTTTCTAGTTATGAATAATACCCATATTGTAGTAATAAAACCTATATACCATACCCCACAATATTTTGTTGTCTTTCCATAATTAAATTATAAACTTCACTTAAAATATTCTGAAAATTGCTCCATCTGGACTCTTTTACCAGAGTAGCTGGAAATGATTCAGTATCTACAAGGGTTTCATAACACCGAAGTAAGGAGATGCAGTCCCACCCCTATGTTACCAGGAAAGAGTGGAGCCGTAGGGGTCCAGTGACTTTCCCAATGTCACGTACAAAGTCAGAGGCAGATCTGTGTGCTGGGCAGGCAGCCTAATGACTGAGACATCCCTCGACCCAGTGGCGTTTGTGACCCAGATGAATGAGTTTGGTGCATCTGGCAAAACTTAAGCCCTGTTTCTGCTGGGTACTTCTGTAATGTTTGGCTGCCTTGCAGATATTTTGCCTCTGTACACATCTGGAAAGCTGGCAGGTGTGCGAGCATGGGCACTGTGGCTTTCTAGAACAGATTTCAACCAGCAGTTCAGGTTTCAGTGAGCTGTGCGTTATAATACCCTTGCAGCACTGAGCTCGGTTACCAGCAGTAGCTGCAGCAAATTTGCAGAGAGCTTCGGATAATGGAAATCTGCCATAAGCTGTGCTGTCAGTAGGTAGAAAAGGTCAGCTGTGTATTCTGTTGGAGAAAGAAAATTGTGGTAAAGGTCAGAAGGATTAAGGCATTTTAACTCTGCCTCAATCTGCCAGTTCCTCTGGTTCTTTACTGCGGTGCATGTTTTATGGAGTGCAATATCTAATTAGAAAGCTGAGAAAGCCAACAATGAAAGCCCGTCTCCAACTTTTATCTTTAGCCCTTCAAGCTGGGATTAAGTTAAGGAGGGAAAGGAGGTTTTAACTACTACCGCCTCTCCTCCCTCCAAAAAAAAGTAACCTATGGAGCACAGTGTGATTCCAATAACCTAAGTGATGTTAATCTGAAGTGAAACACACTTTGTTATTGAATACAGCCCTCTATAATTGAATGCTGAAATCACAGCACTGTCTTTATTCTATAGTGTGCTTTAGGCTTTTCTTGAGAGCCAGTGGATTTATTTTTACTTTCTTGTAAGTAATGTCCGTAAGATGTGCTGGTTTTTATTAATTACGTATCTTTAATAAATGGAAGAAGACACTAAGATGCAAGGTTATAATATAACAAATCAGTGCATATTTGCAGGGGATTCCCAGTGAAGCTGCGTATTTGAAATCTAAGGAAAGCCTCTGTATTTCTGTACATAATGAGCCTCTGAAACTCACTGCTGTGCAGTGTTGAGAATCTTAACTGTGTTAGAAATGGTAAGTGCGTTAGAAACGTTAGTGAAATGCTGTATGTAAGTAATGAGCGATCTCTCTGTGATGGAAGTTGGCTAGAAAGCCTTATAAGAAATACAAAATCCAATACTCCGGAATATAAACAAACTGTCAAGTAAGAAGGAGATATATAGTTAGACCAGGTATTTAGGAGCTACCTACCAAAACTATTCTTGTATTCGAATATCTGTTACCATTAACTCCAAAGCACATTCTTGGTAATATTGCGGACAGCTAAGTGTTCATTTTTTTCCCCTCTGCATTTCTCAGGAATTGCATATTCACAGTGGTACAAGCATGAGGCAGAATTGAACACCGTATATTAGCAAAGCATATTTCCAAAGCTTAACCAAAATTTCAAACCACTTGTTTTCAATATTTACTAGCTTTGGTCTGCTAAGAGTTGCCTGTGCGCTTGCTGGCATTGATATTAGCAAAAAGATCTTTCTGTTTTCTTTTTTTTTTTTTAAATAATTTTATAATTACTAAATATTGAAGCTCATGATGTGTGTCTCTTCCTACTGTAGCTATCTGTCTCTGAAGAGGCAGTTGGCACTTTCAGTGTGCAGTGGGAAAGGCGGAGCATTTATTAGTATAAAGAGATTGCGGTGAAGAGCTCAAGTCCATGGTGACCAAGACAGCTGCAAGCCACTGTCTGTTAACAACAGCAGAGATACCTGCACCAGCAGAGAGAACTGTAAGAACTAATGAAAGGAGAAAATGAATTAAGCTCACAGTTTAAAGCTGATGGTGTAGACCTTAGGGACCAGCAGATGCTTTGCTTAGCAAGGAAAATCTTTGTTTATTAAAATAAAAAGATGGAAATATATATGGCAGAGAAATCTGAACCTTTGTCTAATGTTTTCCTGTGCTCCCCATTACACCTACTGCTTCTCCCATTGAGTCTTGTAGGAACGTTCCTACGCAACTTTTGCTGGCTTTCTCCTGAGTGGAAATCTGCAAAATGAAGCCCAGGGTTTTGAATACAAATACTTGCTGTGAAATAGCTGGACCTGGCATTGCTATGTGAATGATGGCATCCTGGGAAGTCGTGAAATGCAGAGCTTTCAACATTCAGAGGCAGCTTGATCTTCCTACACTGAGAGCCATCGAGAGCAACTCCTCTACCCATGATGGATAGGAGCCATTCAGCAGAATCTTGAGCTGTGCATGCTTTCCTTCCTTTGACCCACTGCTAGGTCTGAGCTCCAGCCAGTTAAGACTAAACCCAGTCTTCCTGCTTTATTCATACTTCCATTAATCTCTTGCACTGATTGTTGTGACTTTCTTCCTTTGGATTTCTTTGAGTGCAGTTCATTCAAGTGGCTGCTGGGGTAACAACCTGCAGCCGTTTCTGTATTTGTGCCTATCTTGGTCTCCTCACATTTCTTTCTGAACTGCCAGTCGTTTCACATTTTGTGCTCAAATAGTATCACTTGTCATCCAAAGCACTGCAAAATTCTTTTCTTCCTTCTATTTCTGCATAAGTGCTTCCTGTGATTCCTGTCCAGCTCTCATCAGACTCCAGTATTATCATATCTTTTTTCACTCTTCTGTTGTTACCTCTTTAATAGCTATTTGGCATGAATTCCATGCTCTGCCCTGTCTTTTTTACATGTCCAAAACAACACTTTCAGCTCGTTCAAGTATTTCCTGCAGGGTCCTTCCCATACACCATTTTTCCTGAGTAAATCAGTGGGAAAAAGAGAACTGTAGCAACTGGTAGAGAAGGGAAGTTTCTGGACAAAAAGTAGTTTAGAGCCCACTTATCTTCTCATTTATTATACCTTAGGAATTTATTTCTAGATCGTGAGTCATGGGGCTATGTAGCAGATGAAAAAGAATTTCTGCTATAAAGAGCTCAGTGTTGCTACCTTTGCATTCGAGTATTTTTGACTCATGTGAGTTAAGGGTAAGTTTCAAGGGTCTTTGCTGACAAATATGCATTTGGAATTGCATTTGACCTGGTTAGTGAGTAAATAGGATGGTCTGGAAGCCATGTAAGTGATTCTGTGTTCAAACAAATGATTATAGCTTCTCAGCAGCTCTTCAGCTACTGGGAAGAAGTTGGATCAGTGAGTAAGCAAGAAGTCCCTCCACGCTTTGGATTCATGCATAGCCATATGCTACGGCAGAGCTAGCTCTATTGAAATGTAAGGGGCTTATGTGGGTAGCTCACAGAGGAATGTGGACACCAGATGGGTTGGTGGGGTATGGGATTGACTGTGGCTCCTGGCAGGAGTCATGCCTGGATGCTCTGTAGGGGGTTAAGCTAAACTGCACGTGGTTGTGGGTGATCTAGTAGGTGTATTGTTCTCTGGGAGATAATGTTGAAACAATGCATTTAAATGTCTTGGCCAGTTTGGATTCATTTCCGATGTTAATTTCCCCTTACTGTGTCTTTGGATATAGCTATTTTGTTTTATTTCTGACTATGAACTCTTGGATAATGTTGTTTCTGTGCCATTGGATGGTGGTTGTACCCGTCCCAGAAGTGGTCATATTTTATTGTTAAGTGAAGGAATTTGTGGTCAGGTTCCTACTTGTTCGAGATAATGACAACTCTATTATGAGCAGAATAAGGCCATTTTAGGACATCTGAGAATTTTGCCCTTTGTAAGCATACAGACAGCATCCATTAAAAAAGAAAACATGGTAGGTATATGGAGAACCATTTGGATAAAAAGAAGCTATGAAGTATGGTTGCTTTCACTGCAGTTTTAGTAAGATGTTGCCAGATATGATGAATGACCTCATATTCAAGATAATTTTGTGTGATTCTAATGCGCCCATTCATCAGAGAGTGCTTTCCAGCTGTGTGGGACACTATAGTTGTGTACAGGTGCAGTGTGTAGAATATGTTGTCTTTGCTGCTGTGTAAGTGCTGAAGCTACAGGATGCAGCAATTATTTAAAAATGCTGCTGAAAATGAATAAGAGAAGTACCCTGAAGACCTTGATTCATACTGAGAATTTTGTTCCAGAGTATTTAATGGAGATAATGTCATGATTTTGGATTTGGGGGAAGCAGAGAAACCGTATCAATGCCTTAAAATCAAATATTCTCAGTATTTGCTATTTTGTTGATGAACATTTCCTTAGTGTACTTTTGCCTTTAAATATTGTCTATCATTTTATTCTGCTTCTGCCACATCTAGCACGGGGACACCACTTCACTACTGGGATACCAGCACACCAAGCAGTTGTGTGTCTGTAATTTCCCTAAGCTGAAGGACCTGACATCAGTTTCAAAAGATGTTACTGAATTCTACTTGGTAACATTAAAGTAAACAGATATACCCTGTTCACATGTTTAATAATTGTGATTGGCATTGATAAAGGATGATGTCTATTTCCCTTGCATTACATTAATTTAAACATGGAAATAGGTGGCCATGGGAAGATCACTCTGACAGAGAGGGAGCTCTTTTTTTTTTTTTTAATTTTGCCTAATGCAAGCTTACATTAATTCTGTTCTTTCTTCTGCTGGAGACTGCAGGTAATGTGGGCCAGGTAAGCTGCCACAGCTGTTTGCTTGGTGCTTTTGGCAGCCACTGTAATCTGCTGCCATAAATACCACCAGGAAATTGGTGAAGATTGGCAGTGGCTACATTTGTGATCCTGCTCTGGGCTGGGCAGTGCACTTTTCAGCTGCTACTGAAAATCTGGGCCAATTAGTACTGTATGTTTTTGAGAATGTCATATATTTGTGATGGATTATAGCAGGACTTGAATGGTTAATAATATTTTACAGTCAAGAATATAAATGCCTAAACTTAGGCTCTTGAATCTGTTTTCAAGCACCTAAAGATGTGGCCTGATTTTCAAGTTTTGAGCATTTTACAGCTCTTGGCAATTTCAGCATTTCTGAGAATGAGGCCACTTCTGTAGAAGCTTAAATATGGATTTTGGAATGCCTAACTTTGGACATCTATTTTTGAAAATCTTGGGCTACATTTGTGGAGAAAAATCTTAATCATGAAAAGATTCCCGTAAGATTCTCCTTGTGCAGGTGCACGCACATGTACACGTGTGCAAGGATAAATACTTGGCACCACGGGTAAGTTCTCATTGCTAGTCCTATCCTGACTGTGCTGGATATTAAGTCAGTCCTCCCCAGCAGCCCCTGTCCCCAAAGTAATGAATAGCTGTGATTCTGGGGCTGTCATCAGTGGATGTGGCATCCTTTGGGCTTCTGGCTTTTGTTGTTAGGCCTGTGGATAAGTGATGAGAGAATTAGAGCCAGGAAATGGGAATGTCATTTTAGTAAGTGTTCATTAGCTTTTGCTTAACTAACACTGTTATTAAGGATCTTGCTTGCCAAGTCCATTGAACACCCAAATCATTTGCTAGCTGTTTACTTACTGTACTGCCACGAGGAAATCATTATACTCAAACATGCAAAGTGCTCCTGTTTTGAGGCAGCAACAGCCCAAATGAAATCTCTCTCAGGAAGAAAATGAGACAGAGTTGTGGTGTTTAAATCTACGTGCCCTCCCTCAAATGTTAAAGTAAGAATCCCATGACTTTTGAAGAGCTGATTTATTTAACTGGGAGCTGCACCCTGTGGGGAGCTTTGAGAGGAAAAATAAGGATTCCTCTGTCTTTGAGATGCGCATCTGTTAAAACCTTAGTTGATATTTTGAGGCTCTGCATTTTGGTTCAGATACTGTTAGAACTCTTCTGAGTGTTCGTACTATATGTGGGTCAAATTGTCAAAATCTCTCCAAGATTTAAAAAATCCCGAGTATTTTCTTTTTAAATTCCCATCCTCCTGGAAGCAGTCTTTCTGTAATTTGCATTTAAAAGAAATAGATGGCAAAGCTTCTACATCATCAATTTCATTCTGAAATAGAAACTACTGTGATTTTTTCCAATTCGACGGGCTGTCTGTAACTCCAGAAAATATACACAATTTTTGACAAGGAAGAAGTATTTTTGAATCTAAGGTGTTCCCTGATGGCATAGCTCTACAAGTAGCTAAGTGTCTGTAAAGCCATGGGAGCAGCCTTGTTCTTCTTTGTCCCCCAAGCCAGGGGTTTTACCAGATGTGGCTGTTCTTCTTTCTTAAATGAGTGCATATCAACAATAAGGTAGCAACGTCTACAAAGCTCTCACTAGAAGAAAAAATCTGCGATGTATACAGCATAAATGAGTGTGTATGTAACAAAATGACCTGTAACAACATTCTCCTAGTATGTTGTCCTTCTAACCCTAACTAATGCAACATGTGCTCCAACATATATCTGTTGCTGTTATTCCCTGTGCTCTAAACTCTTTCCTCCTCATCGTTGCTGGGTTTTTGTTGCATTGTTGCTGCAAACCTCTTATTTGAAGAGGAGGAGGGGCAGGAGCTTGTGTGCAGCACTGCTGTTTAGATTGAACCCGGTAAGTTTGCCTGCATCATCATTTTCACCTTTCGTGGGGGAGTGTCTTAGGTTTCTTCCGTTCACCTGAGGTTCTGACATGGCCTCCTCTTAAATCAAGCTTGAAAGGAAATTGATTGAAAAGAAAACACCATTATGGGAAAACAATTTATTCCCTTCCCCTTGACAGAAGGCAGAGTTTTGTCTATACTGTGGAATAAATATTAGCTGGCTGTTTGCTTTAAGGAAAGTGGAAGCTACTCATTCCCCTGTGATGGCTTTGGTCATTATTTGGAATAGGATTTTTCTTCTACTCTGGACAGTCATTTCATGTCAAGACCACACAGTAAGCATCAGATACCCCATGCCCTGCTGAATACCCACCTGTTTTTTTCTCTTGCATGTGCAAACACACAAATGCACCTACATGTATGTAGGTACCTACAATAGGGAAAAATATTTTCCAAGCAGTTTTTTTGCAACCATATGCAGAGGGAACATGGAAATACTTATCAGGTAGGAAGGAAATCCAAGCAATGCCTTTTTCCTACCATGTGAAAATTTTGGAGGGACTAGTATACTCAGAGCCCAAACAGCTCAAAGTGCTTGATGTACACATATTAACAGTTCCACAAATCCAGTACATTTTCCCAGTAACATTTTCCTCCCTGTCTTTGAGCAGTGACTCTATTTGTAGGTTGTGTGTCCTGGAATGTTTCTGCTGGGTGGCTCTGCTGTAATTCTCCTAGCTGTTTGCAGAGTATCATTGGTAATTTCTGTGTAAATTTGCTCAGGGTAGCAATTGAGCAGCTTTCTGTTGACAAATGAAGGAACACCTTAATAGCAGAGAGGATGCTTAGGTCTCTTTGGAGGGAGCTGAAGTGGCATCTTGAAGGTCATAGGAAAATCCAGTTACTGTAATGTGGCTAAGGGGGAGCCCACTCTGGAACATCCTGCTTGAATTGGTGTTGCTGTTTCGCAGCGAGGTCTCTGCTCTGCCAGCTTTGCAAGATGGTCACTAGAGTGAACTTTTCAGTCTGCCATGATGCTTTAAAATAGCAATGATGATCAGCTGGAGGAAAAAAGAAAAAAAGAGAAAAAAAAGGGAAAAAAAAAAGGAGAGATTGGTGGAGTTTGAACTTTTTTGCTTCCTGAAATTAATTCAGGGAGAAAGGCTGGGAAGACTCATTATAAACAGAAGTTTCAGTGGAACAAGGACGGTTTCACCCATGACCTTCAGCCCTGAATCTCCTTAGAGCAGAGTGACTGACTTGCTTCAAGTGTGAAATTGCAGTAGGACAGATATGTGTATTTACTCTTCAGCATTATCTCTGTAGATTTTGCACATCAGCTGACAATAGCATGCGTGTCCTTGTCTTTTGCTTTGTTTGACTGAGAAAATTTGTATTATTTTTATTTGCTTCTTGTGAACTTGGTTTGGTTTTGCCCTTCTTGGCTCTTAGGTGTACCTCATCGAGCTGTCTTTGGAACAATCACAAAAAATCCGTGGTTGAAGTTATAAAGACTTTACAATAGAGTGAGGACTGAGTAAGCTAGAGGTCAAGGAAAGAAACAGAAAATAATTTAAATGTGTTGGAAGATGGAAGTTTATAAATTGGATCTGAGTTTTACTTTCTCCCAATGTGGATGGCTTTCTTGCACATGTGTTCTCCTGGAAGGCAACTCCTAGATATTCAGGCATAACCACAGATAGAGATATCTGTAAGAAATTGCCCGGAAAAATATTTTGCGTTTTTCCTCTGCTGTTGCCAAAATCATTAATGGACAGATGAGAAAACAGCTTATCTTTATGGGGACGTTCGGGTCTGAGTGGAGTCCCCATGTGTCTGTATGCAACATTCCAGTTGCTGCTTCAACCACATCTAAGTGAAATGTGCTCAGATGCATATCAGTGCACAGAAATAAGGACAGGAAATGACAGAATTTTTAATGTGAATTAATACTTGCTTATCAGGTCTTTTTTTGGTCACTCGTAAATTCCTCTCTCAGCATCAGGGTCCAATGTGTTAGACATTGTGTGAATTTATATGACAGCATGACTTATTCCTTTAGGAACTTCCAGTCAAATGTAAGAATCATGGAATTGTCAGTTGGAAGGGACCTCTAGGGATCATCTAGTCCAACTCCCCTGCCAAAGCAGGATTGCCCAGAGCACATCACTCAGGGCTGCATCCAGGCAGGTCTTGAAGGTCTCCAGAGAAGGGGACTCCACAACCTCCCTGGGCAGCCTGTTCCAGGGCTCTGTCACCCGCACCCTAAAGAAGATTCTCTTCATATTTGAATGAAACTTCCTGTGTTCCAACTTGTGCCTATTGGCCCTCATCCTGTCACTGGGAACCACCAGGAAGAGTCTGGCTCCACCCTCCTTCAACCCACCCTTCAGATACTTAAAAGCATTAATAAGGACTCCCCTCAGCCTTCTCTTCTCCAGGCTAAAGAGTCCCAGCTCTCTCACCCTTTCCTCATTAGAGAGATGCTCCAATCCCTCCATCATCTTTGTTGCCCTATGCTGGACTCTCTCCAGCAGATACTAGATGCAGTATTCTAGTTGTGGCCTCACCAGTGCAGAGTAGAGGGGGAGAATGACCTCCCTCGGCTTACTGGCCACACTTCCCTATGCAGCCCAGGATTCCACTGGTCCTCTTGGTGACAAGGGCACATTGCTGGCTCATGGAGACTTTACTATCTACCAACACCCCCAGATTCTTCTCCTCAGAAGTGCTTTCAAGCAGGTCCATCCCTAACCTATACTGGTGCCTGGAATTCTTCCTGCCCAGGTGCAGTACCCTACACTTGCCTGTGTTGAACCTCATTAGGGTCTTCTCTGTCCAGGTCTCCAACTTGTCCAGGTCATGCTGGATGGCAGCACAGCCTTTGGAGTGTCAAAACACTCCAAAAAACCCAACAAAAAGAACACAACAAACAGGAAAAAAAGGAGAGTGAGAAAAATTGTGATAAATACAGATATAGAGATAAACAATATGAACAAATGGAAAGTTCCAAATGAGTTGTGTTTATTTATTACGTGCTTGATGAAACAAGATAATGAATCTGAATCTTGTACAGACTCCAGAACAGGCATGCAAATAAAATAGGAGCATTTTATAACCAACAAGTAAAATGAACAAGAAAGTTTTTCTGCTGAAAAGCTTGAAAAACGCTCAGTGTCTTCTCATGTAGACCACTTCTTTTACCCCAACATGTAATCCAAATAACTGATAGGAGAGAGACAGAAAGCCAGAAAGCTCAGCGTTCTTACTAATGAGCTGCCAAAATACAGCCTCAACCTCAGCTTTGCAGTCGGTGATCCTAATGTGGCACTGTGCTTCTGGGATATGTTTAACTCAATTAGCTTAACAAAAGAAACACGAAAGAGTGAAATGTCTGTATTCTAATTCAGTATAAAGCAAACAGACAATAGACTGTTTAACCGGTTAAATCATTCATGTAAAGGCATTTTGAAACGGATAATGTAACAAAGAGAAAAATTAATCAGTTGAACTATCATTTCACCTCTTTTAACTCATGTTCATTCTTGTCAGAGTCCATGAAAGTGCAAACACACAACTCAACTGAGCAAATATGTCTTTGTAGATGTGTGGTTTGGCTAGGAGGAAATGAGAACTGAACTACACTTTGAGCAGAAAAAAAAGAAAGGTAGGAAATTAAAAAAAAAAAAAAAAATCCAAACCCCAAACCAAATCCAAAGCTGAGATCTGAAGAAAAAAAAAGAAAAAAAAAAAGAGAAAAAAAAAAAAGAGGGGATTATTATTGCATCTTGCACAGAACTAGGAGGTACCTTAAATTTTCTCAAGCAGTCTGTCACAGAACCAAGAGGGGATCCAATGAAGTTTGGAGAGTGTTTTGAAATATCTTGCTGGTATGCATGTGACCATGATCCTAACTTGACAGAGACTGTTGTGCCCAGCTGTGTTGTCAAAAGGTCTGAATTACTACCAACAGTCAATGAAGATTCAGCTCCAGTTCCCACAGCACATTTTGAAAACGTGGATGGTATCATGATTTTCCAAAAGTCCAACCCAACAAACTGACAAGTGGCCATGACTACTGCAGTGAACCAAAATTTTTGATAACTGTCATCAGTACGTTCCTCACAATTCTAAGGCTGCATAAGTCTTCAGGTGGCAGTACAGACCTCATGTGCAGGCTGAGCTAGTCATGATTTGGTTTTGGCTTTCCTGTATTCTTATTGCTGCAGATTTGTATGACCAGAGTTTCAAAGCATTTATCTCGCTAGGGATCGTCTCTTGATTTCTCAGAAAAGGAGGAAAAAGGGTGTGTCTTATTTCACAACTATTGATAGTGAATGTTAAGGTAGATTTGTCCTAAACATCTGAATTTTTCCATGGTCATCCTGATTCCAAAGGGGTGAACCCACGTAACGATTGTATATGCCTCTTAGTTGGTTCAGTGAAATGATGCCAAAATTGTGGCATCCATGCTTTTGATAGTGACAGGCTGCAGTTGTGATTTTATTGTGAACTTATATCTTGGTAGTGAACTGAACACTGAAACATGTTATCCCTTGTATGTACAGACAGGGCTAAACTTAGTCCTTATAGTGTCACAGTGGGCGTGGCTTGGATCCCAGTCTGCATGTCTTTTGGTGACCCTTCTACAAAGGATGAATAAGCTTTAAGTGCTTCTGCTAGTATCTGTTGTCATACAGTGCAATGCCAGCACCTAGATAGTACAAAACAAGGCACGTTAGAAATGTCTGAAGTTCTACTGGTGGATAAACCAGCGACTGTAGGCGGGAGGGTAGGGGAGGTGCTTGTAGCGTGCCTTTAAAACACAGCCAGAATCTGATTACACAGCACTGTGACATGTCCCCAGTGCCCCCAGCTTTGGCTGCAGCTCTGAAGTGGGAGTCTGGTTTGAGGGGTGGTGACCCTTTCCATGGACACCTACCTTCCCACCAGGAATTACTGCTGCTGTTGTCTTTCCAGAGCCCTCATGGGATGGGAAGGGACAAGGGTGATGTGTTCAAGCTCTAGTGCTGACTCAGCATTCCCAATCTACTTTATTTTGCCTTTCAAAATTCTTTTTTGGCACATCTGCTTAGAAATTCTGAGCTAGTTTTAGCAGGGGGAGGGAAGGATTTTAAGTAAATTTTGCTGCAGCCGTGTTGTATGAGAAGCTTCCTTTTGGAGAAAAAACCTATAAAATTTACTTTTCCAACTTTATAAAAATTTTGTCCTTTTGCAGCTGCCCTTTCTCCACTTCTTCACTCCTGATACAACTTTGTACTGCTCCTTCTTGTCTCCTTTTTCTGCTTTTATATTTCTTACATTTTTTTTACCTTCCATTATTTTACCTTCCATTTTTCCCTTCTTCAATATATTGCTCTTTTCTTCTCTCACTTCCTTCCCCCAGTTCCCTTCCTCCTCCACCATGTGCATTAAGTGATATTTTTAACATTTCTCAGCACTGCCTGCCTGGATTGTGAAGATTGAGGATTTTCTGGCAACAGGTAATCATGTGCTAAATTGCAAGTCAGCCTGCAGGTGGCCACTGTGTTGATGAAACTTGGGTCTGGCACAGGTAGATTTGTAAGAAACAGTCCTTCTCTCTAACAGAAAAAAAAACATATTTATTCTAACCGAACATTCCTCAAACAGCACCAGTCTAAAGTGTGAAACATGGGCTATCACGCAGTATCTCGTAGGTTCCTCATTCTTCCTGGCTGTGGATGGTGGTCTCTCTCTTTATCAGGACCTACCTAGCTTTTTATTGAAGCATGTAGAAAGGTGGGCTTTAGCCTTCACTAAGAGGTTGAATGGAAAGTAGCTCAGATACAGATAGTTAATGGGCCTGGAAATAGGTGAAAATACAGGAAATATGTCTGGGAATGGACAAAAAGTTATGGCTGGGTTTTCCAAGTTCTTTCCCCAGCTCTGCTGTTGATCTGTTGAGCTTCAGTTCCCCTACCTGTGAAGTTTCTGATTTTTTTTTCTTGTAAGGATTTTCAAGCACTTGTGCAGCTTTTGAGGAAAAAGCTGAAATGTGAAAAGGAGTTTAGTTTATTTCTTCAACCGGTTGCCAAGCAGATGGTCTCCACTTCTTTCTACTCACTTCCCAGTGAGGTAAGTGTCTCCCTGAGGTTTGGGAACATCCTTAATTTGGAGTTTGACCCCTTCCAAAGCACATGCTGAAGGTAGAGTCTCATACAAATAGCACAGCTACTGCCCTTTTCAAGTTTGTTCTCGTCTGGAACTTTAGTGTTTAGGTGTTGCGGTGCTGATCAGTAGACAGACCTGATGTAACTACTAAAGTTGAAACTTCAGAAACTGGAAAGAAAGATGTCACAGTTCTTAAACCATTAGGTTTACCTCTGCTACCTCATACATCAGGAGGTGCAGGCGGAACAGCAAAAGCCTTGTACATATGCTAGTCTGACACTTAAAACAGATAGTTTTAATCTCAACTCAACTGATCTGATTTATATTAGCAAGATTTTCCTTTAAACTTGCAAGAAGTATCTCCCTGTAGGCCTGTTCAATGAACAGCTCTGTATCACAGTGAGCCTCTTAATATATTGCTTGCCTCTTTTTTCTTGTCCATTATCCTAAACAAATACTTCTGTTGCCATCAAGCCTTGTTTGGTTTTGTTCTGTTCGAAGTTCTGTATTTATTACGTTGTGCAGAGCCGTAGGAGATGGAGATGATGAAGGAAGGTTTACATGGCATATAGTTTATGTGAGAGAGAATGGCCCAGTGGAAAGTGTCTTGGATGTTTGATTTCATCTTGCTCTTGACTGTGTGTCAAAAAATGAACCTGTTGATAAGTGCATACGGCACCAGATGTCCTCCCTAATATGTAGCCAGGCCAACTTTAGGCTCCCCCTGATGGGTCCGTGGTCCTGATTGTGTGTCATGGGCAAAACACTTTGCACATGTGTTGTAAGGGCACATTACAAGGACCTCCCCTACCCTCTGCCTACAGTCACTGATTTATCCACCAGTAGAACTTCAGGTATTTCTAATGTACCCTATTAACATTCCTCAGAGGTATTCAGATTGCTTTAGATGCTTGAGAAAAATCTTTTCTTTCTATAACCATTTTAAGAAAAGTAAAGAAAGAAAATGAAGTAAACTGTCTTGCTGTTCCATACTGACTTTGCTTTTACTTCAGTATCAAGTTAGGAAGTTTCTCTTCAAACTAGCTGCACATGCTTACAGAGAGCAGTCTAACTGGCATGGACTGGAGTCTAGCCTCTTTTGGGAACATCCGAGTTGTCTTCCATCCATTTGATTTTTTTATTCTTGTAGGCTGGAAGTTGAGGACAGAATATGTCACGGTGTGTGAACCCAGCAATGTCCAATGCTTCTTTGCTGCAGTTACTGTGAAAAACTGCATTACATTTCACTAAAATAATTGACCACTTCGTTACTAAATTTGGAAACTGTGATTCTCATAGGGATTCTTACATTAGATTTTTGCACCTAATTGTTTGGAGCTTGGTATTTGAGTCCTGGCAAAACTCTGAATTAATGAAAGAGAAGGTTGTTATGCTCTCACGTGGGATTGGAGTGTGTGTGGATGCAGCAGGTCACATCCTAAGTGCAATGAGAGGGTGACAGGGGACCATCACAAGGATAACAGAGCTTGGCAAGCACTGTGGCAGAGTTGTTATCAAGGACACTTGTTCTTCATTCTCATTTTTTGTGTTCAATGCTGCTACCAGGTTACTTCTACTAGATAGTAGAATGAATCCTAACTTATGCAAAATTTCAAACCTTCCATGTTCCTCCCCTCGGCAAAGTTGCAAGTCCTTCAGCTCCCTCTCCCTAATCCAGTCACACATACAGAAGCACGGATGTTTATAATAAAGGCTGTAAATTTTCTTTTGTCTTTTCTTTAAGCTGTTGAAAGATTTATTAATTTCTCAGAGGAGGGATATGTGCCCCTTATTAGCATCCGAGATTGTAAAGACTAACTTCTCTGTAACATTGACTAAATGAGATCTGAAGGGGTTGGCACACAGCCTCATCTCTTGCTCTCTGTCTGTGTCTTCCACCCTCATTTGCTTTATATATAAAATAAAAATGTCAACTGACTCAGAGACAAACTGTGATTGGCATTTCTTGCATCTCTATAAAAGCTGCCTTGATTATTCATCAGGGCACACTGAGTGCAGAAAGAGAAGTGATGACATGTCACCTGTGTGTAAACACCTAGCACGTTCCCTTTGAAGTTAGCATTGAATCAAAGTCCCCATCAGCCCTGGAGCTTACACTCAGTTCTTAACAGTAAAAAATATTTTTAAAAAGTAGCATATATTGATGGTAAGAAGGAGGGGGCGAGCACTGTATTGGCAAACAAGAGGGAGGATCTGAAGAGCAAGGAGGGGTAGGGTAGCTAGGCTCACAGGGGCGTAGGAAGTTTGTTGCCTTTCATTGTCTTGAGTTTTGGCTGATTTTTTCTGACATTAGCTACAGCATTGGGTTTTTCATATTTATTACTGCCAGTTCAAGATAAAAATGAAAAGAGGACTCGGAAGAAACAGATTCTGTTACTATAGATGGCTAGATTGGTACTTACTATAGCTCTCTCATTTCTGACTCTGACAGCTCAAACAGCTTCTTGTCTATTCCTTGCCTTAAAAAAATTAAGTCCACCATGGCAGAGTCACAGCACAACCATGCCCTATCAAACTCAGTGCTGCAAAATCTCTCCGTCAGTCAGCCATCCAAATGTCATCACCCAAACATTGTGACACTAAAACTCACCCATGGCAGCAGAATGCTGTTATCCATCCACTAGATTATAGAGTATAGTACCTGTTCTTTTTCTGGCACAGAAATAGCATAACCGACCTTCACCCGTTGACATTGATGCCAACAAATTTTTTACCATCTCCCTTCATGGTTATCATTATGCTTCACACTGTAATCAAAGATAACTTTGCAATTGTTAGTTACCAGACAGTGGAAAAATATGGGTGGATTTTAAGTTTTACAGCTCTGGGAAGAAGATGAAATTACTCACATACGTATACGGCATGCAAACTGGGAAAAGGAAATGGTGGTGGTGGTGATTATCTGTGGTAAAGGTGCTGAACCTGCTTAAAAATTACTGAGTTTTCTTGGATGTGGCTGTTCTTTGCATTTGAAAACAACAGTGAATTCTTCAGTATGGTGTCACTGCTTGGGAGTTTAAACATCTGTCTTCGATACTGAAATTTGCTGCTTAATGCAAAGGCCTATTTATAAATACTTTCTAAATTGAAGCACTGAGTGTGACTACCACTATACGTGGGGTCAGATTACTCCTTCCGTGTAGGTATATTTGTAAAAATGTTTCTCTGTTTTGTAGGTTTCATAGACTTTAATGTGAGCATGTAATCATGCAGTCATCTATCTTAGAAAGCTATTTATGAACAGTGATTTAGCATTTGCTACTTATCACTCCCCCGTTTAAAAAGTTTTATTCCTCTAGTCAGGAACTGGAAACAATGCAGTGCTACCACTCGTGCACTTTGAATAGGGAATAATTGAAGTGAGCAGCTCCCAAGTGTTCTGGAGGCGGAAATATGCTCAAATGAACTATTTGGTGGATGCTTCTGAATAACAAATCCATTCACAGAAATCTGATTTAGTCCATGAAGGGAAAAAAAAAAGGGGCCAAACTTTCAGGGATTTTTATTTTCAGTGAATTATTTATCTGGCCATATCCATTATTATTTAATATTTATATATAGTACTGATGATAAAAGGCTTAGCAAAAGTGAGTTGGAAGTGTAGCCTACGTTAATCATAAGAAGGAGTGGGTGATCAGGCAGCGCTGTTCAGTTGTGTGTTTTCACATGGGCATCAGAACCAAAAGGAGCAGAAGTCACAGACGTAGTTGCAAAAAGAAAGTAGCTTTTAAGAGGTTTATTGAAGAACCTTTTCATAGAATCATGTAGCAGTTTGGGTTGGAAGGGGCTGTGAAGGTCATCTAGTTCCAACCCCCCTGCCATGGGCAGGGACACCTCCCACTAATGGTTGCTCAAACCCCATCCAGCCTGGCCTTGAACACTCCCAGGGATGGAGCATCCACTTCTCTGGGCAACCTGTTCCAGTGTCTCACCACCCTCTCAGTAAAGAGTTTCATCTTAGTAGCTGATCTAAATCTACCCTATTTCTGTCTAAAACCATTACCCCTTGTCTGATTGCTACTCTCCCTCATAGAGTCCCTCCCCATCTTTCCTATAGACCCTCTTTAGGTACTGGAAGGCTGCTATAACGTCTTCTCAGAGCCTTCTCTTTTCTAGGCTGAACAGCCCCAGCCTGTCTTCATAGGAGGGGTGTTGCAGCTGTCTGGAGTCCTCTCTCCTGCCTTGTAAACCTCTTAAAATAATCTGTTTTATTGAATTTGGAAAAACAATCTGTTATTTGTCCCAAATGTGGTGCCTGTTCTATGTGGTTAAATTCCGTTCTTTGTTGCAAGTTTTGAAAGATAAGCTCAAATGAAAATTAAAGCTCTTTGGTTTCCTATTACTTCACAAATTGTTTTTAGTTCAGATTGTATTTTGGATGTCTTTGTAACTGCAACAATGGAAACATTGTGAGCCAAGAGCTGAAAGGGGCTGAGATGGTATGGTTTTCCAAAAGAAAAGCCTATTTTCCAGAAACTGAATATGGAGAAAACATATCTAATCTCCTAGCTGAGAAGACAACTTTGGCTTGTGAACTTAATGTAAAGTCTCACCAGTTTTTTGAAAATTTCTAATTTAGAAACTTCATGATTGTAATTGTTTCCATGACTAACATGTTTGATGAAGAAAAAGATATGACAATGATCAAATTATGTCATTGGATGAATACTGTTCATGAAGAACCTGAGTAAGATTAGCCATATATTCTGAGAGATGGATGGTTGTGGATAAAACCTTGAGGGGTGCCTATTTCCAAATTCTGACATGTTTTGGTACTGTGATTTGTGTGCAGTCTCTGTGATCTGAGAATGGGTATTTTCTGTTGATGCCTAGGATTTTTTACTTATGTTGCAGCCAAATTCCTCTTTTCATTGCCATGTACAAGTTCTATTGAATTTAATGGGAGTGATAGAAGAAGAATTGAGAGGGGAGGATTCCTACCCCTAAGAAAAAAGAAGAAAAAGAAGAAAATTAAGAAAAAATAAAAGGGGGGAAGAGGGTGTTAAAAAGAAGAAATTGCTTGATGGAGCAGAGCTTGGCATTACTGCTTAAATAGATGGCTGTGATGATAGGACTGCAGGCACCAGCAAGTCAAGGTAGAGCGGACAGAGAATATTTGTTTTGTACATGTGCATGATAAGTGGGAGCAGTCACATTGCTTGTTCTTTTTATAATGTGAGTCATGACAAAATTATTTTAGCTTTCAGGAATTTGAAAGAGAATGAGGGGAAGAAAACACTTGGCATCTGCAATTTAATGCTTTTAACTGGAGAAAGAGAGCTAAGCTAATACTCAAGTGTTTCACGTGTTGCAGGCAGGCACTAATATACCCAGAGGGTAGTTAAAGGCTCCTTGGAGAAACCTCACAGCCACCTCATTCTCACCTCATCATGACAGCCTCACTTCCCACAGTTTAAAAAAAAAAAACAAAACAACAACAACAACAACAACAACAAAATCAGAAAAAGTCATCCCGAGTTCCTGAATTGCCAGTAAGGTGGGAGATGTGGAGATCATTTTTCAGTCTGCTATTTGCAGTAGCTTTCCTACTGTGCCTTCTTTTCAGCTGGGCCGTCAGATCTTTAAGTCATTATCTAATAATTTTCTCTATGTAGTGGCTCCTCAGGTATAATTTCTTTCAAGTCAAAAGAAGTCCAGGATGAGTGTCCAACTGTTGCAATTCTACCAAAAAACCCAGACCTTCAATACAGCATATTGGCACTGAACATTGTCTTCTTCTTCCCAAACCCAAAGACTGTCACTACCTGAGCTGAATGAGGTCCCTCTGCTCTGTCTTCATAGTCTTAAGTGTATGAGAAGTGCTGCCTGCTGGAACAGCTCTGATTTCATCCTGTGGGAGCAGCAATATAGGAGGCACATCCAGTCTCCCATAAGCAAGTCGATTACAAATTCATCGGGTTTTTTTTTTAATTTAAAAAAAAAAAAAAGAAACATATATATAGAGAGAGTGAGGGGGAGAAATGTAGTTGCTGTTTTGCTGAGAGTGCTGGGTTACAGAAGGAAGAGATGGCAAAGCCGTGCCGTATTCTATTTAGTCGGTTTGCCTAAGCGCAAAGCACAATTATTCCCCAACAGTATAACCTGCAGGGGTTTTCTGTTATGTATAAAGGTAGCATTTATTACATATTTATTACTGCAGAGCCACTGGGATTTTCATGTTACCATTGCAGCTAATGAACTGGCACAGCTCTGCCCTAAGGTCTGACCTAGGCAACTTCTTGGGCTCTTGTCTGTTTTCTTGCCAGCAAATCACCATTGGCTAACTTCGCTGTCCTGAAGGGGCTGCTCCTGGATTCAAAAACACTGAAGGGAAAAATTGTATGGATGAGAGGAGACAAAGGATAAAGGAGAAGAAAATAATTTATATGCTGGAAAATATAATACAAAAGGTGACTGCTGAGAAATCTTATTGGCAACCAATTATTCAGTTCATTGGCAACCAATTAGTCAGTGTTGTGAATACCTCCAGTTCCTTTAAATCATGGGGTGCTCTTTGCTTGCGGGATTGAGTCTGTGGTGCTGAGATTCATAAACCTTAATTATCAGCAGCTCCTAGACACATTTGGCTGTGAGTCATGGCAAGCAGGGCAGTTCTGGGTTTATCTTAACAAGTTCTGTCTCTGTGCCCGTGTACTGAAAGAGACTCTCCCTGCCATGCATAATGACGATATTTCAATGACACAGTTGATCCAGCTTTAGGACATCTCAGATAAAAACAGAAAAGCTGGGCCACGTGGCACCAATAAATTTATTCTGCTTTCTCAGATTTGTTCAAAGGATTTTGGTGTGTACCCGTAGACTTTGTGCTGCATCTTGGATTCTCTGTTTACACACCTCTGATTATATGCTGGGTCAGGTATATTCAACTCCAGCTGGTATGACAGTGGCCTTAAATGCTCTGTCATATTCTCTAGCTAATTTAAGAGGTGCAGCTGTGGGCCTTTGCCTGATCTGTATCAAATTAGTACTGTTAGGCAGTGTGGATGTCTGGTATTAATGATTGTGTAATCGTGCCCTCCTTTCAGAACATTCAGGGACAGCCAGCAGGATGTGGTATGAAAAAAGTGACAGGAATCTCCTTTCCAAGATAAGGGATTAAGGATTATTAAAGGTGCTCAGCTCTGTTATGATTTTGTCTGTCTTGCTTTGCCCTGTGTCTCTCCGATCTGTATCACAAACTTTATCCTCTGGTCCAAGCCACCACCATGAGTGTACTTCCAGGCATACGAGTAGGCTACATCCAGCTCATGCAGCTGGAACTTCAGCTCCTGCCGATTTAATGAGCCTGCTCTGTGGTCTCAGAACGCTCTTATGCAGCATTCTTGCTTTCATGTATCAGAGAGAAAGTGCAAAGGATGCATCTGAGGAAAGCAGAAATGGGGAACTTCCTTTGCTGCACGTGGGGAACATCAGGTATGTTTGGTGTGACAGTGGTTTTGGTGCAGCTCAAGGCTTCCATGCAACTCCATGTAAGTTGTAGAGGCCTTTTTACACCACTGAAATCAGCTATTAACATAGTAAACCAGGTTGGCATTGGTCTTTAAGAGGCTGTTCTGAAAAGGGTAGGTGTGGATCTGGACTAATCAGAGAGAAATTCAGCTTTTCTTTTTTATCTAAAGATGTCTTTTGGTGTCAGAGTCTCCAGCGATGCTGGAAGATGTGCTGATTAGTCACAAGGCTTTAGCCTGTACTGGTGATTCCTGTTGGACTCAGTTCAGAAATGGAGGTAGGTTGTTTTATGATGAAGTAAACCTTAAGGAAAGAAGGAGGTGTCACTGTTATCTCTGCCCGCTGCATCCTGTGAGATACAGTGCTGTGCTGATCTCTGATGGTCCCCTCGTCACAGAATTAGTCTAGAAGTTCAAGGGTCAGATCTCCTAAATTACTTTCTTCTTTGTTAACATGACATGTTTCATATGCTACATTATAGCTGTAAAGAGGTTTTAAAACCATATGCTAGGCACTGCGATGCAGCTATTTCTGACTTGAAATGTGACAAATTCACAGGTTCTTTTTCTCTGTCCACTGAAGTTTCCTTTTTGTTCTTTCTCTCCCTCTGGTCTTTCAAGCTTTGTGAGTTCACTCCCACTATTAACCTTCTATGTAGCAGCATTCTCTTGTCACTGCACTGCCTCACATCTGACTGATCTTCTGCTCACCCTCTTTAGGACTCATCTTTTTCTCTTGACTTGTACTGCTGCCTATTACTACAGTATCTGAGCCAGTTTCAAGAATAGAGGGAGCAGCTTTGTAAGCACATAAAACTCAGAAGACTAAGAACAACTTTTTCCAGACCTCACTTCCCACCACTCTTAAGCTGCCAGAGGTTTCATATGTAGTTACATAGAGCAAGAATAGATGGTGGGAGAACAAACTCTGGAGGATGAGGGAAGCTGGGTCAGATAAGAGAATTCCTGCTTCCTGTTCTAGGAAGCTTTCCCCTAGGACTGGAATGACATACCTCCACATAACTGAACAGAACAGAAGTGGAGAAATCTCCAGTGAACTCCTGGGGTTCCTCTGTCTCCTTTTTCACCCTGCAACATGCAAAGCTTTGCTTGAGGCAGGTTATTTGTGGTAATTTCTTGTTTTCTGAAGGAGTAAAAGGAATACTTTGCATTCTGAGTACCATTCTAGCTATAATAGAAGAGCTTTCTGAAGCAAGCACAGTCAAGTTTTTCCTCCACTTCTCAAGAGTTTGTCTTCCTTTCTGCACTGTGCCTTCAGTCGGTGTACATGAAGCCTCTGGCACCCTAGAGGGAGGAAGTGTATCCAGGAAAGGTAATTCTTAGTCTCGTGCACGTATAAAGCTGTTCCCTGAAGTCCTGAATAGAGAGTTGGCTCTGGTCCCAGCTGGAGATGAGAGCATAGTAAATTCAGTCTGTGAAAAGCCTACTTACACAGGGGGGATAGCACAGGTCGCTGGCAGTCATTTCTTCCTTTCGCTGCTGTGATGCAAAGGGAACAGGAACAAGTCATCAGAGGACCAATGTCCTGGGATAAACTTGGATCTAGAATTGACCTCTTCTCCTTTGCTTGCTTTCCCTTCTCTCCTCCTCCCATTTTCTTCTATTATTTAATTTTCTAAACAAATGTCCCCCAGTGTGCAGTGTGTAAATATTGTCACTGAATTACTGTCTGTTTGCTTAGCTCATTAGAGAAAGCCATGATAAGCTTTTTAATTACAAAATTAGCTTCGCCAAATCAATTTCTTTCATTTAATGAACTGAAGAAAACTGCAGATGGGAGGGGTAACATTCCCTTTTCCCCTGAAGCATAAATTCACTACCTCCAACCCCCAAGTTCCCACATAAAATCAAGGTAACCAAGAACTAGATTTTTCCAGGTTTTTAAAAAATTGAGAGTTGAAGAGTATCTTGAATCTCCCTTTGTTTTTTTCTCTTATGTAATTAATTATTTTGAGGAGTTGGTTTGTGCTCTTTTCTTCTGGATTTTACTCTAGGTATCCTGTACCCACCCTGTGCACAGGGAAGGGCAGTGGATATTATTTTCCTGGACTTTAGTAAAGCTTTTGACAGAGTTTACCACATTGCTCTCCTGGAGAAACTGGCTGCCTGTGGCTTGGATGGGTGTATGCTTTCTGGGTCAAAAAATGGCTGGATGGCCAGGCCCAGGGAGTGGTGGTGAACAGAGCTAAATCCAGGTGGTGGCTGGTCACAAGTGGTGTCCCCAAGGGCTCAGTATTTGGGCGTGTTCTGTTTAATGTCTTTATCAATAATTTGGACAAAGGAATTGAGTGCATTCTCAATAAATTTGCAGATCACACCTAATTGGTTGTGAATGTGGATCTACTTGATGTAAGGGTGGTTCTACTGAGGGATCTGAACAGGCTGGATTGATGGGCTGAGGCCAACTGTATGAGATTCAACAAGGCCAAGTGCCAGGTCCTGTACTTGGGTCACAACAACCCCATGCAGCGCTACAGGCTTGGGGAAGAGTGGCTGGAAAGATGCCTGGCAGGAAGGGACCTTGGGGTGTTGGTCAACAGCCAGATGAATATGAGCCAGCAGTGTGCCTGAGTGGCCAAGAAGGCCAATGGGATCCTGGCCTGTATCAGGAATAGAGTGGCCAGCAGCACTACGGAAATGACTGTCCCCCTGTACTTGGCACTGGTGAAGTCACACCTCAAAGACTGTGTTCAGTTTTGGGCCCCTCACTACAAGAAAGATATTGAGGTCCTGGATTGTGTCCAGAGAAGGGCAAGGAAGCTGGTGAGGGGTCTGGAAAACAAGTCTTATGAGGAGCAGCTGAGGGAACTGGGGTTATTTAGGTTGAAGGAGGCTGAGGGATAGACCTCATAGCTCTCTATAACTACCTGAAAGGAGGCTGTAATGAGATGGGTGTTGATTTCTTCTCCCAAGTAAAAAGCAATAGGACAAGAGGAAATAGGATCAATTTGCACCAGGGGAGGTTTAGATTGGACATTAGGAAAAATTTCTTCACCAAGAGGGCTATCAAACTTTGGAAGAGGGTACTCAGGAAAGTGGTTGAGTCACCATCCCTGGAGGTATTATAAAACCAGGTAGATGTGGTGCTTAGGGACATGGTTTAACAGTGGACCTGGCAGTGTTGGGTTAATGATTGGACTTGATGATCTTAAAGGTCCCTTCCAGTCTAGAAAATTCTATGATTCTTTTTATTTTATCTTCATCTTAGAGCAGCACTCAATGTACTTGAAAGCAAAAGCATTCATGCGGCCCTTTGTACCATGCTTCTTGGTGAAATTTGCTTCTCTGTGAAAGGACAGCACCAGTAGAAGGAAGCTTTTTTAGCAATTCCAGTGAAAACTAGTTGGATGGAAGGAGATTGTTAGTGGCTTTACAGGCAGTTCACGTCAAAAGAATTGTAGCTCAGAGAGGAAAGACAGACATATTGGTTGAATATTACAGGGACCTGGTAGATATGTTTGCACACCCGTGTTTTGCTGTAAGACCTTGAATTGAATAGAGTAAAATGTCAAAGACACAATAGTGTGAGTGATCATAGGGCATCCACATGTAGACTATGCCAGATGTAGGTGTCTAGTCACAGTGTCTTTCTCAGTTGTGGGCTCTCTTCTAGTGCATACAGTTATCACTTTAGTTTTGAGGGTGGTCCTCTCCAGTGAAATGGTGGGATAGACTTGTGTGTATAGTGCTGTCTTAAACTGCTTGAGTTAAATTCCCCAAAGCTTATCTATCAGAACTGCCTGTCTACATGTTTTTTAGAACTGAAATGGTGGTAAGAGAAAAGGTTCTCTGCATATTTGTGTAAGGTTTCATACTGGTGGTGTTTTGGTATATTGTCAGAGTGCTGTTTCAGAAACTTTGGGCCAGAGTTGGCTAAGAAGTGGGTGGTGTTATCTCCAGGTTCTGCTTTAAGCCTAAAACCAATTAGATGTTCCTGCTAATGTGATCAGAAGTGAAGTAATTCACAAAACTAACACTTAACTTGTCACCTGTACATTTCAGTGTCAGTGTTCTGCAGAACTGTGTGGGGACAATGTATGCCTCTTGTAGCCTGCTTGTTCTTACCTGTCTCTTTATGGGCTCTGTCAGCTCTGCCATTGGGACAGATATTCTTAACATTTCTGGTGACTTTAAGCTTATTATCTCATCCTTTCTTAGTTTACTACCCGTAGAGAGTTAGGAAATACTTAGTACCATGGCACTGAAAAGAACCAAACTCTGCACAATATTTCTGAATCCTCAAAAAAAATCTCTTTGAGCCCAGATAAAAACTATAGCCAATCCTTTTCTGCCCAAATCAACGCTCCAGTGTCTTGGTACTTTGGTTATCATTTAGATGAGAGAGGCACGAGGGAAACCACAGGATTTAAAGGGAAGAGGAAGGGGTAAAGTCAAGCATTCAAAACTTTTCAAGGGTGTCCCTGGTATATAGAAGCACACCTTTCACCAGGGCACTGAAATCATGTGTGGATTTGCACTGGGCATCAGCTCTGTTCCCTATGGCTGGGGAATTGTTGGCAGGAATATCAGGAAAGATGGGCCTGATTCTCTCCTGATCAGCATTGCATTTGGCTTGTTCTCAAACATAATGAAACAAGTTCTTGGCTTGTCCAAGCACTTCTTTGCTGCTTTCGTAATGTAAAGTTGGTGTGTGTTTAGTATATTTCCTTATCATGAAATTCAGTTGATATTATTATTACTATTTATTATTATTATTATTGTTGTTGTTGTTGTTGAAATTATCTGGCTAGCAAAAAAATGAAACAAGACGGAAGTGCTGCTGTAGAAGAGGTGGACATGGCTATGACTGTTCTCAACTTCTTGCTCCTAACTGCAAGGATAGCTCTTTGAAAATGTAAATAGGATAAAAGCAATCAAAGCAGCTTCTTGGAGTCGGAAGGGCGGTGGTTAGCCGTTTCTGCCTTCCACCTTCAGACTGTGCTAAGCATAGCTCTTCTGCTGCTCACAATAGAACCAGAGTATGTTTGCCAAGCGAATCCATGTGCTGCAGATGAACAGGTGTCCCTTATGTCAGATTACAAAACATCCTAGAGCTGCAAGGCCCAAGGCCTCCTGGGGAGCAATAATGAAAGAAAATCTAATCTGTATTTTAGCAGTAATAAGAATCCTCAGTGAAGCAGAACCCTTTTCAGTGCCTTTCTTCTGCTATCTGCTGCTTTGCATAATGATTATACCTACTGAGATGATGCACCCAGGACTTCTTACTACAGTAAGAAGTCTACTAGAAGGTTACTTTATGGTGAAGGTGGATCTTTTTTTTTGGTCCTTGCTTTGTCATGCCCATGCTCCCCAGTAGTCTAGTGATCAGAGAGGTGAACAAGGATTTTGATGGTATCTGGTTTTGGGAACTCAATTGAAGTCACCTTGATTTAAAGTGCTGTGGAGTCTTTAATGGCAAATGATACTTGTAAAAAGTATGTGAAGGTCAGTGGACACCCATTACTGTGCATTATTATTTTGTATACACATAATCCAACAGATACTCTAAAGAAGGAAATTTACAAGTAACATGGCTCTTTCATTGTGAAAAATTGACCAGGGTTTTTGAGTGTTTCGCAAATGCTCAGAGGCAGACAAGTTCATGGGACACAGCTGGACCCATGCTTCTAGATCAACATAAAAAGTTCTTCTTGCATTTAGTATAGGACTTGCTGAAAAGATACTTCTAAAGTGACTGAGCCTTTTTGATTGTACGTATCTTTTTCTGGATTCATGACTTCTGATTCCCAGCTTGGTGAAATTTTCTAGGAACTGTTTCAGTGTGGCTGAACTCTGAGGGTGGTGAGACACTGGAACAGGTTGCTCAGAGAAAATGTTGGTGCTCTCCCCCTAGAAGTGTTCAAGGCCAGATTGGATGGGGCTTTGAGTAACCTGGTCTAGTGGGAGGTGTGTCTGCCCATGGCAGGAGGCTGGAACTAGATGACCTTCAAGGTCCCTAGCAACCCAAACCATTCAATGATTCTGTGATTCAATTAGGAGGCGCTTAAAAAGTGTAATACCAAAAAGGTGAATGGCTAGTCAGAACCTGCTGAACCTTAGCAGCAACCCGTCTTGTTCCTTTTGAGTCAAGGTAAGGATGAGCTATTAGGAAAGAGAAAATTTGTTTTAAAAAGAGAAAATTTACAAGTAACATGGCTGTTTCATTGTGAAAAAAAACCCAGGGTTTTTGATTTGTGTGCCTTTGCAACAGAGCGAATTAATCCATGGCATAAGAGGTTGCATGGCCACTGAGTTCACATGAGTTCCTCCCAGAAGGGAGCAGGGAGAGGGTATGCCCTCGCCCTCCTCTCGCACACTCCCACTTGCCTGCCTGCGCCTGCTTATGCAACCCTGCAGCTTTCCCTCCTATTATCCTGCCTGCTGATCCGTGCCTGATGGCGGTGTCAGGCCTCCAACACCACAAGCTCTCTGATTGCTGCACTCTGTGCTCTTTAACATGACAATTAAAAATGATTTACAAATGATCGTTTCGGTTCCAAATAGAGAGCAGCAAGAGCCCGTGATGCTCGCTGTGGAATCAGAGACACCCAGCCACCTCGGCAGCTGCTGCCTTTGCGTTCACTGCTCGTTTGTCCCCTGGGGTTTTACAGAGGATGCCTGTTCTTGAAAGGGGTGCTTTGTGAGAGCTCTCTGTAGGGCCAGATGAGTCAGTGGAGCAGAGTCAGCCTCCTGGAGGCTGTCTCCTTGCTGTTTCCAGTAAGGAGACGTTTGGTAGGTTTATGGGGCTGTTATATGGATATCCCTGTAAGATGGCAGAAGGCTGTGCAGGAGAACAAGTTTGGAATAGGGACTGATTATTAACCATCAGTCAGGAACAACTGAGTAGCATTTACTCTTTGATACTGTCCATCTTCGCCTCATAGAGAAAGTTGGGCCTGAGATTGGTCCATGAGCATTTTGGATCTCATTTTGAGTAACTGAACTGTAAGGCAGGAATCACTGTACTGTCTGTGGAGAGAAATGAGATCCCTTAGGGAGTTTTGGAGCACTGGTATCAGGCACTCATCCTGAATCACCTTCTGAAGAGGGTTGTGAAGTTCCACCAACACAATATGAATTCCTGCTCCTCTGCTTGTTATTACCCTGAGTAGCTTTGTCTGCCCAATGGGTATGCATTTGGGCTTGTAGGAGGTATGGCTGATCTTGTAGTTCCAAGTCAAATACTTGTGGTGTGTTAGGGTCAACTGTATTTCCAGTCTGTGACAGAAGATTCTAAAGAAGTCCTGTACCTGTCTACCCTGAACTCAGCCCTTAGTTCTGCAGCAGCTGAGGTGTATTATGATACAGGCATGCTCTGACAAGAAGCATTAATGGCAGGAATTGTTTTTCCAAGCATTAATATTTTTCAGCGAAGGAGGAGCAGCTGCTATGATATTTTGTCCAACAGTGGTCAAGTCAATCCATGGAAGTGAAGTTGAATACGAAGTACTAACGCTACTTCCCTTCCTATTTCTTTCTCCTCTTGCATATTTGAGCTCAAATTGTGTCAAAAACTTATGTCATTTCTTGATTTAGCTCAAAAGGAGAGAGCTCATCTTGAGTTTTGCATCCTCTTTACAGCAAACTCTTCTTGCTTACAGTTCACTGGCAGACGATGGCCATCATCATCTTCCTCTGTGCTGCTCTGCCCATTGCCACAACTGTTCGTTTGCTGCTGGGAATGCAGTGGGATTGACACAGCGTTGTGGGATTGAGGGCAGCCTGCTGTCCCAGAGGGATAGCACCATGCAGTGAGTGAGAAGGAGACACCTAATCGGGGTTGCTGGTATCAGTGTAATACTAAAGGATCTTCCAATCAGGCTGATACCAGCATGGGGGACAGTCATGCTGTTTCTCAGAGGCGGATACACGATAACCCAAAGTTAATTGCTGCTACCTGCAGTTCAGCAGATTTTGTTTGATGTTTCCTTGGCTGATTGTGGTACCTTCTGCTGTCAATGACAGATTAGCTCTGTTACAGAGAGATTTTGCTCCTTTTGAATACAGAGGTGGAGGTCTTCATGTGTTCTTAGTTGTACTCCTATGGACTATCAACGGTCAGTACTTCAAGGTTTCTTCATAAAGAGGATTTGTGAGCTATGGGAAGTTTAGTTCAGCTACATACTGCTCCCTGCTGTTCTGGGGATAAAAAGGAAGGAGTGGAAATTCACATTTGAAAGAGAGGGGAGGAAAATAGCATATGCATGTGAACAAGACTTGCATGCCACCATGGCAGGAAGCAGGTATTCTTCTCTAGTGGCTGCATTCTGGCCTTCTAAGAAAATCCTAATTTTGGACAGTGAAAGCAAGAAAGAAAAGGAGGTGCAAGAAGAGATTTAGACCATGCTAAAACAGTAAGCATAGACAAGTTCTGAATTTTTCAGCTTTATAGGTTACATTTTCCATAACAGAGTGAAAGAATCTGGTGATTTCAGACTCCTCTGCTACAGATTCCTGCCCCAGAAGGGGACTTTTTGAGTTCTTGAATACTAGAAGGTTCAGCACAGCTCCATTGATGGAGTTGGTTGAGGTACCTCGTGGAATAATTGCTGTGGGTAGCAGAAGGATATTAAGTTCTGAAGAGGGTGGCAATACTACTGTAGCACCTAGGCCTCAACTATCTGAGAAACTGAAGGTTGGGACAGAAGTCTTTGAGGGGAAAAAAATTGTATCACCTGTCCAAAGTTTGTGTAGTTCTGCTTGATGTTTTCAGTCATTCTGTGCTCTAAGCTCTGGAAATATTTTCCACATTTAAGGTAAAATGATGGATAAAATAAACTGCAGTGCTATTTAAATGAGAGAAAATTATTTTTGTCTCTAAGTTCCCTGATTTTTGTTCTTCACCACCACCAGCTTTGGGTGGAGTATTTTGTTTTCATGCCATACAATATCATGTGCAACCTGACATAGTCTGATGTGTCACATACCTTGACATGACAGAGACTGACATATTGGGTCAGGACCTGGAGCACAATTGTTAAGCTAATTTTAAAAATAAGTAAATAAAAAAGTGAGGCAAGTATTAGTTGGTTGACCTGATCTTTACAGTTCCACTAAAATGCCATTTTCTGATGACTTTTTAACTCTGAGCTTGTCCCGAGTACTCATTATTCAGATGTGTTTGAGTCCCAGCTTTCAGAGCACTTGACAGAGATGGAAGACTCTGCTACTGCTTTAAGGGGCAGGAAAACAGGAAAGGAAAGAAGTGGTGTAAAACTGGACCCACCTGTAGAATTAGGGATATAACTTCAGTCCTCTGACTAGCAGCTCTATTTTCAATCCCATGAGGGTACTTTTTTGACAAAATGGATGGGGAACCTCAGTTCTGCAGCAGTTAGGAAATGGAAATCAAGCAGTGGCTTTTAGGGTGGTAACTGAACAAAGGTAATGTTTATGGTAGCTTCTTTGCTAGCTAGAGGTCATATCAAGTGAAGTTAGGGTTTCAGTGTAGTCCTTCAAAAATGCTGATTTTTTCCATATGGCAGCATTCCGTCTAGGTTGTGCTCTGTGGGTAGGAGAGCCTCTACAATATTTCTGTGTGTTTAGACACTAGGCATGGCTTGTTTCAGTTCTGTTTCAGTGTAGGCACTTAAATCCTTCTGAGCAAGAGTTAAGCTGTATTTCAGTGCATGTTGCTCGAATCAGAGGAGGTAATTAATTCAGAGAACGACTCATTTTTCTGCTCCTCCCATCCCAGCAACATAAAAACAAGATCAGTCTGTAGAGCTGAGGCGTTTGCAGCATTCACAAGTGAAAAGTTGTCAGACACTGAAACACAGGTAAATGCTTCTGAAATTACCCTTAATTACAGTGTTGTGTGTGTCTGTATCATATACGTTCCCTCCCTACCACCCAGCCTCCTTCCTGCCTCCCTCACCTCAGCTGTGCTTGCTAACTTCTGAGCACCAAGGTATGTGCACTGCAGTCAACAGAACTGTTTCCCAGCCGCTTAGGCTAAAGGCAGGGTTTGTGGAGACTTAGTGACGAGACTGTTCATCATGGGTTATGTTAGTCATAAAGGGAATAAAAGAGCCAGATTGTGCCTCGGGGTATGTCTGTGTCCAGCAGCCATCATATAGAATCTTCTTGTATAGCTCTCATGGGTAAATCTCATTTTCCACCGAGATGATGGCACGGACTTGCCCTCTCATCATTCCGTAACACACTCTTCTATACCAGTAAATGTGTCATAGTCGGAGGGAGAAGAGACAAAGCACATCTCTCTAGCAAAGGACTTTGAAGAGAGAAAGATGTAGTTCTGCTAGTCTGATGATCTGAGAAATAGGCCAAGTTGTGATGAGAGTTTAGTGGCCTGACATTAGAGTTCCACCTAGGCAGCTGACATCATCATCTACTTGGATCGTCTCAGATACTTGAAAAGTTCCTATTCCCTGTGCTGTAACTAAGATCTCAAGAATATCTTTTTTCTGCTCATGGGAGGATTTCCTTTGGGGAGGAGCTATCCTGATCAGACCCGCAATAGGAGCACACAGTATTTAAAAATGTGTACGGAAGAGATGGCATGTTAGCAGAGCAGTGTGATATTTCAGGCTGCCTCATAAACACAAACCTTACATCTATACTACACTGTGAATCAGTCTTGGCTTAGTAGCTGGTTCTTGTGCTCCAGTCCTGGGCATATTTGAAAACATGGCTCTGTTTATGAGAGAGATCACAGCAGACTTGGATTTGCTTCTGTATTACAGAGAAGCACAAGATGGTGGGAAGAAGCAGGACTAAGGACAGGGAGAACTCCTCTGCAGGTGGGACGTATTCTGTTGTGGCGTAGATAGGGCCATTGTTTTTTGCATGCCTGACACATAAAGAAGAAATGGTGTAACAGTTTTTCCGTTTTTCTTTTCCCTCTCTTAATTGGCTCCTTCCAAATGACCCTTTCCTAGTCAGACTTGTTGTGAACCCCACAGCCTGTGGATAGCACTTGTGAATATGCATGAGCTGATAAGTGTGATTCACACATTAGATTCTCTTAAAACAGACCCACCCACTCACTCCCTGACATCAGCTTTTTCAGAACTGTGAAGTGAGAGCGATTTTAAAATTAGAAAGCATGTCATCAGGAACTTTTATCAGCCCTGAGAGAAAATAAATAACCTCTCAAGATGTGAGAATGGATTTAACTAATGCAGTTATTTATTTATTTTTGCTTTGCAGTTAAAAAAATTGCTTTCATAATTCTTCAATATCAATGTTCCTCTTCAAAAAAAAAAGTGAACAATAATCGTAATGGATGTCAGAGAATTCTCTAATCTCTAGTTCCTCTCCCGTGCCTCCTGAGATCCTAGTATGTAGTTTCCAGAGGATTACTTTTGCATGTGGTAGGCACACAACTTATTTCATTGGGAAGAAGAGAGGGAAAAAACTATAATCTTTTTTCAGCTGTATGTTTTTCTTGAAAATTTGCACTTTAAAACTAAGGAATCTTGCGTACTTTTTTAAAGGGGGGAAATAAAACCAACAAGGAACTTAAATTGCTAAGTGTTTTCACAATAAAGAAGTGGAGAGGAGAAAATAGCCCAGCATCTTATTTTTATATTTGTTATTGCTTTATAAGTGAGGCCTGTGGGGTTTTTACGTTTTCATAGATTTCCAAGACTAAGCTCTGTGCTGAAAATCAGGTCGTGAAGGTTGTCTATAAAAAAAATAAATCAGTTGACTTCCTGCAGCCTCACTGCTGTGATCTCACCAGATTTTGCATAGGGTTAGTTTGGGCTTGAAGAGAAGATACCCAAAAAAAACCCTAAGAAACAGGTTTTTGCAGGAAGTATTGAGGATGACTCAGTAGATGGTCTTTTGGCCCTCGCAGTGCTGCTGATGCCACTGCCCTTTTGGGATAAAGCATAGGCCTATTTCATGAGTGTTGGTGTTTGTAAAGATCTTCTGTCAGTTTCACAATTGTAGATATGTTAAATCCAGGGTTCTGGTCTAGTTCCAATTTGAGAAGCTATTTTCTGCTTAGTTTCTGCAGCAGATTTGTATTGGCTACGATCTCCTCCTCCACTTGCTGTCATACATTTTCATGTTTGCTGAGCACTTTTAAACAGCCACCACATTCCCCTTCTGTGTATATTAGCAACTACTTCTGGAGTGGAACATGGCAGCACAATATTATACTTCACTTAGGAGGAGATACAATAATGCTATAACAAATCAAAGCCATGGAAAGAAATCTAAGGTAGGCAGAACCTAATTACTAAATTGGAATTTTGCCAGGATAGTGGGATTAACAGGCTTATACAGGAAGACTAGAAAGCACTTATGGATGAAGTGAAAGATGCCTCAGACACAAGAAATGGCAAACACCTGTGCCATCTAGTCCTTCCCTTGGCATTTGTTGAAAGTTTGTTCTTTGTCACATTCACCAGTGATACATCTAGTCTAATTATAAACAACTAAAGCAACACAAATTCCACCATCGCTCTGCAGAGACTGTTCCAGGGGATTCGTTGCCAAACAGAAATGCATCTTGACGTTCCTCTGGCATGTTCCTTTGTGTCTTTTTCTTCCTAATTGCACAACCTGGAATTGTTTCTTTCCTCGTCTTCTATCTCTCCTCACTCCAGTCTTTGCATTACATGCCCTTCAAAGGCTCATAGATGTTTAACGTAGCGGGCTGTTTTCTGCAAGCTTGCCTTTCCAACCACCATCAGGCAGGTTTTGTCAAACAGCTCCTGCAATCACGTGTAGCCTTGTCTACAAGCAGCTTGAGCTGTAACATTGACTTAAAATCACTACCTCCATTGAATTCTGCAGTCACTTACCCAAAGCTGGGTCAGAGTTATGTGGCACAAGAGGGATCATAGACCCAGGGAGGCCAGACTCATTCACCTGCTCTCCCAGGTTCCTTTTCAAGTGGGTTTTGTTCATGTCATCTTAGATGATCCAACTGCTATTTCACTTTGGGAGAGGTAGGCTTTTTAATGGAAAAATGGGGTTTGAGATTTGTTGGCCTCTCAGGTTTTCTGGAGCTTTGCTGTTAGCTGTGCGTGTTAGTGGCAAAATATTCTCCCTGTGCTATAGGGAATGTACCTTTGCATCGTGTGACCGTTCTACTACTTACCTTATGTAGCACAAATGATAAATAAGCAGCAGTAAATGGTGTGATTAGGGGTTGGATCTCATTTGAGACTCAGGAAGTTGGAGTGGTTCACAGACAAGGGTTTCGTGTATTGATCAGATTGATGGTCTCTTTGCGCTCTGTTCTCTCAGGCTGCAGTGTCCATCTGTCCCAAGCATGCACATCCCAACCATTGCCAGCGCCTGTAAGTGAGGTTAGGTTTGACTTATGGCATTTGCAGATTTTCTTTTAACTCTTTTTTCCTAATATTTAAAAATATTCATAGAGGGAGTTTTGTATTCGTTAGCATGTCTTAGTACAAGTGCCAAAAGCAATACATATATATATTTCTCAAGACAGAGAATGTTTTCCAGTATTTCAGGCCTTCATTCTGCCGTGACCTATTCAGGCGAGGCCTCTACATCTGCAAAGCTTAGTTTGTGACAAGGTCACATTATGTAATTACCTACGTATTCTGAGTTTATGTAATATACTCGATGGAGATCCTTACCGTTGTTTTGGGAGGAAAAGAGCGACTGTTTCATTTCTTTCTTCCTTCTAATTATAGCACAAACAGCACTTCGTTAATCATTTGTCTTTAGAAAAATGATAAAAGCCTGCAATTACTAAAAAGAATGCAGTAAACAGAAATGGGTTTGATTGCTTCTCCTTACACATTGTCTCAAACAGAGCTTGAAAGTCAGAATAGATCAGATAATCTGACAAAGAGCCAAAACTGAACAGATTGCTGGCTTTGTCTGCTAGGGGTTTTGTATTCCTTCTCAGAGTGTGTGTCATCGTGTAGGACTTGGTCTGGAGCAGAGGTAGAAGGTAAGATGAAGAAGGTAAGAAGAAGTCCATGAAGGAAAAAAAAAAAAACAGTGAAAGCTTTCCAGGTGTTTTGAAAATAGTTCTTGAGATACTGGGAAACGAGTCATCCCTGACAAGCCTGGGGAGCGTTAGTAAAACTAGAACTTTAAGATGTCTTCAGTTTTATTTTAGAATGATGCTATCAGACCTTACTGAAGCCCCAAGGAAATTTCTGACATTGCATTTGCTGCAGGTATGTCCTTTATTGTTGATTAATTTTGCTTTTCTACTGTTAGTGTTAACAGTTAGAATGTTATAATCCGAAAGACATTGTGTTTGTGTTCTACAACTGCAGCTATCAATCAATCTGTTGTTATCAGAGGTTTGTTCCATAAATGTTAGACAACTGGGGCCCAATTATCCTATCTGTTATGCCATGTGAATTTGACAAATAAAGGTGGAAGTTACAGTTAATCTTTCCAGAATGAGCACGAGTTTTAGGAAGATGCTATCGTATGGTTTCAGAAAAGCCTGGGAGTTTGAAGGCATATCAAAGATTCAGGGCTGTATGATATGTGACTATGCTGATCTTTGGGTAAGGTGTGGTCAGACCATATCCTTCATTATTTTTTCTCTCAGATTTGGATTAAAAAGGAAAGAGCTAAAGCTGCTCCAGATAACTCTTCCTTGATCTGCTTTATGGGATTTGCCTTGATTGGCAATATGGGAACGCAAAATAGATAGCTATAGCATGAATGCAGGATTCTTCATAGACTTGGCATATACCTGTTTGGAGCCCTTACTACAAGAAAGACATTGAGGTTCTGGAAAGTGTCCAGAGAAGGGCAACAAAGCTGGAGAGGGGTCTAGAGCACAAGTCTTATGAGCAGAGGCTTGAGGGAGCTGGGATTGTTTAACCTGGATAAGAGAGAGCTGAGGGGAGCCCTTAATCGCTCTCCACAACTACCTGAAAGGAGGTTATAGCGAGGTGGGGGTTGGTCTCCGCTCCCAAATAACAAGTGATAGTACAAGAGGAAATGCCCTCGAGTTGTACCAGGGTAGGTGTAGGTGGATATAAGGAAAAAATTCTTCACCAAAAGGGTTATCAAAGATTGGAATAGGCTACCCAGGGAAGTGGTTGAGTCACCATCCCTGGGGATATTTAAAAACTGGGTGCTTAGGGATATGGCTCAGTGGTACACTTGGCAGTGTTACGTTAATAGTTGGGCTTGATGATCTTAGAAGTCCCTTCCAACCTGAACAATATGTGATACTATAGTTAGGAGTTACACTGGCAGTGTAATTTTAATAGAATTGTTTATTTAGGAAAGCTGAACTTTCACCAGCAACTGCATTGTGTCTCTGGGTGTGGGAACTGGGAACTTTGTCTAAACCAACTTATTCAGAAACACTTTTTTACTTCTATATTGGACATTTTAATGTACAATGTGCTTTTTTTTAAATTAATATTACCACACGTGATATCTCAGAGAAGCATATCAATGAAAAGACACCGGTCTAAAGCAAAGGTACATGCCTAGATTCATTAGATGCAATGCTGATATTTAAGAAGTGGTAGACCATAAAACAGGGTGACTCACATCTGCCCATGCTCATCCAAGACAGCTAAGAATTTCTTCTCTCTCTCTGATGTAGCTAATTTATTACAGATGATTATCTCTTACGAGATTTAGGAAGACATTCCCATTGTGCATTCAGTAATAATATGCTAAGCTTATCAGTGTCGTGTTGTACCATCAGCTGCCCCTGCACTGTGCTATGAAACTCAAAAGTTCTTCGTGTGTACCTGCAAAATACCTTTTGAGTTTCTCATATAAGTAAGTAAAACTACTAAAGAAAATAAAAAGGTCTGGAAGAAGATGAGTTGAGAACATGGACACCTTCCTCTTTGTGCCATTCTGAACAGGTACATAGACAAGTTTCTTGACTATCTTCAGCCCTGCTGACACCACCTGGTACCATCCAGAGGTATGCAGGGGTCTAAGATGCCAGCATCTCACCTCCACGCAATTGGGTGAGTCTGTCGCTTTTCCTGGGGGAGTAATTAGATCCCATTAAGGGTATTTCCAGATGGCTGTTTCAATATCAACAGGGATCCAGTTCCCTTACCATTCTCTCACTTTTCCAGCTGAGTCCACAGTTTGCTGTTACTTATCCTTAGAAACTTTTGAAGGAGTCAAATACCTTAAACCTCAAGACACTGACTTCATGCCACCCCATAAAGATTTTATTCCAGCTTGACCTGAAATCTCCATGGTGTTGCTTATTGGCCTGTCCCCTGGATCTTTACTGGTGCTGCATCACCACATCTCTAGCTGTTTGGGACCTTTATGAGCCTAACCCACTGGTACCAGCTGATATTCTTGTATGCTCTGTTTTGCCCGTCTACACAGGTGAAGTATGCAGGTAGCTCACACTGAAGTCAACATACCTGTATATTTGGGCCCCACATCTATAAAAAATAGCATCAGGCTTTTTCTTTTGCTTTTCCCCCCATTCTTTCTACACTGTTCTTTTAATTTCTTTCCCTTCACTTCTCTCTTGATACTCTTCTGTGTGTCCATCCTTATTCTCCATTTCGGTTCACATTTGTGTTACATCAGTAATGGGACCTGATTGTGCTGCACAGCGTGCAAACATTAGGTAAAAGGACACGGTGTTCAGAGAACATGAGGTGACCAAAGCATTCTAATATGGGTTAATACTGAGCAGACTTTTTATTTCTCCAGTTATCCTTCTCCTGCACCTGTCCCTCTCTGAAATCTCAGTTCACTTTGTGATGTGTTTGAGGATTAAGCTCCCCTTTTCCCTACATGATCTGTTTGTTCCCTGGGCTTTTTTGTTTTGTTTTTATACACAGTCAGACAAAAACCTAATGATCTGTATACAGAAATCAGCTTCCTGCTCTGGACTGTAAGTGCCAGCTCTTTCCTGAGAATTTGGCATTATCAGATTTTCTGTTGATTATATACAAAAGCATTCTCTTGGTTGATGTGGTGTTTGGATAATGCTTTAATGATGTTGGCATAAACAATTAGTTAATATATTATTAGAAGGACTTAGCAGGTGCTCATGGGTGTTAGTGGGTTTTTTCCAGCTATCAGCTTTATAGAGAAAAATGCAGCACATCTCATTGTTAGAGGTGTTTCAGAATTAGGTCTCCCTTCTTCCTCTTTCCTACTGTTTTTCTCACTTTCCCTGTTTCTCTTTCCCCCTTTCTTTCTCTTTTGCAATCGTTNTTTTATTATTTTTTTATTTTTTCTTTCCCCCAGCCTGAAAATGATGTTTGCTGCTTATGGGGTATTGATTGTGTATTATCAGTCAGGCTCACACATTGACAATTACATGTAGTGCCAAGGTAGCCGTGACAATGAGGACCGGTTGCCATGGCAGTGAAAGAGGCCTATTGCTGCTACCAGGCGCCTGCTCTATAGCGATAATCGTGCTGCTCATTTCATTTTAATTGAAATTTGAAATCATATTCTCTGGGAAGAAGCAAATGGACCTTTTTCTCATATTTTTTTTTTTTACTCACCACCCAAAAAAAATAATATTACAAATATGAAAGATTTGCACATTTCTTACAGCAAAATATTAACTTCCTGACAGTCAGTCAACACCGAAAGACTGGAATCAATGCAGAGCTTTATAAAGGTAGTTTTTCAATCTTTCTCATTCTGTTCCTAATTAATTCCCAATTTCCATTTTTTTTCACTCATGTTCCATTTGCTCTGCTGTGTTCTTTTTTTGGTACCAGCTGATCCAGATAGTGAACTAGTTCTTTGTAAAAGCCACCATTTCCTGCAAGCTACAAACTCAGATGTGTTTTAGCAGTGAATAAAAGAACTTGTCGTTATTATTCATATAATTTTTATTACGTATGCTGTCTAGCATAAGAAAAACTTTCCCCTGTGTAAATTGATGGGTGTCTACCAATGACAGTAGAAACACCACAACCTCTGTTTTCAAAGCAGTGGAAAAAATTAGTGAAGAGGTGTAGAGGCTAGTGCTTTCTTGGGAGAAAAAAGACTTTGAAAATTTAACAGTAGTTAGAGAAGTCAATACAGAAAAGTATATCCTTATGGCAAGAGGTGCAAAGGAAAAGAAGCTGACAGTGTTAACACTGGGAGAAGGACAATGACAAAAGCTGAACGAGAAAGAGACCCTCTTTTCTTGATGCTGCTTAGATGAGGTTAACCTTCTTGGAAGCTGAGAATTAAAGAAAGATGCCTGCTTGCTTTCCTCCACTTCTGGTTCAGCAGGACATGCTTGGCTTTCCCACCATCTTTGGAGGTGGCCAAAATTTAAGTGTATGTATTGACTCTAACTGTTAGTAATTTGTATTCCCCTTTGGGACCATGGATTCAGAGAGTCTCCCACAAGTGCCAGTCCTGCCATCTAGTAATGATAAAAGTTAATGCACCTAACATTTGGATTTCTTTTTTAAAATATTCGTTTGGCTCTGTTTGGACTCTTGTGGCTTCCAAACCAGGATTGGACCCAGCCAATGGAGGAGTTACAGTTACTAGTCTTTCATGTGCAGAGAAAATGTGTATAAAATGCACTCTGTAATTTCCTGTTACGTTCTTGATTGATTCCTCTCTTAATAAGAATCTGATTGTTGGATGAACCTGAAGGGCGATCTTCAAATTTAAATCCTAAACTTCAGAAGGTTAAAGCTTGTTAAGGTTTGTCTTTCATCCAAAGCCCTCTGAGTTAAAATGCAAAATTTAGGAGTTTGGAATGAAAAGGTATTAACTGCTGGCAAGGTCCTCTGTATCACAGCTGTGAATGTGTTAGTGTCGTGAAGGACTGCCTGTCACTGCCTACTCTTCTTGGAGTAAAGAATTCGGCTTTCCAGCTCTTAGTCAGTCTTTGCCATTACAGGAGTAGAACCTGAAGCCGTGGATCTGCAGCCACAACCAGGCATTTTAACTAGCATCTGACTAGTGTATGCTCAAGCTGTAAGAGGTTCCTACCATGTCTTGCTTGCCTCTGGAATTGCTAGCCTCTGGTTTCATTAAGAGGAGCAGCAGGCAGGGGCTGTGTAGGTGCCTTGGTGATGTGACTTTAGCACCTGAAATGACACGGGGTGGAATTGCCATGAGTTTTCTTAAAACGTTGATAAACTAGCTTTTACCCAGGTGGATTCCAGATTTGTTTTGCTGATTTGCTTTTGCTGTTTTGTTGGGGAGCAGTGGTGTTTGTTTATATTTAGGTGATTTTTGTTTTTCTGTTTGTTTGTTTTTAGATTATGTGATTTTGTTTATAAATTAATTTTCTTAAGTGATACAGTTTTTAAGTAGGTCACAGGTTTTAATTTCTGCTCTGGGGCCAGATCAAAACACACTGCCACCAAATGATGCAATGTACTGGTTCAGGTTAAATTGACATCGCGGGTATAGAGCAATTCAAAAAATGTTAGTGGGCTAACTAACCACAGTGAATTCACCACCAGCGAACGGCAATGTTTATGCTAGATCAGATACTGCCTGTTTTGGTTTTTTCTGACTTAATGCCAGAATGAACATCATCTGTCCTTCCTTAGCCAGCTGAAAGCCAGTAGAACCATGAAAACCAGCGAAAGCTGTGAATTGCTTGCAGGGGTCATTCAGAACAAACACAACTTTTTGCTTGCAGCAGATCTGGATCACAGATTATACTGGTGGGTGATCCCCACAGATTTGTAGCAGTGTTTTTCAAAGGACAGCATTTACCCTGCAAGTAGCAATGACTTGCAGGCACTGTGCTCACTGGGAGGACAGCTGCTGACCCAGGGGACCCTCTTTGGGGTCCCTCTCACTGTGGCAGCCTGAATTTTCAGCAGAGGTCTCCTCCCTGAGTGCTGCCTGAACCTGAGTCTGATGAGTGTGTGAGGTCCGATGCACTGTCAGCTTGAAGTGTTACGCTTCCAGCCTGTCTGCTGCAGCCTGCCTTGGAAACATCTGTCTGAAAGTAGATCTAAGGCCCTAGAGGGGTTTTGAAGCCATTACTGGTGGCAGGGCTGAGATTAAAGTAATAAAAAAAAACCAACCCCAACTGAAGGAAGTGGTTAGAGAGATAGATAAAGTGTGAGGTAATATTAAAGCTGGAAGATGAGCAGGGACAGTAAGGGAAGCGGAGGTCCATTCGTCCTGGGAGTTTTAACAACCTGTGCTCTGCGTTGTGTATCCAGACACTCTCCTGCCCAACATCTCCTCCCTCTTCTCTGAATCCTTACAGACCAGCAGAGTTCTTAATTAAGTGTCAAAGAATTGATTAGCCAGAGTTCTTGCAAGGCAATTCCATTGATGAAACCATTTTGTCAGGCCGGCTGATATAATTAGACCAAACAAGATGTGAAATCTTCAGTGTTTTGGGCTACAGCCCAGTAATTATTTAATTTGTAATAAAAAGGAGCTAGGGACGGAGATTCAACAGTGGCAAAAGTAAAAAAAAAAATCAAGGAAAAAAACTTTACAAAATGTTTTTCTTTCCCTCCCTCTCCGCCGTTCTTTCCTCTCGCGGGAGCTTGAGCATTTGCATAAAGCTGCTTAATGTCTGTGCAGAGGAAGCCTTGGTGAGCTGTCAGCACTTGTCCATTCCTCTTGAGACACAATGTCGCCTTCCTTGCAACTCATCAGACTGCCAGGCCTGATTTATACAGAGCTAAACATACTAGTGCTGTTGGGATGATCATCATTATTGAGATGGCGCTCTTTGTTTCCTAAGCTGCTGCTAGTATCTCTGAAGGACTCAGGACAGAATTGTATTTTTAACAATAATTAGCACTTATCTGGCAGTTTTCTGTGTATCTTTGTGCTTTATGGAAGAGAGCCAATACATGCCCATTTTCAGATGGAGAAACTGAGTTTCAGAGGAATAGTGTAACGGGATTGGTGCTTCACTGGAGAGGAGAGGCACAGCTGGGAATAAGACTAGACCTCCCTACTACTAGCTCACACTACCAGAGCATGTTTGTCATTCTTATGGAGAGCAGCAGGTTTTTCTCTTCCTTCCCCGCCCTTTGATGAGATTGTGCTATACTGGCAGCTCCCCTGTTAGTGGGGGCTGCTGCCTCGCATTCCTGGGTTCTCTGCACTTGCCCACTGTACTGAGTCTTTGACAACTCCTTTTTGCCACAGCACACTCCCTTTCTGTAAGTGCACTCGATACTGAGTCCTAAAGGCTTTCATATGTTAAAATGAATGAGGGAAGTTGTGCAGGTAGGAAATACAGATATTCCAAGTTCTTACTTCCAAAACCTGGAGAGCAGGAGGCTGCAAGCTCTCCTAGGACTTTCCCTACAGAAAATCTGCTAAGAAGCCGGAACTCTTCCATCTCTGTCTCCTATTTCATTCAAACTGTTAGCTGCTTTCTTGAGCTACTGTAGCTGGATTTTAAGAGTGCTCTTCTTTGTGAGGCTTTTTTTAATGTGTTTGTTTAGGTTTTTTCTTTCACGGCAAGAACAAGAGATAAAAACCTCTGCTTTAATAATACAAGAAAAATATTCCCATGTGCTACAGGTTGGTGAGAGCAAACCAGGGAAAGGAAGAGAATATAAAATAAAATCTGGTTATCGGGTGCAAATCACATTCCAAAGATGTTCCACACCTTGCAGTGCAAGCTTTTCTCCCTGAGCTGTGATTACTGGATGATAGCTCTAGCCCTACTCCATCCCCCGCACACTTTCTTCATGCTATTACAGAACAAACACATGAACAGAAACTTCCTCCTTTTCCTCTCTACCACCCCTTTATTATGTTCTTCTTTTCAGGAGTAGAGAAGGAGATGTGAACATGTCTGTGTAGTGGAAAGAAATGAGGCTGACAGAATCAGAGAATGAACAGGAGTATCAGCTGAATTACAGATGATAATAAGTTAGAACAAATCCCCATGTGCATTTTTGAGAGTGATGCACCACTCTTGTAGAGGCAAGGGGCTGCCAGTTCCAGTCCCCTCATTTTCCACAGGGCAGGGAATATAACATTTTCTGAATAGTACATGAAGCAAAGGTGGAAGGTGAAAGATGTATTTATATGGAGGGCAGCCACAGTAACGCCGAAACAAAATTAGTTTTTATAAGATAAGGTGATGGGTAGACCAAACTCCAGGGAAGAGAAAAGCATTGTCATCTGCCCTGAGTTGTTTCATAGAGCAAGGTCTGTGCTGGTTATTAAGGCAGAGGGCAGAGCCCCTGTGGAAATACAGAGCTGGTCTCTATCATAGTGGAATCTAAAATGCAGCAGTAATCAGGTGCTAAGGAATTTCCTTGGAGACTCCAGGTATGGAAACACATGATAAGCTGCTGGGATGCAGTCATAAGAGCAAAAATCTACAAAGCATGAGGATGCTGTTTGTCATCCTTTAGAAAAGAATGCTTTTTACTGAGCTGTGACCAGTAGCATAGGAATCCAGAGGTATATTTCTGTGGATTATATATGGGTTGTGGTTATGCAATTCTTTGGGATACAAGACCCAGTTTCTGGATGTTGTTGAGTAGAGGTTATATATTTCTCTGTGTGTATTTATATATATGTGTGTATGTATATATATTATATTTTTATAGACACATGCAGACACATAGAGAATATACACAACGGTTATTAAATAGTTCTGAGGGGGCTGGATCTGCTGAATGTTATTTCTGTGGCTCCCTTCTCGTGTCTATGTAGTGGGACGTTCCATCTGCCATGGGTACTTGCATTGTGTAGTCACACCATCAGCTCTTCACAGAAGGCCCCAGAGTATCCTGATGTAGTTGCGTATTCACCTGGTACCATCATGTGATGTCCCAGAGAAGTACCTTTATGCTGTGTGATACAGCATGACGACAGGAGAGGTGTGGGTTTTGTGCCCATCCCAAAGAAGACCAAGTCTCAGCCTTTTTAGCATAAGCCCAGAGGTGAAAAATCTGACCCTTCTTGCTCTTCTTGTTTATAGCACCCCAAAAACCTCTTTAAATGTGAGGAATAACATAAAAGCTACTCTTTTCCTTGCTCTCTTCCTAACTATCTGCTCTCTGCAAGAGCACCATACATTTCTTAACTGTCACTACCACTTCTGTGCTGAAATCTGTTAATTAGAGTCAAGGCCAGTGATAAGTGTAATCTGCAGCTGCTGCCCCAGTGTTCATACTCTGCTTCTTCTCTACTTCCATAGTCTGTGTGCATTTCGTACAGTGTGTCAAGAGATCTTTGTTTCTTCCTGTTTAGGCAAGTGAAGTGTATAGATCAAATGTTGGAAGCCATTAAAAGTATGTTAAATCAGGGACACCACTGATGTAAGGGCATTAATGAGGGATGGCCCATGGTGTTTGGCAGTATTGATTCTACTCTTAGGTGGCTGTTAAGAACATTAAGCATCTGATTCATTCTTTTCACCAGCCTAAGCAAAGTAGGGATAAACATCAGGGCGCACATTAAATGGCAAGACTTTGATGTTGCTCTTGCAGGTGTTGAAACTGGGAGATGCATTTCTCTTTTCAGCCTGTGTTCCCTGGAGTTTGACACCCAGTGCAAAGAACACTGAGAGCTATGTCTGCTCTGCATGGAAGAGCCATGGGGCAGCATGGGATTGAGAGATTGTCCTGTTTAAACAGGACTAAGGGATGGAAAAAGACTCAGTGCTTTCGCAAAACTTTACCTTCTTCTGTCAGTTAAACACTGTAATCCTGGTAATCATACTGAATTGTCAGTGTGGATAGTCTGTCTTGTGCCTCCTTTTAGTATTTCTGGCTCAGGTTTGGGCAATCAAATTAATGTAGGTTTTTTTGGTTTCTTGGGCATTTTTTTGCTTCTTGGTGTCGATAGCAACTGTGTTGTCAGCTGCAAATATAGAAGAACAATAGAGAAGAACCCAGCATGTTTTCCAACATCTAAAACATTTGGTGTGAGCTTTGGCGCAAGAGGTAGGAAGGTCTTCCTGTGTCACTGTGCAGCCTTAGACGATGGTGGGATCCCTGTGTGTATAATACCTTCCAGCTGTGCGTTGGCATGTCACTCATAATGACTGATGGCTTCAGGTGATTAAAAGAAAAGTGTTTTCAGGCTTCATTGGCAGATCAGGAAGAAGGATAGTGGCTAATAACTTGGAGGCTTATCTTGAAAGGACAAATTGTGGAGACCTGCAGGGAGGGGCGAAGGGAAAAGCCACTCAGGTATTTGGAGCTACTTTTTTTTTTTTTTTCTTTACTTGAGAGCAGATTTGGGTGCTTTCAGAGTAGAATTGGTGAGGGGACAGATTTCCAGAGTTTTACCCAGCCACCAGCTGCAGGGAGGGACACTGAGAGCCAGTGATCATGAAAAATGGATGCAAAGGAGAGCAGTCTTTTCAAGCTGGTTTTTATTATGTGAGATCAATGAATAAAGTGTGTCAGGGAAAAAACAGGCCCCTCGCAGTAGTACCTATTTTCTGCAACCCAAGCTGCAATTTAGAAGCAGGTGAAATTAAAAGCATTTAAAAAAAAAAAAAAAAAGC